>QLNU02015359.1:3216009-3286712 GCA_006491805.2 Dysdera silvatica | reverse complement strand
AAGTTTTAATACACCACTGAGCGCTTTAGACCCTTCATGGGAGGGTCATCATCAGAATGTAACAATTCCAAAATGATTTTAGGAATGAAAAGATCTTTTCATTTCTAAAATTGTTTTCCATTTTATAACTTCACAAAGTCTTGTTACATTCTTATGATGACCCTCCAGTGAAGGGTCGAAAGGGTTTAATGATGTATTAAAACTTAACGCAAATTCAACGTTGTATTTAGTCAAAGAATATTCATCATAAACTGCGGGATATTACCAATATCATTGAGCGACATTTTATACAAATTTCAGAATGTAACAATTCTACAAATAAATGCAATAATTTCATTATAAAAACAAACCGTATAAATCATTAAATATGTAATTTGAGTATTACTATTCGTAAGTGGTATATTATTAAATGCTATTTGTACACGACTTTTGTGTATTTCTATTCAGATGTAAGAAATTTGTCGCAAAATCCACAAACTTCTTTAATTTTGCGGTCAATACGTTCTCTGTACTCAATACTTCAATAGTTCAAAAGAATTGCTTTCAATTCTACGATCAAAATTGCTCTCTTCTGAATTCATGTTCTGATTTCTTTTTATTCTATGTTCAAAACCATACACATTAGATCGAGCTTATTCTTTCTTTTTATTTTATGTTTAAAACCACGTACATTAGATAAGAAGCTGTCCATAAATGGTGTCACACTTTTTTTGAATACTTTGACCCCCTCCCTCCCCTCTATCACAAAATGTCACACTTTGCCAATCATCTCCCCTTCTGTCACATGTCACATAATGCATTATGTGCCCTGTTATTCCAGGAAAATGTAAGTGATTATTCGGCACGTTAGCATGACGTCATAATCTTGCGAACCTTCTACTTTCAGCTCTCATAGATGCAAACAACACGCACTGAGCTATATTACTCATAATATAGCTGTTGTAAAATAGCTAATTGTAATATAGCTCAATGGCAGAATGAGGAATTGCTTCCCTCAAACCGATTCCAACGAGTGGCGATAAGTCTTACACAGTTCCATAGAACCGAAGTTATATAAGTCAGCGCATTTTATTTTCTTTTTATTAAGCCAACACTTGTCAAGTCAAAACAAATTGTTTAAAAAGTTCTAAAAATATGTTTTAAAATTTGCAGTGTTTGTGATATCACACTTTTATCAACTCCCCCTCCTCACAATTTCTTGAATCCCTGTCCCCCTTTAGGCGTGACATCATTTATGGATAGCCCCCTAAGAGTTTGTATCCATTTCTTTTCATTCTATGGTACAAATCACGCACACTTAAATTTATGCTTATTTTTTTCCAACCTATGGTCAAAACAATGTTCTTTTAAATTCATGATCATTCCTTTTATTTAATTCTATAGCAAAAGTCATATATACTTGACTATATTAGATCTTAAACATTATCTTTTTTTTTTTACTATTCTGTGGTCAAGTTTAAGCTCTTCTGGTCATCTCATAAACGTTTATTCTATTTGCAAAGTCATGATCTCTCATATTTAAATTCACGATCATGCCCCGTTATTTTATGATTGGAGCCCGTCAAATAACAGGTTCATTATATACCCTTAACTAAATGAAACAATTCCAAAAACCACTATTAAAAAGTTTATTTTCCTACACAGTAAACATAGGTGGCGCACGCTTGTTTTCAAAAATACTTCGAAATACATAAAATATGCATACTTCTTCCTAATTTTATGTATTACCCATAATCCTAAAATACACGTATCACGAACACAAACTATATAAATGGAATGTGACCTTAAAAGCTTCTTTGAACACATATATTCTGTATATAAGGGCTAAAACATGACGTAGAATGCAACTATATACAGAAATCAAAAATAAAACTTTTCAAGCCCTAAAATTAGAAATACTGCATCGTAAAAGAACACATAATACTATTTCATACATAACGAACGCATAAAATTAATAAATAATGAATTGCATTAACTTACAAGCAGAACATGACAAAACTGAATAAAAATATCACATTTTGTATCAAAAAAGAATCTGAATTCACAACAGAACAATGCACTTATTTTTTCATAAGTTTGTCGACGGTTACAAACAGTCCAAGATAAGATAGAATGTGAAAACTACAAAGATGTATTTAACCAACTGTTTGCGATAGTTTCCATATGCTCATTAATATGGAATGTGAAAGGCATTAAGGCCTTCAGAAAGACGCCAATAACGTTTGAAGGGGCCCGTGACGTCGAAGCTCATTCACGGACCGCAAGCAGAGCTCAAAACTTTGCTGCCCTGGGCGAGTAGCATTGAATTGGAGGAAAGTGACGACACAAATTAGGGAAGATGGAAGGCAAAATAAAACACAGATTATTGAGGTTTTAGACAAACAATTTATCTTCAGTGGCGTCGTTATAATCAGGCGATATATCACTACTGGTTCTAAGTCTCCACATACCGACTGTGCAGTCGCTGAAATAAATAGAAATGCAAATAAATATCCAATAAAAAATAAAATAAAGATCCAGACACACACATTCTTACGAATAGCAAAATTTACTCAAACACAGAACATTTTTACTAACTTTGTGCATGTCGAAACAATACTGAACACTAATTCGAAAACATGCTTCATTGCATCCTCTCCTCTCAAGAAGATTGTGGTTTTTATGGCACTAGGATAGCAAGCGACATTCTGACTGGGGGCCTGCGGCTTTCCAAGTAATCTGAACCTCCCTTTCCAAGGAAAACAAAGCCCAGCTTACGAACGCAGGGGGCAGAAAAATGGCGCACATTCAACCATACAGTTGGAAATCAAACCTGGGTTAATGGTACAATATACAAAGAAGTCACCATCACTCCACTCGCATTTTCCTGAAGAATCCAAACCTTTTTGAAATCCAGGAAACCAACCTCTAAACTACAGTAATCTGTAAGTTCCCCCCTTGTATACAAAACGCAATAGGCAAACAGCCTGTGGTACATTATGCAATATATGACTGGTCCCCAATGCCAATTCAATGCATATATAGTACAGAATGTAATATGTGAGTGATCCCTAATATATAATTCAACGTGTGAATAGCCGTTGGCACATTATGCAATATGGAAATGGTTCCCAAAACATAATTCAATGTGTTAATAGCCTTGGGTACATTATGTAATATGGAAACGATCCCGAGTGCCTAATTCAATATACGTAGTATAAAGTGCAATATGTGGACAGCCCCTAGTCAATAATGAACTACGTCGACAATCCCAAGTCAATAATAAAACTAGCACAAAATGCAATATATGAATGGTCCTAATACCTAATTCAATACATATAGCACAAAACGCAATATGTAAGTGGTCCCCAATCCATGATTCAATGTTCCCTCACCACCATTGGGAACCAAACCTGGATAAACGACATGCTGGGTCAATGTATCATTACCAGCAGTGTGCTGAATCGTTGAACGACCAAATAACCGAATGAGCCTGCTCATTTATGTTAGATGGGCAAAATCATTCCTTGATCCATTCAGTGAATGGTTTAGCATACAAGGGCTCCCACTCGTTGTGGAAAAAAAAAAAAAAATCACCGACTTTGCAGACAAAATTTCCTGATTGATCACAAGCGAAATTTTGAATTGAATTTCAGTTTCAGGAAAAATAGCCTCATGTTCGCGTGAAATTTAGTTACTCAAAACAGGTTAGGAAGGTTTTTCCCTGACTTCCAGGTTTGACAAAAAAAATGTCGTTTTCCTCTTAACTTTTAAAGATGATTACAAATTCGCTGACAGTAACAGATTTTCCAGGTTCCATGTGAACCCTGCACACCTGTAGTTACTGCAGTTCCATGGCAGAGCTTGCTCGCAAGAAAACTGAATTATATACACATTACAATTAAAATTTTAATACTCAGCTAAGTTTTTTTTTTTTGTGTGTATATATATAATTATCCTTCGCCCAATATCTACAAGCAATATGTTCTAAAACCAGTCATAGATGCCTGAAGCTGAAGGTAGTGTAGTGGCAAACTCTATCTCTATATACATATTAGCTGTTTTTCACTTACATACAGACTCATAAAGTTTAATCGATGAATTATGCACAATAAGACATCATCAACGTCAAGTAATAATAAAATACATTATTGTAGTTTATGTTAAATGAACAGGGTTCTCACATTTTAGTTTAACTCTCAAGGGACGATGAAGCAAGGACATACATTTTGTATTTCATACAGGCATGGTAAATGAAATTGAGAGTAAATTTTTACTTTAACTAAAATTTTAGAACTCCGCATTAAATTCAAGAAGTCTGAACAACTACAAAAAAAGAAAAAAAAAAATGAAGAAATGTGACCCAGTTCTATTGTATCATACTTCAAGAGCTACAAAGTTATCATTTCATACCGAAAAATATTTATTATTATTTCACACTCCTTAGATGAGTTATTGTTAGTCCTGCACAAGCCCACATATGCAAAGCAACGGGTTTTTTTTTCTGACAATGTATTTCACAGTCAAATATTTTAAAATTGATAGGTTACTCCTACTGCTTGTGCATGCCACTGCTATTGCAGAAGAAGAGTCATTATTCCTCATTCCTACAAGAGAGGCTATCATTCCATATTCCTACAGAAAGAACACAGGAGTTACAATACTATACTCCTACAGAAGGGAACACTTACTTGGAAGCAGTGAAGAGGCATGAACTATTAGCAGCAATGCTATTAATAGGAGCGCTGTGAGCTTTGATTTCTCCCAGTTGGTGAGTGGTGTCGGCAGCCCACAACTTCAAGACACCACCTCGACACCCGCTGCTAATAAGACTGTTATTTCCAGGAAGAAAGCACAGAGCACAAACCCAATCTTTGTGCGCTTGATTGAGTGACTAAACATAAGAAAGATAAGTTATATTTCATAAACTACACTAATGGTAAAAGTTTAAGAACAAATTATAAATTCTGAAAATTTCATAAATTTTTACTCAACGAGAATCATATTTACACGTCAAACAGAAATAATCTTAGTACATTCTTAATGTTAAATCATAAAAAATCAATTCATCAGATTGTATGGCACAAAGATACACATGGGTGCCCCGAGGAGGGTGCAAGGGGGTGCACTTGCACCCCCCCCCCGGGCTTACGAAAAGTGGGGAAGCGGACTGAATTCATAAGAAACTATACTCCAGCAACATTATTCAGTTGGAATTTTTCTTGGATATGCCCCCCCTGATTATAATTCTGGGGGCATCGCACGATTATACATTAAAGGTAACTTTGAAAAAAAAGTACAAGGGTAACAAAAATTAAGTGAAAATTCATTAACACACTGACTGCTGATCTTGCGCCAGCGCATGATCTGAACACTAACTATCAATACCATGTCACATGACCGGCAGTTAATAGTTAAGCATGTTGCCCGTATTTTCAACCATTTTGATCATTTTTGATGTCAGGGACTTTAAAAGTCCATTTAGAGTTTCTTCAGGCATGTGCTTCCAAGCCAGTTAGCTGAACCAAGATCAAGTCGCGGTTATTTTGGTACTGCCGACCATTTTTGTACACTTCACAGACCAAAGTGCCTCACAGATTTTCCATAAGTTCAAATTTTATAAATTAAAAAAGACGATAAGCAAGTCACCATGGCTCGTTTGCTTCTTTCTCATTTCGTTGGATACACGAAACTAATAAATTCATCTGGTTATAATTTGAACTGAATCATCAATACAGTTCTGCCATATAGAAGATACCTTTAGACTTATTCCCATAGAAATTTAGAGCAGGGTTTCTCAACCTGAGGTATACACACACCCCTGGGGGTACTTGAGGGAGTTACTAAAGGGGTGGAATTTTTTTACATTATACTTAGTCTGTTATGGAAATTTCATTCTGCCTCTTCCAGAATTTCTTTTCTGAAGTTTCCATTTTTTTTTTTCTAAAATCGCCTTTAAAATTGTCAATGAACCCAAAAAAGACAGTAAAAACTGTCTTTCTCCTTCCTTTTACGTTAATATCCCTGCCACTCTACCTGGATAAACAAGTAAGGGGAGAAATCTATTTTTAGGTACGAAGGGTACAAAGCCAGGAGTTGGCGATTTCAAGGTAGCTTGGCTCAGACGTAATAGCGCAAATATGCGTTTTGAGCGTTTTTAAATATTCTTTGGTAACCCATTTCTGGTTAAGCCCTTTATTGTTATTCCCCCTTAGAAACCATCTATTGTTGTTGTTTTTCGTTTTTTGATGAGTTATTTTTAGATTCACGACTCCTTCCAGTATACCGCATGGTAAGCTAGTGTGAACTTACGAAAAATAACGTGTGCGTGATATTGGGGATAAAGTATTCTGATTTTGTGTTATTAGTTATTACCGATTGTTTTTGTGGTTTTAATTTAATTATTAAGAATCATAACGAAACCAATTTTAAAATGGACGGTTTTTTTTACTAAGAACGAGCTCAAATAGTGATGATAGTAAACAAGAACCAGGAAATGATGGACCTGTGTTGAAAAACCCGTGTATAATGGTAGAATGTAGTATGGAAATTCAAAAGATTCGTAACTGTCATGATAGTTATCTTGCTTTTGGTTTCACAACTAATAACAGTATACCGCCATGGTCAGTGTGTGTTGTTTGCAATGAAGTATTGTCCAATAACTGTATGAAGCCTTAACTTTTGAAGAGACATCTCTTCACGAAACATTCTGGACTAAATGGCAAAGCCCATAAATCATTTTTCAGGAAAATGCAAATCTATTGAAAAGTCATCCAAAACCATGAAGTCCTATTCATCAACATTTCAAAAGGCATTACAAGCATCTTATGAAATCACTCACCTAGTTGCAAAAAAAAACCAAAACTCACACGACTGCTGAAAATCTTATTATTCTATCAGCTATATAAAAATGGCCCAAATTATGTTTGGAAAACCTGAAGTTGATCAAATACCTCACTCAAAAGACACCATTGGCAGAAAGATTGACGACATGGCAGAAGATATAACCATTCAAGTACGCAAAAAAATAATATTAATATTAAAAATAATTTGCCTCGCAACTTGACGAATCGACTAATATTTTTAATTGTGCTCATATTATGAACTTCGTTCAGTATATTGACGATGTCAACATGTTTGGAATAACTGAACAGATATATGGGTGCAAGGAGCTCAGCACTAAAGCAACTAGATAAGAAATTTTCAAAGTTTTGGACAATCATATTAAGTCAATGGGGCTCTCATGGGATTGGTGTGTGTGTGTGTACAGATGGGGCTGCAGCAATGATTGGGCGAAAGTCTGGTCTTTTGGCGCTGGCAAAGGCCATAAATCCATCTATTAAATGGAATCATTGCATCATACATCGGCAATCTCTGGTAGCAAAACATAAATGATGATGTGAATAGTGTGCTGCAAACTGCTGTTCAAATAGTGAATTTCATTGAAAGTCAGTGTTCTGAACTAGCGCTTGTTTTGTGAACTGTGCCGTGACGTGGAATTAGATTACATTACTGTATTACTTCATTGTCAAGTACGTTGGCTATCCCGACAGTTTGAACTTAGACATGAAGTAACAGTCTTTTGGAGTGACATAAATTCGGAGTTTGTAGCGTATTTTGAAGACGAACTTTGGATGTGTAAACTGGCTTACTTGAATGACAGTTTTGACAAATTAAATGGATTAAATCTCCAACTGCAAGGATTTAATTCAAACACATTTTCTTTGATTGACAAAGTGAATGTATTCAAAAAAAAGTTAGTATATTTTAAAAAGTGTGCACTCTCTGAAAACTTCAATTCATTCCCCCAACTTACACAGTTTATTGATGAAATTGAAGTAGTCTTGTCCGTGAGCGTAATTGGAGTTATTCAGCAGCATCTGGACGACCTAAAAGCAAATTTTGAAAAATATTTTCCAACAATGAGGAAGTTTCTAAACAACTTTGGACAATGAACCCTTTTTCAGAAAGAGCGGTTGAACAAGCTGAATTATCTGCTAGTCTAAAAGAGCGACTCATCGATCTATCCAGTGATACAGTGCTGAAAGACTTGAAGGCTGGAGAACTGAAAAAAGTGTCTACCTTCTGGCAAACTCTCACAGGGAAATATCAATTCAGGGACATTGCTTTAGCAGAACTACTCTCCTTTGCTTCTACATATTTGTGCGAGCCTAGTGTCTCACATCCAACGGAGATGAAATGAAAGTACGGAACCGTTTAAAAAAAAAAGCCCGAAAATGACTTAATTGTAGCCCTTAATAAGGTCAAACCAAGAGTGGACATTATTATATCTCGAAAACAGGCTCGGGTTTTGCATTAGATTAAAATCTCTTTTCGTAATGGTCATTACATTTTTCTAAATATAAAAGGGTTGTAATTTTTGAACGTCTTTTCCATTTAATTATAATCCAGAAAATCTCACAATTTAGTGGTGTGCACCTTTTAGGCAAATATTATTTTATTGTCCAAAATACTTTGCAATTTAGAGTTAATAGAATCGTGTTTACCAATTTCACCTTAAATATATTTATATATTGTCTGGATCCCAGCATTACCTTTACATCATCATCCACGCCTGGTTCATTATTGATTAAAATGCAATAATAAACTAATCCAATAGTTATTACATGCAGTAACTTAGTAATTAGGAGGTTATATTTCGATATTTGCTATGGGGTACTTAACGGAGATTAATAGCGTAAGGGGGTACAATAGCCAAAAAGGTTGACAAACCCTGCTTCAGCGTACCCTGTACAGGCTTTAAACTATAACTTTGAATGAGAAAAGACATGAATTGTGGGATTACACTGATGGAATAAATATTTTTTTCAGGTAACAGGAGGACCTTTAGGCAGTAAATTGTCAACTAACATATAATTTTGAATTTATTTTACTTTTGAAAAAAAGAATTGGGGTTGTTCTTTGTTGTGAAAGCTCCCTACACCATTATTCTCCCACTTCCAAATTGATGCTTGGGGAAAACAGATTTTTCTTTAAGGAGATCATACCAAAACAAAAACGCAAAGACCATCGGATCTATCTAAATTAAACCTGTTTTCATCCGAAAAGAAAACATCGTCCCATTTTGAACCAAAACAACAAATTTCTCGGAGAAATTTCCCTTTCAGTTCAATGTTGTTTAGTAAGAAGAGGTTGAGATATTAATTTGGAATACACAAAATTTGATTTTTTTTTTTTTTTTGCAAAACACTGCACATAGTTTGGCTAATTGTGTATTTTAATCTAATTTGAAGTTTTGCAGCAAGCTTTAACGATCGCTCTTTTTTTCACAAGATGAAAGTGAAGGCCTACCTGTACACTTTTACTGATCATTCTTTGCAGAATTTTTAAAAAATGCTAAATTAAGTCTTAGATCTGTTAATTCTTTTTTCATGCTCACTCATATTCACAATAATCAGTTTTGGAGGAAGGTGCATTTCTGTTTTTTATGACCCAAGGTCAGTAAAGGTCATGCTGCGGTGGATCCTACAAACTACTAAAGAATTTGAACCTCTGTTATCAAGGGAACTTGAATTACCGTAGAATGAAGTGGCTCACGATACCATTGCAAATCAAAGCTGGATTAATGGCACAGTAGACGACTATGTTACAGCCACGTAACCAGGGCAGTAGACCTACATAGGGCAGTAGACCTACATTTTTCTGAGGCATCTGAACCTCTTAAGGCCTAGGGAATCAACCTCCAGACCACAGTGAGCAGCTAGTCACTAATTGTTCCTTTCTTCCTCTTTTTTAACCATTGGAGGTCAAAGCTAGATTAGAGGTATGCCAGACAAATGTGGCATCACTCCTGCATGGCAGGTGGGGGAGAAGGGAGGGGGTATGTGAGCAAAATCCTTGAAATGTTTCTGTCAATGCACATCTTTATCAAAGAATGGACAGATAATGGGTAAATATAATGATGATAAATAAATAAAAAGAGTGGATGAGAGAGAGAGTAAGGGGGCGGAAAATTTATGTATACTTCTGACAATACCTGAACGTGAGTTCGTTTCCTCAAATTCCATTTTTTGATACAACTATCACGTGAACCAGAAAACAGAAAATCCTCATTAATGGCTAATGACTGAATGCCATCATAATGAGGAGGATCCAGGTTCATCTTTGGTGTGTGGGCCCCGCTAGATCGCTCCATGACTTCAAATACCTAAAAATAGGAAAACAGTTATTTTTTTAGACTTCACTTGATGAAGGGAACAGCAATTCTTGCAACGTTGTAAATCTTTATCTAAGTTTTACCTTTCTCTTTTATTTTCTCTACCTGTCTACTTTGTCTTATTCTTTCTTCATTCTCCTAACAGCAATTCTACTTATTTTATTTTCTGTTTCCCATTCATTCCCTCTTATCCTCAATTTTACATTTTACTTTTGCATTTTATCCGTTGTTCTTTCCCTTGTTTCCCTCATTAAAATCAGCTGGAAGGTTTCATTAGTTATAATCAGCTCTGGTCGATCTTCGCTGCCATCTCTCATGACATTTTACTTTTATTAAACGCGTATGACAAGTTTCCATCTATTATACTCAACCAATGGCATAGCATTATTTCAAAAGTGAGTTATCTCCAATTGTTCTCCATTGTTCATCCAACTGTTCTTCATTGTTTATCCAATTGTTTTCCATTGTTCATTCCGCATATTATTATTTAAAAGCCACAATTCATACACATATCATCATCATCGTTATGATATACATATGAAATGTGACTTTCTTATTCAAGGGGCACAGTTTGGAAATGGCCCTGGCCCACTGTCGAAATCAAGCTACGCCATTGTATTTAATATTGAATCTATAAAAAGGAAATGCATATTTTGTATTTTAAAGGGGAAAACATTTTTTCATATTCTTAAGAAAGACTATTTTCTCTTGTGCTTTAATGTAATTTTTGTCGGCATGTGAGAATTGGTCAAATACCAAACACAGCCAATTACAAGTCGGTTCATGTTTTACAGTGCAGGCGACAGCATACATAATGCCACCCCAGGATTTACAAATCTTCAAATCTCTGTCCCTTAGGACAACAGTCACCAACCTTTCGGACCACTAAATTCATATTTTTAAATCCCGTAGACCATTGATGTTATTTTTTTTTTAAAAAAGATAATTACAGGGCTTCTCCTCTTATCCGCATTGAGGCAAATGAGGGTTTTTTCACTAATTGCCGATAATTACCTTAAGTGCATTCTAGATATAAAAATTAATTATTTTAACATAAAGTTAAAAATTAGAACTTAAACGTTCTCAAGCACATTTCGTGGATTTAGTGCAATATGAATTCGAAAATTGTCATTCAGAATATGAGAATTTCTTAGAATATTATTTTTGTTTTATTAATAAAACATTAAAAATGCAAATAATGTCCAGATTTTTCTGCAGACCACCAAAATTCTCTTGCGGACCACCGGTTGGCGACCGCTGTCTTAGGGAATCTAACCTTGACATCAGAATTGCTAGGGAAAACGGTGCAAGTTCAGTTTAGTGGGAGTCTGATTTTCTTCAATATATTCAATATATTGTCTCTACGACACAGATTTATTTCCCATTTGCACGTCATAGCCAAAAACTATCAGAATCGGTACTGGAGACACCAAACTTTACAGCAACTGCCAAAAGCAACATCAAAAACAGTTTGCTGTCTGCATGCTACAGAACACAGTTATAGTCATGCCATTTAGGGACATACACATTTCCAAGGGATCATAATCTTTGTTGCTCGCAGGGAACTAAACTCAGGTTTATGGCAGGTGGGTAAAAAAAAAACAATGTACATTGTATGGTGGCATTGGTGTCACACACGGGTCATGGCACAATCACACTACCTATTGATGATAATATTACGTCAAATATCAATGCACACACGCTAATGTAACATAGAGCCTAAGACAAACAGTTATTTTGACATTGGTGTAGGTTTAAAAATATTAATAAGTACATTTCTAAGTATAATTATAATAAGGTTTAAAAATTTTGGCAGCTAACTGCTCCCTTTGTCAAGTGAAGGCAGAATGAAGAGTTCGTGAAAGTCCTAAGCTTATATACCCGTATGTTGGGAATCCGGGAATCCCCATCTGATGTCATCTGGTGCGGAGCAGTTCCAGCTGGGGAAACCCCAATCGAGGAAACTCCTGCACCCGACGACGTCGTCAGATGAACACCCCCAACTCAAGGTTTGGCAAAAATCCTGTAAGGGATTACTTACAGGGATCCTATCCTCACAGAACTTTTGCCAAACCTTGATATGGGGGTGATCATCTGATATCGTTGAGTGCGGGTTTCCTAGGTTGGGGTTTCCCCAGCCAGAACTGTCCCACACCAGATGGGGATTCCCAACATGCGGGTATATAAACATACAACTTTTACTAACTCTTCATTCTGCTTTCATTTGATAAAGGGAGCAGTCGGCTCCTAAAACATCATGTTTTTAAACCTCACAACCAGCGTTGAAATAACTGTTTGTTATGGAATCTCCTGGTGAATGCATTGTTCCGATAGAGTGTAAGAAATGCATAATTCAAGTGTGATCCAAGTTACTTTAATATAATGGTCTTTTGAACCAGTGACAACAATATTCTTTTCAAGTCCTTTATTGTCAACTGCAAGACACATGATAGCAGCTTGATGTCCTCCGGTCAGTTTCCCTACAGACTGAAACCTACAAATAACAATAATTTGTTACATAATTATGGCTGAATTAAGAAATTAGTATAAAATATTAAAACTTTTTAACAAAAAACACAATGAAATGAATTAAAACTACTAAAAAGTACATGTATGCCAAAATAGTTTTAAGCATGCATGCAAACTGTGATTCGCCATGGTTGGTTGTATTTTTATTGCATTTGCCATTTTAACATTATCAGTTGGCTGTAGATACCTAGCGGAAAAATTCAGAACGTAGATCTGCTATCTCGAAAACTATTCAAGAAACGGAAAAAAAAAAGTTAATTACAAAGTTGTCCAGCATCACTGATGCAGTACAAAATGGTACATGAATTGCGGGAATAGAACACGTCAAACGCTAATATGTGGGTATTTGGTTCGGCAAATGTGAACAGCGTATTACTGTATGTCATTATATACTACACAGCATACTACTGTATGTTATTACGCTCGATGTGGCCACTGTCGGCTGCAATACACGTTTGTATCCTATAGAGCATTTATTCTCGCACATTCAGTAGCATTGCAGACGTGACGCTTGTACAGGCATTGGTAATGCGACTGCCGACATTGTCCACAGTCGTCGGTTAGGTGTGATAGACCTGTCTTTTGAGGTAGCCCCACGGGAAGAAGTCCAATGGGGGTAAGGTCCGGTGACCGTGCAGGTCAGCTCACACTACCACCCTAGCCAATGACCTGTTGGCGGAAGGTTTGGGATAATAATAATTGTACTTCTGTTGGATGGTGAGGAGGAGGAGCGCCGTCATGTTGGAACCACATGGTTCTCCGCTCACTCAATGGAACATCATCCAAAGGACATTCGCTAAAAAATTCGGCTGCATATCTAAGGTGTTCATAACAAAGTTGCACCAATCAAAACGTCGCTCAGCATCCCCTGGAACTAGTGACTGCAGCAGTATTCCATAGTAGGGGTGAGCTCCCACTTGCTGCAAGATTTGCCGCACACGACGGCCTGTTAGGCCACACATATCATACCAACTTCTCTTGAACTGCACCGTGGGTGGGTTAAAACGTAAGCTAAAACGTCCTCTGGTTGCACACCCTGACTTACACCTATGGGGCGACCTGGACAGGGACAAGGTGTAACACTACATATCTCTTTCAGCCATCGAACCACATTAGTGATGGTTATTGCAGTCGGATGGGGTCCCAAAAGAAAACGTACGACATATTGTTGTGCACTTTTTCTTGCATTACGACCACATTCCCCATATAACAGCACCATCTCGCAATACTCGTTGTTGGAATAATTCGCCGTCTACTGTATAACTACAGACGTTTAACTCACGGTTTCACTTCTCACACTGTCTTACACTCCTTGCCTGGTCACTATTTATTGGCGTACGCAGGAGGGTATTGATGCAATGAAATTTTGTGTATTTAGTATAGGAATATATGAGTTTTAGCTCCATAACCCCCCCTTACAAACTTTCTGTGTATGCTTATGCCACTATTTTATGCTTACCGATAACGTATGACGTAGCGTACACATTTGCATATCATGCGTATCTTGATTCTAATTCATCCAAAAACCCAAGAAATTATATTTAAACATTTATTTTTAACAAACACTTTTGTGTTTTATCCTTCCTGTATTCTAAATACATTTAGCAACTACTATAAATTATAAAATTAGATGCCATATATTGAAATTCTGTATAATACATACACACAATCAGACCTCGCTTAAAACTAACACTATGTTTTTGTGAAATGGAGCCGCATGCAGTCATGATGCCATTCTATTAACAGAATATTCATAGAGTGCTTTCATTGGTTAAATGAAAGCTCACTGTAATGCAGATGGCTCTTGTGAAGTGTTACGTATTATTTAGAAAAAAAAAAAAGTAATTCATTCTAATTCCAATCAAAAATTTAATTTAACTGCCACATTGCATTGTGTTAGAACCATTTGGGGTAGCATCATGATGAGAGGATTATAAGTGGATTAAAAACTACGTCTATAGAATGTGTCTTACATATCAAAGTTCCTGGCATAATGATATTATTGGCTAGTTATATATCATATATGCATTGTGTATCATGTACTCATTATATGATCATACTGAATATGTATTATATACTAATTATGTAACTCAGTAATGGTACATACTGTTATTTGCCTTGATCTTAAAAATAAAAGGTATTAGTATACAAATTTAAATGGTTAAATGCTGTGTATCCTACGTGATGAGGTGGTGTCTTTAACACTAGAACTGCGTCATTTTCATTATACCCAGAACAGTGGCTGAGGTTCTTTGGACAGACATTGAATATTCTTTAAAAAACTATAAATAAATAGTTTTGTTTTTGTTTCAACAATACTAACGTATTTAGATTAAATAATATTTAAATGAATATAGTGATATTCATTTAATATTTTCAATAATTAGGTTAATTTTTACAATTAAATAAAAATTTTAGCACATGTTTTCTTTCTGGAAAATATGATTTATGGGATAAAAATTCTGTAAAATTCTAACGTCAGCTAAAAATAATCTTGCGTCAGTTGCGGATCCAAGGGGGGCGGTGGGGCGATCGCCCACACCCTTGAGCTGGGATTATTATATCATGAAAATGAAAAGGTTTTTAAATTTATAGTTAAAAAAAAAAATGCATAAGTAAAATTTCAGCTATTATCAATTTTAAGTTAAATTGGAACAGAAATTAAAATGAATGCCTAAATGATAAGCAAACGAAAGCTATGTTCAATTTTTCAAGGTTGTTATTTGACATTGTGTACAACTAACATTTTCAAGTGTTGCAATTATTTTGCGCGTTGTTCATATTTAGTTTATATCAATTTGACTGCAGCCGCGGTTCTAGTGTTAAAAAGATGCATCCCCGAACACGCTCAGATATTCCAACATATACCAGCATGCACAAAGCGCTCATAATGCGAAGAAGGGGGTTACAGAACAACAATTCCATATATTCCTATGTACATATGCAAAATTTCTTCATAATAGGGATGTTGTTGGGAGTTATACCACTAATTAACTCCCAACAACATCCCTATATATATACTTCCAGTGCAGCTTATCTTTATAACAGTACGTACTGAGATATCGAACACTGAAATGAAACGTAGGGTTGTAAGTTAGTTCACTGAATAACTATGGGCACGGGTACCGTTAGCGAGTGGTACAGGAAGAACCCGTCCTCCTCAATGTTGGTATTAGGGTTCCATATCCCCCTCCAATTTCAAACAAAATGCCTTCTACTGGTATATTGTCCCCCCCCCAATATTTTTATGCTGTCGATGCACATGACTATGAGGGCTGTACCCCCATTTACCAATTATATGGGATATGTCATTCACTTCTTGACCATATACTCTTTTGAATTCAGCCATGGAATGAAGATTTACTGTTTGACACTCTGTCCATATACCTCGAATTACTAAAGTAAACTTACTCTCTCCAGATCTGGATTCCAACCTTTGACTTTAACATGTGTGACCCAAATTCTGAGATAGATAGGATCATAACTGCTACTTGAGACGACAGAGGGACTTGGACGCCAAGAGATATACTATCATCTAAGCAGCCCTCTCTGGACTGCCTGAACATAGAGCACTTGATACACATAGTGCATACACACACACACACACAGAGGACATAGAGCAGTGATTTTCAACGAATAAAATAAGTGATTTCAAACGAACTTAGCCAAGTGCCAATTGCCCCTCTCCAATATTACTAGCTATAGGGTCCTCATAACACAAAGGAATTGTACTTACATCCTTAGATCCCACATTCGTACAATGTTGCTCGCAGCAGAGAATAAAGTACTGCCATAACGGTTGAGGGCAATGTCATGGATCTGGGTTTCTCCGTTGGGCATGATTAAAGTCCTCGACGGGGTATTCATAATAGGGGTCGATGGATTGCTGGCACCGGAAGAACTGACGGAAATAAAAATAATTGGAGTCAAGTTAACTCGTTTAGTCAGGTGAGAGGAAAATTTTTGTCATTAATTTTTTAATGAATGTATTATCAATAAACTGATACATACCACAAGGTTTTGATGCATTTGCCAGGATTTTCTCGAACATCCCAAACTTTAATAAATGCTGTTGACACACTGAAAGCTAAACGTGAGTATTCGCTGTATCGAACGGCACAAACGTTGTTTGGGTGGCCTCCAAGACTTTGGATTTCTTGGCCTGTCGTTAAGTCCCAGATTTTGACAGTACGGTCTAAAAAAAAAAAGGAAAAATTATCCAATTAATTTAAAATTTTATTCTTTACAAATTTTGTGGATTAAGGAGCTCTAATCTGAAGGAAAAAAGTGGATACTTGTACCTAGTTAATTCCTCCCTCCCACACCCCACAAACTTAAATTTTAATATCCAGGTTAAAAATGACAAAAAATTTAGTTATAACCAATTTGTTGTACACAGTAGAACCTGCCTAAAGTGAACACCTTTGGCACTGGACCACAATGGTCGCCATAGACAGGTGGTCACTAAACACGACAGACTTCGTTACAAGCATGACTAAATCCCTAGTAGTTCTCTCTTATAAAAAGTGGCCATTTTATTCAGTGGTGCAGTATAGCCAAATGCTCTTGCGCCATAAAAAATCCAAACAAACAAAATTTATTCAGGTAGTAAATTTACCAAGTTTCACTGTGTGTGTGTATATATATGTCCAACAGCCATCCTCTGCCAAGAATACCGGCACTTGACCGATTATCGTTGAAAAGCATCATCGATAGCAGTCACTTAGTAGGAGGGTGACACAATGAGTCCCGTCTTAGCAACTGGCTCCTAAATTTAGGAGGCAGTGTCTTAGCGCAGAACTTTGGCTGTGGTGACCGAAGTTCGGATTCTTCGTTAAACTGTAGATCCAGCTTGCCAATCCATCTGTCCAACATGATGAGCTTAAGACTGCTTCATGTATAATTCCTTCACCACACTACGTGTACATATGATAACAGAGAGACCTTCATCCTGCAGTGCATTGAAAATCGTTGTCGATGATGATGATATGTATGTTTAGCCTTTTCATACAGAAAAGCACTAATAACTATGAATAAACAAAATTATTATTAAAAATAAAACATTTGCCTAGAATTAAAGGTTCATGAAATGAATTAGTTAAAAGTAAAAAAGTCCATGGCCAGATCCACATGAATAATTATTTTTCAATTAAAAAGTTCTTTTTTTTTAATCTCCATTTCTTTATCTCACCGTATTTTCTCCGGTGATGAACACTTTTAAAAAATCCTAATCTTCCTCTTGGTGTGGAAAAAACAAAGGGGGAAATAAGGTTAAAAAAAAAAGCATGCCCCAAATACCAGCTATGGTAATTGCACCAAAATGTTTATTGTTCATTTGCATATTTACCTTCTAAGCGAACATGATAGATCATCGGGAATGATTGTGGTTTTAAAATGTACAAGGCCATGACACATTCACACATACCTAAGCTTTCCAGCAATTAAACATAGTATAATGACAATCAGTCTGTAAGTTCTTCTGTTGAAGGCACATGTGTCTCAACATGCCAAAACAATCGTAAAAACTTATGTAACTGTGCTAGCTTAGGTCAATTTTGACTTAAATATACCATTGTGCAGCACATTGGTCATTTAATTATATCGAGACAATAAACTTAAAGGCTATTATCACTCAACTATATGAAATATTCTTACAAAAATTTATTTTACAGAGACTAAAATTAGTGAACAGAAGACACACTTGCTGAATTTTTTACGAAGTGCTGCAATGGTGCTAAAATATCGAAAAGGAGCTAACCACAGGGGTTTCAAAAGAAGCAGGCTCTCAATAAAGAGCATAGCATTCCCGCTCACTTCCCTTGGGGAATTGGCATTTGCCACACAAACGATTGTCGTTTGGTGGGGAGTAGGGGAGGATAGTTGCAAATTCCTTATCGGTCACTAATACCTTCACGTAAAACACACACACAAATTACATAACGTAATAATTATGTGTAATTTAAGTAGTTTATAAACATTACATAGGCAATTTCTAAATTTTTATTGATGGGGACATGGGAAATAGTATTCCAGAAAGCCTGCAACAAATTATGTATCACGTATACTGTTTCCTTTAGTAAATTATGTGCCTTACATATTATAAGTTTACATAATCAGGAAGAAGGGCAGACCTACGTTTATTATAATTATAGGTACATTCCCATATATGTAATGTTATTTCAAATCAGGAGGGGGGGATGTTGCATACACCAATATATATATATATGACATTTATCTAAGTATATATATTTCAGACCTCTAGGTGTGCGCCACTCCCTCTTTGTCAGTGGCAGCAGGCGGCAAGATTCATGGGAAGTTGTGTGAAGCCAATTCCCAAAGGTTCACTTTTTCCAAAGGTTACTGTAAATTTCTTTCATATTCACTGAATGAGGTAAAAACTGGTTTCTTGGAGAGTACATATCGTAAATTAATTGGTGAATTAGCTTTAAACAACTTCCCCTAAATCTTGCCACGCGCCACTACTGCTCTCCGCATCTCATGGCTAAACCCGTCACAGACCTAAATTTATACCCATGCTTTGTGAGCATTAGCAGATTCAGAGGTGGGGGGGGGGAGAGGGAAGAAGACATGAAAGACCATTACATAAATATGCAGCACCACATTTCTTCAAGCACACACATTTAATAATATAACGTAGTTACCTTTGGATCCACTGAAAAGCACATCATCAGTGGCAGCTACAGAGAGGACAGCTCGACTGTGGCCTTCGGCAACATGGGTACAGATGAGAGGTGAATTTCGAACGCTGTTTAGCTTAGATACAAATGGTGCAATGACTCCCCTGCAAGCAAAGATTCATTGTTTGATACAGAAAAAAATAGCAAGGACTATATCATCCCAAATAAGGTCATTTGTAAAAAAAAATCACTTGCAAAGAATACACATCTCAACACAAGAAGTTCCAACAAAATCACACACAGCCTTCCTTTACCAGTTATTTTAACACAATGGTTCGCAACCTTTTCCAACTAGCGACCCACTTTTATAGTAGCCAAGTAATCCGCGACCCCCTTTTATAGTAGTCAAAAGATTTGTGATCCCCCTCTGTACGCCACCGCATCTGCATAGTAAAAGCATATTTAACAAGTAAAGAAAAGATTAAATGTAAAATTATATTATGTTTATTGTGTTATGTTTATTATATTAAGTATATATCTTAACATCCAGTAGCAGAATATTGTAATCAGTGTAGCCATGTTGAAATATAAAAGCATTGGAAACATTTGGTATGGAATTCTTTATTAAAATAATTCAACTAAAAACAGCTGCGGCAACCCCCCCCACCTCTCCAGAAACCTGTTCGCGACTCCCAGGTTGGGAACCACTGTTTTGACAGTTAAATCAAATAAAAATCTAACAATACAAAAGTGTATTTAACAATGCTAAAAAGCATTCAACAACATTATAGCTCAATTAACATATATCACAACCATCTTGAAAAATATTATTACCTTAAAATATTATACATTTAATGCTAATCAAGAATATTATAACTTTTTGATAATTATAAATGAAAAATTCGAGTAGTTGACTCTATGCTTAAAAATATCGCCATTGTATTGTATATACCTACTAAACAGATCAGCAAATGCCTGTCAGTAGGTGATGTCTAGGGTATTGTCTTTTGAGTAGACAGATAAGTGCAAACAGATGTCACTGCCAATATCAGTTCAGGGAGGAATGATAGTGTCACTGCCAATATCAGTCCAGGGAGGAATGATGTTTGGCACCAATTCTGCTATTATGGTTTTTGAGATTTCCAATTCACTAGCAGCACTTTCCATTCTCATGCCAAAGGTTGGAGTACATGAGGAATGAGCACTGAACAGTGAAATGAAATGAGGTTAAGTGATGGCGATGCAGGATAGCCTTGAGTGATAGAATTCTAAACTAATAGTTGAAACAAGTAATTGCCCCAAAACTAGTGCATTGTGGCCACGCTTATACATGGAACCTTGGCCATTAAAAACTGTCCTAATAATTTCAATAGAGAAGACTCTGTTAATGTTCCATCAATTTGGAATTCCTGCCTAAAAATTCACAAAAAATTCTCTGGGCCTTGTTCAGCCAATCTAAACTAGCCACTCACTGGATCAATGAGTGAAGACCTTCATCCAGCAAGCAATGAGAGTGCATAATCCGGAAATCATCCAATCAGGCGGTAGCCAGAGAAATGTTGCTATAAATACGTCTCATATTTTTTACTCACTCATTTTCTGCCAAGCAACCAAGCGAAAGTCTTGCATTTTGCAGAGGGAAACTTGGCCGGCAATTACTTCTGAGAATGCTTAGCATAGCACGGAGAGAAACGTTAAGTGTTTTAATAAACTGACGCGGCAGAATATCCCGCAAAGCTCTATGAAGTATATTAATAGACGCCGTGAAAGTCTAATGTAAGAAACAGCTAGTTTAAGACCTGGCAGAGAAATCAACACGGCAATTCAAACAAATGAATTAATGAATCATGTTTGAATTCAAAACATAGTCAAGTGAACTCAAATCACAGTTACGTGCAACCACTGTGGGGCAATTCATATTAAGAATATTTACTTACCGACCAGGTTTATTACTTCGAAATGACCCACTTGTTAAACGACTGAAGACGTTGTCTTCTCTGACTTTACGGGAAGCGGTGGGCGAACTTGGAGGTGTGATGTCGGAGGCAGTAGTTTCCCTGAAATAATGCACACAACAAAACATATGGGAGTTATGTCACTGACTAATACAACACATTCATATCTTGAAAGCATTCATTTGCATTGCATATTAAACAAAGGTAAGTGTGCCAACACTTCCTGAAAAGGTCTAGATGGAACAAGCAGAAAAAATAGCAGCAACAGAAAGAAATGTGCACAGATATCAACAGGTATGAAAATCAATGGAAAAAAAAGCCCCGAAGTGTGTGCAAACCACTTCATCACGTGACTTCAACGGGATCATATATACACACACACGCACAAATACAATACTTCAGGCAACAAGCACATCACTGGCAAAAATAAACTTTTACATACACAGAGCTTTGGCGAGATAGAGACGGAGGAATGACGCTGGCGTAGGAATAAAATTTACGACGGAATGCAGGTGAAACATCTTGCAGCTGTTTATCATAGAATTTTCGTTTAGCCAAAGGGGAGCTCTCTGTTCTAGGTCTTTCTCCCATTTCCCTAGAAATGATTTGCGATACATGATTGAAGGTGAAGCTGAAATAATGCTAGAAGTACAGACAGAAAAAGAAAGAACAGGACAAAAAGAAAAACAAGACGCATAAAAGAAAACTGATAGCCACATATTTACACACAATTAGCCACATATCAACATACAAGTTACCAATTCAGAATATAAGATGCCGATTTTGATTTGTTTGTTTTAAGGTACAAGAACAAACTAGGAGCATACTTTACAGGGACCTGTGATTTTCGAAGAATTCAATACTCTTTTGACCAGGAAATCAAGCCTAGGATTGCGGATCTATTTTAAAAAAAAGTGTTTTTCTGCAAAACTAAAACCAGGATTATTCGTATGGTAGCTGAATGTATTTCCAAAGTAAGGAATTTTACTCAAAGCTATCCCGCAGATTGAAAAAAAACGAAGTTGGGGTATAAATACCAAACACCTACACTTCCTTGACACTTTCGCTTGATGAAGGGAACAGTAGTTCTCGAAACGTTGCGAATATTTTTGCAGATGGTAAATGTCTTTTACCCTCTTCATTTGTATTTCGTATATTCCGACCAGTGTCAAATTTTACTAGTTAAAACCAGTATTTAATTCTCTATGCAATTGCTCGGTGCAACATGAGCCTATCCATAATGGCCTTGTGTTATAAAATGTACGTAATCAATCCATGCCACTGCAAACAAAGCATATTTATATCATTAGGCTTATCGGCCCAATGAAATATTGATCCTAAACAGTTTGCAAACATGAAACATTATGAATAGAGTGCTGCAAACTTAAGAATAGCAGTTCCCAACTGTGTCCTGCGAAGATATTCTAAAGAAAAATAAAATATATGTGATAGGATCTTAATCGAAAAAATTAAGTTTAAATAAAAAATTAAGCTATTTAGAAATCAAAGAATAACTCAAGTCTCGAGATTCAATAGTCAATCAGCTTCAGAAATATAGTTAGGCAAAAACAGCCAAAAATGAATATACATACACTTCTTTGTCAGAAATGTGACAATAATGCTTTGTGATGAAATTCTTTCCTGAAAAGTGCTCTGCAACTCAAAAAGTTTGCGAACCACTGGCTTAGTGAATTGAATTATGCCATTGTCTGTTCGATATCTATGTCCTACAATGGGCCAACAAAGATGGGACCTATGGTTTAATGTGACCCATGAGCCATGCTATGTCTACATATTGTAAACTCATTGGAAATTAAATCCGGTCGAGTCAGGTTAAAGGCTGAAGCTGTAAACTAGGGGGGGTTGATTAAATTATAAAGTTTTAACCAAGAACTGTGGTTAAAGTTGCGTGCTAATTAATACAACCAATTGAGATGGAACTCTGTTCTAATAATCAAAAGTGTTCATGTAATCAAACACTCCAATTCATATGAATTAAGTTCAACGAAAAATATTGTCTGTATTTTTTGTCCATTACATTTTTTTTTTAAGTTCTTGTTAATTTTTGTTTACGCTCACGAAGCTAGGTTATTTTCCGGCTACCAAGAACGATTCCAATCATCAACACATTTTCTTCTATTGGTTTTAAAAAAGTATTAATTACGAAAAATGTTCTGATCAGCCATTTGTTGAAAATGCTATAGAAATTTTATTAAAAAAAAAAAGTGAAATTATGTCTTGGTCATTTTTTTTACAAAAATTTAAGATAGCTTAAAAAAAAAAGGTACCTACATTGTCAGCTCATGTGACCACAATATTAAGAAAACGTAAGTATATGAATAACATCTTCATACACTTTCAATTCCACTATTTTTAAACACATGCAATACACATGTACATTACTATTTTATCAATACATATACAGCAGAAAAGTTAAATATACAGTCAAGCAGTATATACAGTTCCTAAAGAAAGCTGATTCATTACTGGGGGGGTTCCTAAGTTATATTTTTAAATCATCCATTCAAAATGATTCTTACGACTTCCCATTTGCAGCCACCATTACAGTAAGCACACAATAGGCGAACTAAAGCATTTTATTAATGCCACAATGACCCAATATAGCGCAGATTTTCATAGAGCTTTATTTCTGAGGAATGTATTCTCAGTCAGTTTGGTTTGAGAGTATACTTTACCTGCAGGTTCATGACATGAATATCTCCTTTATCTACAAGTTCATAAATGAACTTGCAGGTTCATAGATGTGTGCATATTTCACCAGCAGGCTCATGAATGAGCATATCATTTCGTATCACAGACGTTCATTTCTAATTACATTTATTATTATAGTACTAGATTAACTTCCTTCAAATTCTCCAATGATTGTCACATGGTTTAATGTAGACATTAGCAAGAAATTGAAATAGCTACGCTGAGGCAAATTAGTTATGCTCATTCTTCAATGGACATTTGTTTTCCTATAGTAAATGTAGAAAGTTATAAATTCAACCATTGTAACCACAAAAGCAGTTCTCGAATTTAAAGAAGAAAAAAAAATTCTAAGGGAAAACAAATTTACTTATAGAATCTACTTCAAGTGCATTGTTAGTTGTTTTAAATACAATAACTCATTCCTGTATTCAGAAAGTTTATGGGGGGTGACAGGACTGTAACTCTATATACATGCATATAAGCTTGGTAGCATATATACAGGGTGGTCCGGAACTCTAGCGACAAAATAAGCAGAGGTTTTTGGGGCAACAAATAAGGCATGTTTGTCCACATCCCCGTGTCCGCAAAGGGGACGGTTTGGCTGTAGAGCGTAACTACAGTTTATGCCCATCACGTTGCTACGTAGCCAATTGCATGAATTAAATGCAATTTTTGATACATAATTTAAGTAAATGAGCTAATAATACAGCAGAGACAAAGAAATCCGGAATTCCGTTTTCTGATTTTGATCTGTGTTACTGTTTAGTGAAAATAAGCCTAAAAATGCCTTTTTTAACACACTAGAAAAGAGTTGGGAACTGCCAAGTATGTGTAACAGGTGAAGAACATCAAAATAAACATTTTTTGTTCAGTGAATTTTTTTCCAAAAATTAGCCGTTCGGGCACTACAGTGAATTTAGTATTTGCATCCACCCCATTTAAGGTTTCCACAAATGGCTACAATGCGCCATTTCAAAGATTTTTAAAATTATTTAATGTCAACAGACGTCACGCTCTCTCTGGCGACTTGTTAAAATCAGTTAAATTCACCAGAATTGTATGTGTAGAATTCGCCGCTTCAGGTGCGATTGTATGAATTCTACACATGCTTTCGCTTTCTTTTTGGTTTTACGGCTCAAAGACTACAGTGGTCATGCTGCGCCGGGACCTACTGTTTTCCGAGGAATCCGAACCTCTTAAGGCCTAGGGAACCAAACCCCGGACTACAGTGAGCAGTGCGATCTTTATGAGATCTCTGAGTAAGCGTTCTTTGCACTGCTGGGAGTCGAACCCGGATTAGCGGCGCACTAGGAGAACGCGTTACCACACTGCGCCACCGCAGGGCGAATTCTACACACGCAATTCCGGTGAATCCAACTGATTTTAAAAAGTCCCTGGAGAGAGCCCGACATGAGTAAACAGTAATTATGCTCTATAGCCAAACCAGCCCCTTTGCAGACACGGGGATATGGGTAGTGCCTGATTTATGCAAGGGCACGTGGAGCATCTGCCCCGGGCCCCAGATTTAGAAAGGGCCCCTGAATTCCGAATTTAGTCAAAGATATTCATAAAAAGTACACAAATCACATAGTTGATGGAATTTTTTTTGGTTAATTTATTGATGACGTAACAAGCTAGTCAGTCGAGGCTAGGCAAAGCCCCCTTTCTTAGTCATGGGCGGCGCTGATCTAGGGTAAAAACAGGGGCGGACTGGGTACTTTCAAGGGGCACATTTTCAGAGAACGAGAGTCCCTGCTCATTCGAAGGCACTAGTCCTGTCGTCCATGAAGGCACACTGGCCGGTGACTCAGTCTGTCCCTGGGCAAAATATTTTTTATTTCCTCATGCTTACCTGGCTAGGCAACGTTGTATTATACTGACCTTGGTCTTATAAATAAAAGTCATTCGCTCATACCTATAATAAACATAGCAATCAGAAATCTGTCGTGGGTACAGGAGGGGTTGGGGCCCCTTCATGTGTGTCTGCCTTGGGCCCCAGAATTTCTAAGTCGGGCCCTGGATATGGGCAAACATGCTTTATTTTATGTCCCCAACAACCCTTCTTATTTTGTCGGTAGAGTTCCGGACCACACGGCACATTTTTGATGGAGGTTATACCTCTACCAACAGCTTCAAGAGCATGGCCATGCCATAACTGCACTGTTATGCTATTCAAACAGACCAGGAGGCATTTTTTAACGCAACACTAGGCTAAATGAGAATCAAATAAAGTCCAGTGGGTTCAAAAGTCATGGGCTTGTGACTAAGATATTATCACACGAATATCCTTCCTTGTCAAATATATATATTATCACCAAAAAGTTGGATGATACAAAGATATGCAAGAACCAAAGTCACTTTGAAATGTTCCATAAAATATATTCAATTTTCTGATTTCTCAATTTCTTCAAATAACAGTAAACCAGCATAGAGAGAGGTTACTTAAAAAACATTTTAACGTTCGAAATTCCCTATTTAGTATTTCAGCAAAGCATTCTACATCTGTACACCAAATCTACATTATTAGAAAACACAGTACACAATATAAATGTGGGTAAGGGTCTATTATAAAAGTTCAAGAAAATTTTGAATTAAGATTATAAAGATTCACTAAGTTTATATGCTGAGGTGAGTTTGCTGTGAAACCTACTTTAGAGAAGTTGGTGCACTTGTCACTCTAACAATACCACGGTCAGAATCTGTCGAATTTTGATTACTAGCTGCACATGCACTGTCCAGCTCTTGTTGTAAGGCTGGGCCAAAAGACCATGCTAGTCGCGATGTATGTGGCTTTTCTGGTAAGTCCGCAACCGTCGGACACGAACCAGCTGGTGGTAGGCAGCCTAGATGAGAGGCACTCAAGATGTCAGAAGGATGAGCAGCTTTTCGTACTCTCTGAAAACAGAAAGTGAAGGTAAGCTCTATTTTAGGAAATTGCATTTCATGAAGCAGGAACAGCTCAAGTCAAGCCAGATCCTATCCCTTTCAGACGGAGCTGTCACTTAGGGAATCAAATCTGGGAAGTAGTAAGAAGACTCGTAGAATGCTCTACGGCACCAGCAGCGGGTCAAATTCAAGATTCTGGAAGGGCAGATAACCATGTTACCTCCACATTACCATAGAACATTTTGAAGGATTCTCACTCCCATTAGACAAAATAAAAAAAAAATTCAATGCCTTTTCCAGACTTTTTCAGCAAAATTCCAGGACGATGCCAGAAGTCTATGGGATTTTGCCTACAGCGTTCCACAACAAATCAGACGCCATTCGACGCGTTTCACTGAGTAGATACAGAGGCAGATTAAGCTTATTGGGGGCCCCTGGCGGTAAAAATTTCGAGGTCCCGCGACCTCGAAAATATAAAACAAAAATATGTAAGGAACTGGGGACTTTTTCATAAAGATTTTTATGATTTTTAGTGGGTTGCTTAAACCGGCAATATGTAGCTAATAAATAAGCTCAATTTAAATCAAGTGGAAGGTCGTGGGTTCAGGTCCCACCGAACGTTGGTATCACTACGCCAATAAACGTTGATTGATTGACATTGTTGTTTGATTTAATCTGCGTAGTGTTCGATTTATATAAAATAAATAAGCTCAATGTTTAAATGTCTTTGACCTCATGCGTGCCCACCCCTGAACTAGTCGAATGTGTTACCACACTGCGCCACCGCAGGGCAGCCCTTTCCTGAGCTACGAAGATATTAAACAGCACTTATAAATTTTTGCGAGTTATCTATTACGGATAGTTTATCGATGATAGAACGATGTCTATCACTGAAGGAAAATGGTGTGGAAATTTAGAATAAGTGTTTGTTTTAATTTGACTTTCAATCAATTGCCAGCCAAGCACAGTAAAACTCAGCTTTGGTTTTCATAACAAGGATGGTGGCTATAATTCAGCTACGACAACATTTTGGCGTCCTAGGACGTAATTAAACGTGTACATTTACGAATTCCATTGCCTTTCCACTCAGATAAGAAGTAAGAGGAAAGTTTAACTTTAGCGTTGTGGTGAAATTTTTCAGATGAGAGAATAATAAAATTCTTAAAATTACTAAAACCCTTAAAATATGCATTTATTCTGGAAATTCATGGTTTTTGTGCATTTATATTCAAAAACACTAAAAACAGCTAAAATATGTAATTGCATATGTACATATGCAGTTGCATGTAATCCAGACTCTAGTTATGACAGTAGCATTTAATCTTTCTATGCTTATTTTTGAGACCTTTAATTAGCTTCAATTTAATAAAAGAGCATTCTGTACTTATATACGTAAAATACGTGAATAATATTAAGTATTGAATCTTTCGCTTTTTGTGTTGTGGCAGTTTTTAACTGGTAATCTTCCAAGCTCGGAGCCTCTGGCTGATGCCATGTTCGCCAGCCACTTAGTCTGCCACTGAGTAGATAAAGCGTATCAATGGGCACAAAGCTGTTAGATCATGCAATCACGAGTTATAGGTCATAGAAGGTCATCCCGTGAGGAAGATCTCCAATGTTATTAGGATTTTGTCTATCGGCATTCCACAACAAATCAGACGCCATTCGACGCGTCTCACTGAGTAGATAAAATGTGTCAATGCAATGGGCGCAAAGCTGTCAGATCATGAAGTAAGAAGTTACAGGTCACTAAGGAAGAGGTCCACCACGAGGAGGTGGTCCTATTGTCAAGACGACCATTCTCTTTAAACACGGTATCAACATGCATATTGTAGCATGAGATCTTTTAAATGATGGAAAGAACGATGAAGCTAATGATAGTGAAAACGTTATTACAATAGTATTTTTTACTCAGTGGAACACGCTGAACAACGCCTGATTTGTTACGAAACGCTGATTGACAAAATCCCAATAACATTGGAGATCCTTCTCATAGGGTGACCACCTATCATCTCTAACTCCTTACTACATGATTTGACAGCTTGGCACCCGCTGACATTTTGTAACTACTTCGTGATATGTGTCGAATGGCATTTGATTTGTTGTGGAACGCCGATAGACAAAATCCTAATAACATTAGAGATTCTCCTCACAGAATGACCTTCTATGACCTCTAACTCGTGACTGCATGATCTGACAGCTTTGTGTCCATTGACATATTTCATCTACTCAGTGGGACGTGTCGAATGGCATTTGATTTGTTGTGGAACGCCCATGGGCCATTTTTGGCATCCTCCTTTTCAACAGAACTTTGGTTGTGAGAAGAAGGGTTTCACATTCGTGAAGAGAGATATAGCTATTCAAAACGGAAGTTAAGAACGTTTTCTTTAACGTTTCCAGGATTGACCAAAAAATCTAATTTTTTCCTGACCTTCAGAGACAATCTAAAATTTTCTGACAATTCTAGGTTTTCCAGATGCGCAGAAACCCTGATTTTATAGAAAGAAGTTACTTCGAATGTCATAAGTAAATATAAACGACAATGCTGCTCCTTAGCTAAAGTTATAATCATATTTACATGTGCTTCTTTAATATAGACATCTTATTTAGCATACGATACATTAATTTTATAACCAATACTTCTTTTCCTGCTTTTTAATTTAGAGAAACAATATCCATACTTTTAACTGAACTTTATTTAAAATCCTTATTCGAAGAGAGCGTAATTTCTACGTTAATTTTTAATTGATTTTGTTCAATAACTAGTGATCTGGAACTGGATGGTCAATTTAATATCACCTCTAACCAGGGTTTAAATTAAACCAGGGCAGAAGCCCACCGGAGCACGGCTCCGCTACTTTTTCATTTTTAGCAATTATTTATATATTAGCCGCAGCCCATAAAAAGACATTTAACGCATGGATTCAAAAAACGTAATTTTTTTCATTGAAGCAACACAGCGAACAAATTATGCAAAAGATTTCAGTTCGATATAAGAGCAGCCATAAGGGACTTCAGAATTTTCAAGGAATCATCTGGCAAAGAAATTAAGTCTGAACTAAAGAAACTGGTTTCAACAGTTAATTGCATCCCTATATCAAGCGCAGAATGTGAAAGAGGGTTTTCAACAATGAATTTGATTTGTACACCACAGCGTGCTTCCCTTCACATTTAGACATAATCAAATGAGTAGATAAAGCGTATCAATGGGCACAAAGCTGTTAGATCATGCAATCACGAGTTATAGGTCATAGAAGGTCATCCCGTGAGGAAGATCTCCAATGTTATTAGGATTTTGTCTATCGGCATTCCACAACAAATCAGACGCCATTCGACGCGTCTCACTGAGTAGATAAAAAATATCAATGGGAGCAAAGCTGTCAGATCATGAAGTAAGAAGTTACAGGTCACTAAGGAAGAGGTCCACCACGAGGAGGTGGTCCTATTGTCAAGACGACCATTCTCTTTAAACACGGTATCAACATGCATATTGTAGCATGAGATCTTTTAAATGATGGAAAGAACGTTGAAGTTGATGATATTGCAAACGTTATTACACTAGTATTTTTTACTCAGTGGAACACGCTGAACAACGCCTGATTTGTTACGAAACGCTGATTGACAAAATCCCAATAACATTGGAGATCCTTCTCATAGGGTGACCACCTATCATCTCTAACTCCTTACTACATGATTTGACAGCTTGGCACCCGCTGACATTTTGTAACTACTTCGTGATATGTGTCGAATGGCATTTGATTTGTTGTGGAACGCCGATAGACAAAATCCTAATAACATTAGAGATTCTCCTCACAGGATGACCTTCTATGACCTATAACTCGTGACTGCATGATCTGACAGCTTTGCGCTCATTGACATTTTTTTATCTACTCAGTGAGACATGTTGAATGGCATTTGATTTATTGTGGAATGCCCATAGGCCATTTTTGGCATCATCCTTTTCAACAGAACTTTGGTTGTGAGAAGAAGGGTTTCACATTCGTGAAGAGAGATATAGCTATTCAAAACGGAAGTTAAGAACGTTTTCTTTAACGTTTCCAGGATTGACCAAAAAATCTAATTTTTTCCTGACCTTCAGAGACAATCTAAAATTTTCTGACAATTCTAGGTTTTCCAGATGCGCAGAAACCCTGATTTTATAGAAAGAAGTTACTTCGAATGTCATAAGTAAATATAAACGACAATGCTGCTCCTTAGCTAAAGTTATAATCATATTTACATGTGCTTCTTTAATATAGACATCTTATTTAGCATACGATACATTAATTTTATAACCAATACTTCTTTTCCTGCTTTTTAATTTAGAGAAACAATATCCATACTTTTAACTGAACTTTATTTAAAATCCTTATTCGAAGAGAGCGTAATTTCTACGTTAATTTTTAATTGATTTTGTTCAATAACTAGTGATCTGGAACTGGATGGTCAATTTAATATCACCTCTAACCAGAGCTTAAATTAAACCAGGGCAGAAGCCCACCGGAGCCTGGCTCCGGTACTTCTTCATTTTTGGCGATTATTTAAATATTAGCCGGAGCCCATAAATAGACGTTTAACGCATGTGTTCAAAAAACGTAATTTTTCCATTGAAGCAATACAGCGAATGCATTATGCAAAAGAGTTCAGTTCGATATAAGAGCAGCCGTAAGGGCCTTCAGAATTTTCAAGGAATCTTCCGGTAAAAAATAAAGACTTAACTGAAGAAACTGATTTCAACAGTTAATTGCATCCCTTTCACAAGCGCAGAATGTGAAAGAAGGTTTTCAGCAATGAATTTGATTTGTACACCACAGCGTGCTTCCCTTCACATTTAGACATAATCAAATTTAATGTTTGTTGGACTGGTTGGCCCGTCTATTAATGACTTGAAACCGGAGTCTTAAGTGCATTCGTGGCTAGCAAGTGGTGATCACGGTGTTAATTGACAACCAAATAAAGGAAAGAAAGAAAAAGATGAAAATCCCGATGTTAATTCTGTAGAATATTTTTCATTAACTAATGTAAGTAGGCAAGTTCAGGATATCTAGAGAGTTATGAATTGTCAAAAGGGTCATGAATGCAGGAAAAGTAATGAATTTGGGAAAAAATAAATATTGAAAAGTAATGAATGGGGACATAGAGGCCCTATCCCCCCACCCCCAGTTTCAAAAATAGTGAAATTTATAATGGTTTTGACTTTAGTTTTCTCATCAAACATAAATCCAATAAAAAACGTTTTTGATTAACAATAACCATCTACTATGTATATATATAGCATTACTAAAAATAATTTTAAATGTCAAATATTTTTCTTAATTTTACAAAATATTAAATATGATTTACAAATTGAATATTACATGGCAAGAGACTGCACGCAGAATTGCAACTTAAATTTTGCTGCTAGAATGTTGCTCATGGGCTCAAATTTTTCACAGATATTGGGTACTCTAACTTGTTTTCTAACTAAGGATCCTATTTTTAAGAAGTTAGATGATGTTTCTAACTTGTTTTGACTGATGCAATTAGACATTATTGGTGGCACATGGGGTAGTGTTATTATTCACAGGAAAGAAAGCGTTCAAGTATTACATAAGCAATATTTTGGCCATTTTATACCCCTCTCCCTCCTAAGCAAAAATTAACATTGGCTAACATAGGAAAATAAGCACAACAGCAATGCCCTCTCTCCCCAAAGGTGCTTACGTAATACTTGAAAGTCTCCCAAAGAGGGTGCATGGAATTTCGTGATGTCCTGGAGCATGCACACTAAACTCGCACACGAATGTGGATTTGCCAAAAATAGGAAAAAATACAGATATGCTAGGGCTCCGGTACTTTTTTTGTTAGAAATTAAGCCCTGCTTCCAACCCATGATGTTTGCATAGAGCTAAACTTATGGATATCACACCCAATTTAGCGAGGTCAAAGGGCATACTCGTCACCTGCCCATTAGGTCACAAACCTAATCTTTGTAAATTTATTACTTCATAATGTAAATCTGCATTGTTTTCCTCGTACTTCCACTTCAAACCTACATACACACACACACACACACACTAAAAACTATTATAAATATTGTTCTTATAGATATTTACTAATGAAATCAGATTCAACAGTTTCTGAACGATCACCTATTTTCTCCACTGGTCTTCAAACAGACATTTGCACAATTTCGTTTTTTATGCACATTATATATTTATATATATACAGTAAAACTTCCGAATAGCGGACATTTTAAGGCTTGCCAATTTATCAACTATTATAAAGGTTATGTTATTTGGGAAATTAAGTGATACCAAATAATGGGATTAGGAATTGGGAAGTGTCCATTACTCGGAATCGTCAGTTAAGGAGGTTTCACTGTATATGTATTAACTTGTAAGCACATCAACTTACTCTTATTTTTGGAGATTCCATTCCAGCATTCATGGTAGAAGAGAATTCAGAAACGCTACTGAAATAGTAAAATACATAAAATTTTTAAAAATTCACATATTTTTTAAATTTATTCTTCCTACAATTCAAAATTTCAACAATTTATAAGAGATGCATTATCAGTGTAGATGGAGCAGTCTCTTCTCTACAAAAAGCATACTTTCATAGGGTCATTACATACACGCAACTATCTGTTTCTAAATGTGTAACAAAACAATTTTAAAATTCAATCTTCCAAACGTGATTACGAAAAATTATTTAAATATTCGCTACATCATCGTGTATTGAATGCACGCATGGCAATGGACTTGTAATTCCAAAATTAAAATTTTTAAGTCTTAATTTTTTAAATAAAATCTCTGGACTCCGATTTTTTTTTAAAATTTTTTTAGAAAAAAAAAAAAGCAATACCATGAAATTATTAAAAAATTATTATTTCACATTCACTCACCTATCTACTGGAGAACTTGACCTTGAACTGTATTGGCTTTCTGAAACTGAGAAGAAAAAGTACTAATTTGCTTAAAATTTCTAAACACACATTTACTTAAGCAAGGGAAATTATTTGCTCCAAACACTGTATTTATAGGAGCAGCTGGGGGCGGTTTTAGGGGGTTGTACCTCCCCCCCCCATTGCAATGAAATTTTGTATATTTAACATAGGAATATATGAGTTATAGCTCTGTAATTCCTCCCTAATGCACTTTCTGCCTACGCCACTGACTGTATCTCACTATGGTTACTATACAAATATTTCAATACGTACATTAGCAATAAGTAAAACCATTCACCAAATGATTCATTGAAGCATTTTGCACATCCTTATATGTACGATCGTTCAATGTGTGATTTTGTCCACTTGCGACCTAAGTATTTCTATTTCACATGATACACCTCGTGAATAATCCTGTACCATCTCCAGATTAACCATGTCCAAGAAACGTATGTTCGTACATTTTACATCTCAGGACATTAATATGGATTATCTGGATCAGGCTTACTGCTTAACGTAGCCTCAGAATCATGATTCATTTATACACATGCTCACTGAGAACCAAATACTGACTGCTTAGATTTTATGGTGCAAGGGTCAAGCTCCACCTGGACCTACAGTTTTCGGAAGAACCCGAACCTTTGAAGGCGTGGAGAGCCAAGCTACGGACTATAGTAAACAGTCAATAAGTGTTCTTTTTAGTCGGTAAGTGGTTTTACTTTTTTTTTGTGTGATACTGTTGGGAGTCCAATCCAAGTCAACTGCATACTAGATGAACACATTACCACTGCAGGGCACCAAATATAGAGCAGCAGGCCCAAAGACACTGCTCGTAACACAGAGGCACCTAAGAGACAGAAATTCTTGGGCTAGAAGATGTCAGCTGAAAAGACCACATTTTTGTGTTTTTACGGCCCAAGGTCATTGCAAGTCATGCCGCGCCGGGATCCACAGTTTTCCAAGTAATTCAAACCTCTTGAGGCATTGGGAGACACTACGGTGAGCAGTTAGTCATCAGTAAGTGGTGCTTTTTGGCGCCATTAGGATTCGAAACTGGGATGATAGCACACTAATTGAAAGCCTTACCTCTGTAAGGCAATAAAGAAAAGGTTGGTTCATGGTATTTTTAAGGCGCAAGGACAACGATGGTCATTCTACACCATGCAAGGAGGGGCAAAAAAACTACACCACGAACAAAAAAATTCTTTTTCATCACACTCTACGGTAACAGTCAAAGCAGACAGCAGTTCTCAGAAATCTTCACTTTATAGCCAAAAGTAGATACAAACATTTAAAGGCTTTAGGAGAAGAATTAATGATACAGGATTCTGGATTATTTGGCCTTTGGTTACTCAAAATTCTCTGCTCGATAAGGGCTACTGAAACGGTATTAAAATATATGGAACAATAAAGAGAAGAGGGGAGAAGTAATGGGCTTATCATTTTATTTTTTGCAGACACCCATGCATAATACTGTCATAAAGAAACAAAAAGACAAGTAAAAGCAAATCTTGATCACAAATTACACTTCCGTTTTCACAAAAACTTCCACTCGGTTGCTCGGTAAACAGACTTTTCTTTTCTGCCGAGCAACCAAGCGGAAATCTTGCATTTTTGCGGAAGGAAACTTGGTTGGCTGTTGCTTCTGAGGATGCTCCGCATAGCATGGAGTGAAAAGTTAAGTGTTTTTAATAAACAGACGCGGCGGAATATCCCGCAAAGCTCTATAATATATATTAATAGACAGCATGAAAAATATTTGTGAATGTATAATTAGGTCTATCAGGAATACATTTAGAGCAGTGGACTACGGAAAGAGCTTGAAACCCTTGAGTAACTGCAAATTTCTGTTGAAAACAATAATACTTGGTTGTATTTTTATGGTACAAGGACAACAAGGGCAATTGTGCATCAAACAAGGTAACAATAATAATAAAAATAAGTAGAAAAACGAAATGCTAACCAGGATCAGCATTAGAATTGATGAATTCCAAAACTTCAGGATTCCCATCTTTAACCAGAAGTTCGAACAGTTGTACTTGAAATTCATTGTTGGTTTTTGTTTGTTCAATTTTCGCTTCCATTTCTTTTATTGCCGAGTCCTTTTGCACAACTTGGAATGTCTGAAGGAAGGTAAAAAAAACTTTTTGAAACCATCACATTCATGTTTAACTGAAAAGATTTTAAAATTGCAAATTTCTTTCTTTTCCTCAACCGAACTTTCAGAGGCACTACCACATTTAAGGTTTAACCTTCCAGAACGTTGAAGTGTGTAAACAGTGTGTTTTAAATGTTAGTTACATCAACATGTGTGATGAGTAGGAAGGAACGGTTTGTATTTTTTAAACTTCTCAAAACGGCTCCACAATTTACCTTGGAATGTGACTGTCCATATAATGTGTGCTGATGATATCTGAATTCTAACAAATATACACGGACAGGCTTATTAGTCATTGAATCCGGTTTACCAAGACCATATATCTGAATTCTAACAAACATACATGGGCAGGCTTATTAGTCGTTGAACTTGGTTCACCAAGACCATATATCTGAATGATCACGATATCTGAATTCTAACAAACACATGCGAACAATCTTATTAGTCGTTGAACTCGGTTCACCAAGACCATATATCTGAATTCCATGATATCTGAATTCTAACAAACATATGCGAACAATCTTATTAGTCGTTGAACCCGGTTCACCAAGATCATAGCCACTGAGATTGCTTGATGAAATTATGTTAGGTTAGGAACAAGAGCTGTCATGACAGAAGCAGTAGAATTAGAAGTATTTGTACATTTTAAAGCAAAGCTAATACAGTGCCGAGACCTACATTTTTCTGAGGAATCTAAACTTCTGTTGGCGAAGTATGCACACCTTAGAAATAATGAAATATTATTTTGTTATTAGTTTGTTACAATTGTTATGAATATTTTTAAATAATTTGTTTTTGTTTCCATTTTAAATCCAATTTTTCAACTTTATTTTTCTATGTAGGAGCGTTGGGAGAAGGATAGCCACTTTGGTAATATTAACGGCTTTACCAACAGAAACGCTTTTATTTTATGCCCATGGACTGACCGATTCTCCCCCTGAAGTTCAGTTCCTCGGGTATTTTCTATTAAACTTCATTTTTTCCATACTTCTTTCAATTTTTCATTTTTATTTAAATTTCTATTTAATATTATATACAATATTTATTTATTTCTTCCATTGTGTTCAGCATTATTAGCGCAGATATGCAGTTGGAAATTTTATATTATATTTTAATTCATATTTTTTAATATTCACACACACATATATATTCCTAGTTGTCCAGTGTCTGAAGTTATAGATACCTTATTTTAAATTAATTTTTTATTCACTGCTTCTGTTTTAAAAATACTACATTCGTTTTTCAGAAAACTTTGTATATTTCTTCATGGCAACCATATGACCATGTTTTATGTTTACAAACGACAATCACATAATATCAATAATTAGTACATAAATAGTAGCAACAACATTTTCTGAAATCTATAGCGTTACTGCAGTTAGTGGGTGGAGTGTATGAAACAAATAGCAGGATATATCTACTAAAAATTCAAACTAATTCTAAATGTGGAAATGCAGAAGTAAAAGAAGTGTGCATATCGAATTTATATGACGTTTTGCTGAAAAATTCCGATTTTTAAATAGCAATTAATTCAAGATGCAATAATGAGCCTGCATTCGTATTCTTATAAACTATTTTGAGTATTTTGTTGGTTGATTTTCATTTTCCCTATTCCAGAAGTGCTTAGTGAGGAATCAAAAGTGGAACTGCAAACACTGTGAAAGGTACTTCTGAATGACATATTTATGAAAGGCTACGCTTTATAGACAGAGGCTTCAAATCGAAGTAAGTGAATTAATTCAAGTTCTATAATTTTGCAAATAAGGAAATACATAATGGGTGCAAAAAAAATAAAGTTTTTGAATGTTTTAAGAACAAAAATGTATGCAGAAAAACTAATTATTTTTGCTTACTTGATGAATAACCATATTTAATAATTTCTCGAATAAGTATTTAGACTCATCAATGGAAAGTTGTTGCACCAAATTTTTCACGTCAAGTAAATCCATGTCATCCTAAAATAAAACATGTGTTCCACATAAGTCATCACAAAAACAGGTGTTAGTGGCTATGGTTCATCAAAAAGGGGGAGAATTTATGACTATTATTTACATAAAAGAAATTCATGACTAATTAGTCATATAAAACATAAAAGGAATTCATGGTTACCAGTCATCGCAAAAAGAAGTCAGTTATGTAGTGGCATAGCTATAGAATTTGGGCCCTAATGCAATCACTGTAGAAGGGCCCGCACCCCATACCCGCATCCTACAATTATGTTACCGAAGAGCCTTGACTTCCAAAAGCCCCCTGCCCAAGGGCAAGGGACCCAATGCAAGTGCACTGGTTGCATTGGCATCACTATACCTCTGCATTTATGACTATATCAGTTATAAAAAAAAGTAGAATCTGTGACTACTATAATGGACACAAAGAAAAGGAATCCATAGCTATCAGAGTCATTATGAAAAAAAAGGAGGGAGGGGATTCCTTCATAAATATTAAAGACGTCACAAAAATGGGGACTCATAAATTGGTTTGTCGGATTTTTTCCCTATACCCCAATCATTGGCAGTTGTTTAATCATATTGGTGTCTGGTAGTTTCTTACTGCAGCTGAAGACGAAATATTGTCAGCTGTTTCTCCATAAAGGCATTACACAGGTGTGATTAGCATCATTCCACCCATTTATATATGACCAAGCTTACTCGAGAGTACAATACAAACTCAGCGAATCAGGAGGCAGTGTTCATACCCACTGGACGGTTACTGTTTGTTAGATGGTTTTGAATTTTCCACAGAATGAAAATTCCATTACTACATACAGAAATGATCGACACAAGCTCTTTCCGGTCTTAAATAGACTCTGCACGACACAGAAACACCAAGAAATAGACACCAGGGGTTGTATCCGACGTGGAATGCACAAATGGGCTACCAATTCGTGAACGATTACGAAAAACGGTCATTCTTCCAGTCGCCCTCAGTGCAAGCATGGACAGCAAAGGTGGAAGATGATCATTACGGACAGCGATGGACAGCATGGTTTGTGTGGAAATAGGAGGTTTCAGAAGGCGATATCCATCGTTGTATGGTGTCAGTGTGCAGAGACAAAGCACCGTTACGACGAACTGTGTTCCGTTGGTCGGCCAAGTTCAACAGTGGACAACTACAATGTAACAGCAAACTGTAGACTATTGTCCATAGATGGTGCACCAGCGCACCCAAGGATTGGTTCGCCACAGCCATTCGGAAACTCCCAGTCAAATGGTAGAAGTGCATAGATTTAAATTAACAAACGTAATATTCATTTTTTGTGAATAAAATATTTTCCACCCTGTGACTGCATTTGTGTCAATCATTTCTGTATGTAGTAGTATCATGACAAATTATATTTGAAACCATTTATTTCTTTTTTGTAAGAAATTAACGTAGCTGTACCTCAGACTGGATACAAACCACCAATTTCCCAGCAAATACTATGCTCACTTAACCACAGAGGCTAGCATTTCAAAGACTTTAGGTATCTGCACCTTTTTCAGGAAGTTTCCCCCTTATTTATGTGTGAGGTTGCGGTCAGAACGAAATTACAATATTTTCAGGACACTATTTTGGTTCCAACTAGTCATTTTGAATCATAAGGAGCAAAGAAAAAATTCTGTACTCCAAGATCCTTTATAGTAACTGGAGGTGGGATAGATAGCTTACAGTGATATTTAAATTGTAATATGTCTATAAACATCCATGTTATATCTGGGGTTTGAATATGAATGTAGTGTTAGTTTGTAGCTTTCATACAAGAAAACTCTGCGTGTTTCACAGTACAAGGACAGCTGAGGTCATACTGCACAGGGACCTACAATTTTTCAAGAAATCCAAACCTCCATTGCTTGGAGAAAAGAAACCACCACTCCGTGGATCCTTACGATAACAAACCCTGCTGAGGTCAAACATGTATCATTCAGCTGATAGTCAACACACATCACTACTACGTTATCGCAGAGCTAAAGAAAGGTGGTGCCCAATAGAGATGAGACAGGCTCTATATTTCATATTTTCAGGCTCAGTCTCATCAGATGGATGCAACTGAAGCCGAAAACTGACTTTTCTATATCGAAATTCTCCACACAATACAATTATGTGATTTGTTTTCGAGGATTGTAGAAACGCGTGTATATGAAAATTCAAAAGAAATTAATACAAAGACGCAGAAAAGTAAAACGATCAGAATAGGTGGCTCAGAACTCGTAATTGTCCAAAGTATCGGAACTTCCACTATTCGGGGGGGGGGGAGAATCAAACTCCAGAATAGGGATTGGCGGAAGAACAGCGCACACACACACAATACTTCCGAAACCAGCATTTGGTAGATAAATGCAGACGATAATTTTGTGCCACCATACGGTCCCATCCCATATGAAACAACGGATTAATTTCTACGCAACAAGGGAGGAAGGAAAGGCATGCGAGAACCAATAAAGCATCTTACCTTGGTCTCCTCCATCTGTACGATACTTGTCTGGCATTCTGTAATATTTTCCTGATAATAGTCAATATTAGCCTTCAGGCTTTCGATTTGGTCTTCATAGTCTTGAATAACTACATCATTCTTCAGAGATATAATATACATATATTAGAAATACTGCCTCCAAAAATAAAACGCAAATCAGTTACAAACGATTAAGCACATATCATCATCATATTCAACCATTATCTATCCACTGCTGGATGAAGGTCTCTCCAAATGCTTTCCACACAAGTCTATCCTGAGCAATTCGCTTCCACGTCACCCCAACCTGTTTTCTTATTTCATCCACCCATCTAGTTTGAGGACGTTTTCTAGGTCTTCGGTGGTCTCTTGGAATCCAGTTCAGAATTTCTGTTGTCCATCGTTGATCAGTTCTTCTTGCAATATGCCCAGCCCATCGCCATTTCAGTCCTTTTACTTTAACAATGATGTCCTCTACTCTAGTTTGCTCTCTCACCCAAGTGTTTCTTTTTCGATCTCTCCTAGTTATTCCAAGCATGCACCTCTCCATGCTCCTTTGCGTTGTCTGTAACTTTCGTATTGCTCCAACTGTTAGACTCCATGTCTCTGATCCATAAGAGAGGACTGGCAATACACACTGGTTGAAGACCTTTCTTTTTAGACACAAAGGCAATTTCCCCTTCAGGATAAAACTGTTTCTTCCAAATGCACTCCAGCCAAGTTTAATACGTCTGTTGAGTTCTTTCATAATGTTGCCATCCATTGAAATCAGCTGGCCAAGGTACCTTGGCCAACTAAGCACAAGCACATATACCAAGGATTAATTAACATCTGAACATTTAATATTAAATCAGTAGTTAGGATTTGGGCTTTTATTTCATGGATAAGGTTCAAGGCATTTAGCCGCTTCCCCTGTCAGTTACTGTGATATGTTTTGTTTTTTTTTAATTATTAACAGGGTTTCCACTCACATTGAAGAAGGAAAAACTGACTTTTCAGACTAAATTCCCAGACCAATCACAACCTTTTAAAATAAACTTCGGCTTCAGGAACAATAGCGTCATTTTCTAGCGAAATTTGGCTATTCAAAACGTGTTACGAAGGTTTTCCCCCCTCACTTTTCCAAGTTTGACCAAAAAAACTCATTTTCTCCTAACTTTTAGAGATGATTTTCAATTTCCTAACAATTCCAGATTCTCCAGGGGCATATAAGAACCCTGCTTATAGTTCATCCATGGACTGCCTGCTGGGACTTAGCATTTTGAGTAATCCGAACCTCTGTAGCGTAAGGAAGCAAGTCTGAAACAACAGTGCGCAGAAAAATGGTCATACATTCTACTGTCTCATTGGAATCGAACCTGCGTTGATGGCATGATACATGGCCACGTTACCTCCATGTCACTACAGGGCATTGGTTTTACAAAAAAAACAACCTTGCTACAGGTCACACAGGATAGGACAAACAGCCTAATGTGACCTCTGACCTATAACATATTTACAAACACCAGAGCTCACTAGTAGTCGAACTTCACTTAAAACTAGTTGTCATGATCGCTGTATCACTGAGGCATCCAATCAATTGGTAACTCAGCTTGATTTAATAATTGTGTTGCCGGCATTTATTCCATACATTCTTATGAGTTAGTTTAATTCTTATGCTGTACCAGCTGAACATTTCATCCATCGTACTTTCTCCAAAATACCATTCTACTTTGTACACAATACAAGTTCAGCTTACTGCATATATCTGGATTTCATAATTTGTTCGATTTTGCAATTTGTCTTTTTCTAAAGGCTCGTAAAAAAAAACGACAAAAAACCGAAACAAAAACACTAATTATTTATGTTTGGGGGTCGGCCGATAAGAATCCGATGAAAGTAACATGAAAGATACAGATTATTTAAGGAAAAAATGTCACCTTTCTTTCCACAATAGCCTTCACCCTTTTTCGCTCCAGAATTTCTAATTGTTTGGTCAGCTTTTCTCGCCCCTACAACAGAAACAGTGGAAGCTCAGCACAAGAAGAACATTACTAATCAAGAATCATAGAATGCAGAAGTTTCACTCCAGTCAAACTAGTTAATAAGAACTTATGAAAAATGCATTATGATAAATTGTGATTTTTTTTCTTTTTACATTTGCATAAGAAAAACATTTTATTATATGGACATCACTTATCCCCTTTTGGTCCAGACTTCATTTTTTATTATATGTTATTCATATATATATTTCAAGTTCTGAAGTTCGAAGAACTAATAATAGAAGGCCATATTTACAAAGTAATTGATTAAATCACTACTCAGGTCAGAAAGTTGACTTTTTGGGGTATAAAGGTCAGTGTTGTTAAAGGTAGGCCAGTCATTTTTGTAATACACCCATATACATTGAAAATGACATTGGGTATATTTTAACGGATATTTAATGACCATAATATAATTAACAAATGAATGAAAGGAAAATTGTATAAAACTGTGGTGAGAACTGTAATGTTGTAAAGGGCTGAGACCTGGCCAATTACAAGCGAACATGGAAGTGGCTGAGATGAGAATGCTGAGGTGGATGGATGATGTTACAAGGAGGGATAAAATAAGGAATAACCTAATTAGAGGTACGGTCAAGGTTGGACCCATAGGGAAAAAAATGCAAGAACATAGGTTAAGATGGCTTGGGCATATGGAGCGGAGAAATGAGGAATATGTGGGAAAGATTATGGATAGACTCGTAATGGGAAAAGAGGAGTAGAGGAAGACTACGGCTGAGATGGAAGGATCAAGTGATGGAAGATCTGGAAGAGTATGGATGGAGTAGAGAAAAAGCCTTCTGTAGAAGATTGTGAAAAGGAAGAACGAAAGAGCATAATGCCGACCCCATACGGACACGAGAAAACGTCAAAGTGAAAGAAGATTGCAATTAATAAAAATGGCTACATTGCAACTGATAATGATGACTACCGTAATTAATAATGATGACAATGTAGACAAACTTCGTTAACATTAACACTCGCAACGATAAATTGTTCATGTTAACGGAAAAGGAGAAGAGCGGATTACTATTGCTATACAATTTGATGAGGATTAGGAAAACAGTTAATTTTATTTTTTTAATTAATTGACGATTATTGTAAAAGGTATTGATTAGATATCACATATAGGATACATACTTTAAAGAAACGGTCCATATCTTTTTCCATGTTGAAGACGGTTTGCTTACTGATAGCAAGTTGATTAATCTAGCATTAAAAAAAAAAGCTGATTTCATTAACATTGAAAAGTAACGAAGTATGCACGTTATTAGTCACACACGAAAAATTACTCTTATACATATACATAAATGTTAAAACATTGACTTATTAGAATGATCATCAGGCAAAACTCAACGTTTTAGTGAATGGGAATCTAAACTTACACTTTTTTCTAATTTCTGCCAGTGGCACTTGGCAACTTTTGGTGAGTATGCAACAGACTTCTTCATGGCAAAAACTATTAAAAACAAATTAAACCCCATCTATAATACTTAATTGCAAAAAATCACAAAAAATATAATAGCAAATATATGGATGACAAATTACTTGTTAAAAAAAAGGAAGATTTTCCAGCGTCTTGACATGAACCCACAACCACTTAATTGCCGGTCAAGTGAACTATCATTATGGTACAAGAGTTAATCATTTTTTCCCTTATAAGGCTTATATATAGGCCCTATATAAGGCTTTTTATGGACAAGTTCACTATTAGTATGGCATTAACTTGACTGCTTTTTTAACCAAAGAAATAAGCACTTGTCCTTTTTTTTTTTTTTTTTTTTGAGCAGAGTCCAAAAAGTGTCGTCATGAGGCAGGATGGGAGATGACAGCAGCAGCTGAGACAAGAACTTAGATGCCAATTCAAAGCGGCCTGGAGTGTTGCAACATGAGGGCGTTGGAGACGAAGAATAGGTGGCAAACCCAAGAGGTCTGCCAATCACGTTGACAGGTGAAGACTCAAGAGCAAGAACCCACCACCATGGCCCATTATTAGCATTATAAGGTCTAGAAAACCGTGGCTGCCTTTTTCAGCAATGCCTGCTTTGAGTTTTCGGTCAAAAGACTATTTCACGAATTATCCAAGATAGGAGCTAATCACAGTACAAGCTAATGCACAATATACCGAAAAGACTCCATTTTTGTAAGGGTGCTAGGAAAAGAAGGGTAATAGTATTTTTTTAAACTTAAACCTATTGATCAGTGACAAACTTTTACTAGGGGTTAACGTAGACTCCAGCTATGCAAAGGGGCACTTAAATAAATAATCTTTCTGTTGGGGGTGGAAATACTGTGCATTAGCGCTCAGTTGACGCGTGATACCGTTAGCAGACGGGTTAGTCCATTGCAGTTTAGGGAAGGCCGTCTTGGAGGAACTGGTTTTTCCCACATGAAAAACCAGTTTCGGCAAGACGCCCTTCCCTAAACTGCAATGGACTAACCCGTCTGCTAACGGTATCAGGCGTCAGGTCTGCGCGAACGCACAATACCTTATAATTGGGATTCTGAATAGTACGGAAACCTAAAGTGAAACTACGTATGAACCGTTATGCATTCACTTCATATATACAAAATTTAGTCCATTGCAAGTTGAACATCCCTACTTGGGGAACCAAGATGCTTCGGATTCAGAATTTTTCCAGAATTATGGAATAAACGACATGGTAAAGGTAACACACATTCCCATATGCTTAACACTCGACCGAGGCGATCCCACTCTAAAGTGCCACATGCATTACCTTCCGTGTATACCTTGTGAATAAATTTTCTTGGTACAGTATAACCCCGTCTTTGCATTATAATAATTCAAATAACTAGTCTGTAAACATTTCACAAGGGAACTTTACTTATAAAAGGTTGTTTATTATTTTACTAAAATGTTCGGTTTGTAATTTATGGTGCAAGAATAACTAAGGTCACGTCGCATCGAAATTCACAGTTTCCCGAGGAAATCTGAACTTCCATTGTTTAGAGAACCAAATTCAGATCGCGAAGGGCAGAAAATTGTTTATTTTGTTTGTGGTTTTACGGCTCAAGGACTACAATGGTCATGCTGCGCCGGGACCTACTGTTTTCCGAGGAATCTGAACCTCTTAAGGCCTAGGGAACCAAACACCAGACTACAGTGCGATCTTTATGAGATCTCTGAGTAAGCGTTCTTTGCACCGTTGGGAGTCGAACCCGAGTTAACAGCACAATAGGCGAATGCGTTACCACACTGTACCACCGTAGGGCAGAAAAATGGCACAATATTCTACAGCACAACTGAAATCGAACCTGGGTTAATGGCTGTTTAGTTGATTGAATTTTTATGGTGCAAGGACAGCAAGGGTTATTCTGTGGCAAACATGGCACAGTGGTACATTGGGCTAATGGTACAATAAATGACCATGCTACTACTACATCACTGAAGCACGATTCATTGAAAGACATCAATGGAATTTTCACAGCGCCAGAGTAAACCATAGTTTTCTGAAAAATCCAAACCTTTTACTGCTTAGGGAACAGACACTTGGACTACAGTGGGCAGTAAGTCGGTAAGTGTTCTTTTTTGGGGGGGGGGCACTGATGGGGTTCCCCCTTCACATTGAATAAAAAATTCTCCTACATTCCCCTGCCGACTTTTCTGGCAAAATTCCATAACCAATTACAAACCACTTTCAACTGAATTTTGGTTCCAGAGAAAATGGCATCACTTTCATGGGAAATCTGGCTATTCAAAGCGTTGAAGTTAAGTTTTTTCCCTGACTTTTCCAGGTTTGATTAAAAAATATCATTTTCCCTGACCCTTGGAGAAGGGTGTCGTTATGGCAAATTACAGGGGCGACATTTTTTTTTGTCAATATTAACCCGAAGCAAATAACTGCCCTAACATTCTAATTTATTAAAATTATTGCATATATTACCTAATAAAATCATTATTAAAAAATCAAATCAGAGAGAACTATTTTTTCAAGGAGAGTACACATTCGTTCATTCTAAATCTCAGGGATTTCTTTAACAGAGTATTTATAAGTTTTCTTAAGAACCTCCAGTTCAGACATCTAAAATAATTATTCATCAACAATCCGATTTTTAAATTTAAAATCTAGTTTTTACCCCAAATAATAATAATAAAAAAAAAATCAATTCTAGGGGGAGGGGGCACCTGACTTCCCTGCTCTCCCCAAAGGACACCCATATGCTTGGGGATGACTTAAAATTCCTCGAGAATTCCAGGTTTTCCAATTTTTTGTGGGATTCTGTGTGCACTAGATGAACATGTTGTCACTGTGAGGCCCATAGCTTATGGATGACTCCAAATACGGAGTTATAGTCCCATCAAAAAATGGCTACCCGATATGAGAATGAAATTATGGACTTTGAAATACTTTGGATTGGAGATACTCAACCAGCAAGTTAAAACCTTATCTGGCAAAAATTTAAATGTGCAGTTCCTATACACATAGGCATAGCCAGAAAGTTCATAAGTGGAGGTGGGGAGGAGTCATAGGCTCAACAAGGAGGGGGTTACAGAGCTACAACTCATATATTCCTATGTTAAATATACAAAATTTCATTGCAAGGGGGGTTACAACCCCCAAAACCACCCCTGGTTACGCCTATGGAGTACCATAGGCACTAAGTACTATAAATTTAATGACATCAAGCCGGTCATTCGTTGTGATCTTTAGAAAACTGCTTGGCCTGAAAACTCAAAATACAGATCATAATTTCACAAGGGTGTCATGGTGGACAATAAATAAGATTCAAACTTATGAAGAAAAAAAAAGACAAACTTTGTTGATTTGCTGAAACACGGCCAGCTACTAGGTCCGACATGGGCTTAGCAGTTCTTCGCAAAGAGACTAATTCTTCGTGTTTCCTTCTTAGAACATTGTCTTTCAATCTCTTCTCAGTCTCCAAGCTTCGAATCTTATTTTCACGAACCCTTCCCTGTTTTCTCAACTGAGCTATCTCCCGCTGTATTTTCTGTTCAGCTGATTTATGACGATGACTCTCTTCTTTTATTTTATTCATCAATTTCACCTGAAATACAAAGTGGAAGTGCCACTACAACAACGAACACTAAAAATTACTCTGAAACAATGCTCTTTAAAAAAAAAGAAAGCCCATAAAGATGAGAACATCAACTGATACATACTTTCGTACGTTTCATCTCAGTGAGATCGTTTTTAAGTTGGTTGATCTGCTTCTCATATTGTGTTTGGTTCCGCATCAATTTCGCATGTTCTTTCTTGGCAACTTGCATCTTTTTCAACTCTACCTGAAGAGTAGATAACTTCTTTTCGAACTCCACTTTTACCTTTTTCACATTTTCAGAGCGATTCTCTTTGTTATCTGGAAAATATTTTTTAACAATCATCATCATCTGAATTACTATTAGTATTTACTTGTTTTCATTTCCCTGATATTTTAACAACATTGAAGTACTTGCATTATTATGATAATTAGTAAATAAACAGTCATCTTGCTTTTGGTTTTATGTGCAGAATTTTTATAGGCCAGTGAAACTTTAGAACATAAATTTATAAATATTTTAAATCCAGGAACCTCAATGCATAAAAAAATCAGGAATTTAGACATCAAAGAGCTAAACTACTTTTAATAATAAACTTCTTTTTTTTTAATTTGCAGTTACTTCATGCATAATTTTAAGAATTCGTAAATATTTTTAGTGAAAATGTGCAATTACCTTCAGTGCAATTGTAATAATTTTTTAAAAGTCAAATTGGTAATTGCTTTTCGTAAATTCTTAATTACAGTCTAACCTCGATTTAACGATTTTCACAGGACTAGTGAAAATAATCGGTAAATTAAGGAACACCTTTACCAGAACCAATGATGCATAGGAGGGGGGATGGATCCCAGGCTCTTCCTTGGGCTGAAAATTTACATGTAAAATATGTTAAAATTAACAACTATTATAATATAAAAAAAAATTACATTTCAGCCCTCCCCCCCTCAAGCAAAACTCATGGGTGCACTATTGATCAGAATTGAAATACGAAAAATGCTTACCAGCGTTGTGAAGAATACATTTTAATTTTAATAAACGTAAGACACAAGTACGTACTTAATTACTACTTTAATAAGAAATCTTTGATTTGACGTTTGTTTTGATTTTTCTTGGGAGTTGGCATTTAACATTGCCTTTTCGATTTTTTCAAATGCATTGAATAGATCATCGTTGACGTCAAAACGCAGTAGCTACTTCATTACATGCTGTGAACTAGCGTTCTCTTCAATTGAGTGAACTCAATTGAAGTTGATTTTCTGACGACAGTTGATTTTCTAACTGAAATTCTACATGAACAGGACCATCTTTACAGGATAATGACGAAAGGTTACCGTTAAATCAAGGAAAGCAAACGTTAAATAGAAGAAAATATAACACTGGACTCAATGTAATTCAATACAGACTAATAAGAACAATCGTTACGTCGAAGTTAGACTGCATTCTCAAATCTATAATTTGATAAACTTGTAATTACTTTTTAGTAAATTTGTACTCATTTCAGTAAACTTGTAAACAGTTAATAATAAATGATTATCAAAAATTTATACACACACATTTCATACTTCTTCCTGAAAATAAAATAATTATTTTTGAGCGTAATATGATAAAATTCATCACAAGAATTTTTTTTTATGTTAAACATTTTATAAGTTGCAGAAACAAAATTGGATAAAAGTAAAGACATTTACTACTGAGATTTGCGAGCACTCTATCTCTTTCCATCTCCGTTTCTCGAATTTTCTGCTCCAATTGCATGACCTTCTCTTCATAATGGCGCCTTACAGTCTGAAATCGCTGCTGACTTTGCTCCAATGCTTCAATAAGTCGTTGCTTCATAGAAATGTCGACAGTGAGATCTGCCAAGTCTTCGCTGTAATTCTCTAATAATGACAACGAAAGTTTCAATTGAGGTATCATTACTGGAGAAATCTTCACTTTTAAACTTTAACACAGACAACAAATTTGCATTTTATTCGAAGAAATTTATATGACTGAAATGATCTTTTACCAACTGCATTCTTTTCTTCTGTTTCAGAATCATCCGAGCTCTCATTATCTTCATCTTCTAAATCATATATATTTTCACATTCACCATTAATCTGAAAACAATAAAATTCAATATATTCAGATAAACTCAATCGCCTTTGTCAGTGGTTCCCAACCCTTTTCAAGCCGCGACCCACTTTTATAGTAGCCATGTAGTCTGTGACTCCCCCCCACTTTATAGTAAGTAAAAGATCCGTGAACCCCTATCTGCCGCCATCACATTTTCATAATAAAAGCATTTTTAACAGAGTAAAGAAAACACATTAAATATAAAAATATATTACTAAATATTTTATATATATATATTATAGATATAAAATTAACAACCGTTAGTAGAATATTGCAGTTAGCCATGTTGAAATATAAAAGCGTTGGAAACATTTGGTATGAAATTCCTTATAAAAATAATTGCAACTAAAAATAGTTGTGGCATAGTTGTTTGTAATTTTATTCCCTGAAACCATGGAGTTGTTCAAGAAGAAATAGGTGACCTTGAACCATGGTGTATTTGAAGCGACCTTTGAACCATACTAAGTTTACATAAAACAAATTTACTAAGATTTGAGCCTAATCCACTACAAAGCTGCAATCAAAGGCTGTCACAAAGTTCAGTGGGGGCCCCAATGGAAACTGCATTGATGAAATACGCCCCCAAGTTTAAAGGACTTCAAAGGAGCGCGGAATTTGAAAAAACTGGTATGATTTCATTAAGAAATTACAATGTTTTAATTGAAGAATATTATTATTTACTTAGGAAGCCTATACAATGTGATTAAAATATTAGAAATTATATTTTTTTTCCATCCTAACCATGAATGTATGAAAATTATGGTGCAATGATGAAAAAAAATTGTGGAGACCTGGTGGGGGCATAATCCCACATCTCTTCTTTGCCCAATATTAGCTTTTCCCGATAATTAATGCATATAATAAAACAAGAGAAACACTTAATGCACATACTTCAGTATCACCCATTCCATTTTTCTTTTCATCATCCAATTGCTGCTTCTGTTCCTCTTTGCTTATTTTCTCAACAGCACTGCGTAAATAAAAAGAAAAAAGTTTTTATTACAACTTCAATGGGTATAGTTTCTTCAAAATTTAAAATAATTGCAATGCATGAATGACTAATATGAGCCATCGCTGATTGCAATGCAAAATGTGAGAAGAAAGGGAAGTAAAAAAGCAAGAAATTTAGTGTAACTATTTTCCCTCCAAGACTTGAGTTAGATAATAAGCACTGCAAATAGTTTATTAGAATTAGATCCATTACTTTTCCATTGCCTTTGCTCTTTTCCGCAGCTTCTCAACATCTTGTTTAGCTTCTGCAATAAGGCTGATTGTTGGAGATGAACCATGTCCATGTTCAGCACTTGGGAAGGAGTTATGGAAGGGACTCAGAGTTCCAGCGGACAACTTTTTCTGGGCCTTTTGATATTGCTTTCGTAATTGGGAACATTCCTCGTCTGATTGAACCAGCTTTGCCCTGAACAGAAACAAAAAATTATTATTTGGAATAAAAAATATCAGGAAAGAAATTTACACATAAAGGCTAAGCACTGGTAAAATGGCGAAATAGATCACCCAAACTTTTAGAAGCAATGGCTGTAGATTGTTCCTGCCTATTTTTACATACCCAAAATTTCTAGAAAAATCTCCTTCCTAGTCCTGGTGACGGAAAAACCCATTTCCAGTGCAGTTCCGCAGAATGGAAAAACCCATTTTTGGTGTAGTCCCAAAGAATGGAGAATTCCCCGTCATTTCAAAATTTTCTGTGAAAGGGTTGCCTGTAAGTCTCTGGAAGTGGTTGCAATGTGTTGATGGTTTTCTGTGTAATTTGTACGATTCCCAGTATCCCAGTGAAAGAGTTGACATTTTTTGTTTACAATATGTCAGTGTAATAATTTTTGTTGAGTTCAAATCAGGTTCATGTCTATGATGTGATACATGTTCTGCCACAGATGATATATCGCCTTTTGCCAGTGCTTTTGTGTGTTCTTTTCTTCCAGTTTTGACCATTCTTTTCGTTTTTCCAATATACTGTTAACTGCAGTTTTTATATGGGATTTGGTAAGTTAGTCAGTTAAACTCGGGTTAACGGCACACTAGGCAAGTGTATAACCATAGCAGGGCCCATCCTATGTAAGTTTTATATATTTTAAATCATCCTTCCCCCAATACCCACTATTCATTAGTTCAATCATTTAGTGTTCGGCAGTCAAATTATCAAGTAATGGAAAAGAGTGGTCGGTTCAATATAATATAATAGGGACATCGCTTTAGCCAACTGAAATCACCTGAGCTCACAGCATGGAGTTTTCCACCAAGCGATTATCCGCTCGAAAGTTAACCACACTCCAAGCCGCTTACTTGCTACAACTTTGATGATTAAATGGAAACCGGTGTTTCTAAGATAGCATGGCTGTATCACTTTATATATTTTTGTATGTGTGTGAGCTGAATTAAGAAAAGGCAGTCAACGTACAAAAAATGAAAGTTTTCAAATAAACAGCTATTAAAGCAAGCACCTTTTCGCTTATTCATGTGGGTGGTGTTACTCCAAACGTTTTTAACAATAAAAATGAAGTACGTTCATTTTTTTAATACTTTATACCCATCATTAGGTACATTGTGAATAGAGTTAGGAACCTGGACTTCATTTAATCAGCATACTTTTTTCTATAAAAATCACCTAAAGCCTCAGAATCATTATTTTGATACATTAACCACCTTTTTGTAAATCCAGGTTATATACATAAATTATATTTTTTAAAACTGATAACATTTTTGAGCCAAAAAAAACAAAACACAAAAGACAAAGTGGCTCTGTGGGATAACCTTGAGGAGGGCAATGGTATCTTACAAAAGCCTCCTATATGAGGTAAGAGAGCATCGTTTCTGTGCTTTGATGGCCTAGTAGGTTAACACACTCTGGTTCATACAGAGGGTCCCTGGTTTGACTCTGGGCCAGGGTGGTATTTCTTTTTCTTCTATAACTCCCCCCCAACTAAAGCTCTAGCTTGAGATAAAAACCATGGCTGTCAAAAATATTATTCATCTCAATTCCCACGATACAAGCACAAAAAAACATGCCCAAGTAGCTCCACATGATAACTATTTGGCAATAGTGTTAACCCTGAGAAGAGTAATATCTACAAACACAATACTATATATATTAAGAAAGGTCACTTTATCAATCCTTTTTAGGTTTAGCATTATTACCATTGATGTCCTGGTGAGCATGGTGAAACACTGAAAATGTTTCTGCTTTAGGCATGATCCCATCCTCCACTTGCTAGGCGGGGTCCCCTTCTTACCAACTGCTATGAATGACGCAACATCTGCATCCCCTGCTATGAACATGTTAAAACTACCTTCGTAAGTAGTCGCACTATGTTTATAACTCAGTTGGCAGAGTACCTGCCTGGCAAGTAGAAGGCTGTGCTCCAACCGAACACAAAAACATTTCTTTTCTTTTTAACGCTTTCACCAAGTGACCACGCCCATAACATTTTCTGCGTTAATATTACTACGCCTAAAAAACGTTGATAAAAATTGTTGCTTTATTTAATCTGCGTAGTGTTCGACTTGTATAAATAAACAATTATATTTAAATTTACAATATATTACCTTTGTCAAAAAAAAGTTCCAGGATTGGCACAATAAAAATTAAATATTGAACGTACCAACTATTGGCTTTCTTCACCCCCCCCAAAAAGTCTGAATGTTTTAGTAAGGAGAAAGCATCTTCTGGTATGCTTTTCAGCTCATCCATTGAGGCTTTCTGGATAGCTGCAATATCCTTAGGCATCCTTCCTTTCAGCAGGCTTTTTTTCTTCTGCTGGAGAAACAGGAACAAATCACACGGGGGGCATATCAGGAGAATATGGAGGACATGAAAGAGTTGTCATTTGGCAAGAAATTTATGGACCAACAGAGCTATGTATGGTCTTGTATTTTCGTACAATTAAAACCACTATCAAGATGTCCAGAAGTCAAGTTGGCGGTACCCACTTATTGCTTCTGTATTGACGATACCAAGTTCCTCAGATCATTCGTACAGTGACAAGACGGTCTTCTTGTAGCTTGTTCTTGATACAATCCACATTGTCAGCAGTATGCGATGACAGCTTTTCAGACCTTGGGTCATCTTTCACCAACACCTTACCATTAGCAAACATCTTTTATCATTCAAACATATGACCTCTAGATAAAGTCTGGTAACCATAGGTCCACTGGAGAAGATTCCAGTGGCCGTCTTCCAGGGACTAGTTGCAGCTTTGGGGCTATGTGGACATCTTTTTATTCCGGTAAGGAGCTGACGGGCCTTGGTTCCTGCTTGCGTGGCAGTTGTTGCTTTCGGAAGGGCTTGGCTCTGCCTGTGAGTGTATGAGACATTAACCAGGCACTGTATAGGGATGGATGGATGTCCGTGCGCTTTGGATTTGGGATTTGTCTCCACTTGCTCTCTGCGCCCCGCGGTGCCCTGCACCCATCATATGAGGCTCCTGTAGGAGTATCGGCTGGTCTCAGAGTGTTCTTCCCATCTATCCATTGGTCTCTTTTGCTCTCCGGGGAGGATCGATCATGAATTGGTCTATGGTTGACGTTGAGCGATGACACCAGTGCATACCAGTCATGACTGACTGTCCGCCCTCTGCCTTCGGCTGCCGAGAACACCAAAGGTCCAAACTTGTCTGGGATTACAGTGCCACCCTTCTCATTAAAATCTATGAATACCAAAGAAGAGAAGAAGGTACCTGTGTGTGTATTCTGCCTTCACTTGACAAAGGGAGCAGTTGGCTCCCGAAACGTCGTGTTTTTAAACCTTACGCTAGTGTCAAAATAACTTTGCTAATTGTCTTCCTTAACATAGCACAAAACTTAATGTTTACCCACAGTTCACCCATGTTCCTTTTCACCATGACAAATTCTGCCAATGAGACAAACAGCATGTTATTATGTGCCATTCTATTACTTAGCAGAAGTTTATGAAATCATTGTCATTGCCACATGTGTGCAAAACACATTTTCTAAATGTTTGAATGCAACATACTGAAACATTGCAATGCAACTCTTTTCTGAAACACATACTCTATCCTGGAATTTTCATGACAAAGGTAGTATAATCGATATACTAAATGAAAAGTAAATACATTTAAAGGGAACCATACAAAAATTGAAAAAGCTAATTAATGTACATTCATACCTTAGGTCCTCAACCTCCTTTATGTATCCTTTTATTATGTCAGTTATTTCAAGCTGGGATGTTTCATCTCCTGCATGCAATAATTCAGCAACATGGGTTAGTGTCAAAACAAAATGCACATGCAGGATCGTAAATTGCAAGTAAAAGTTAAAAAAACATGTTAATTAAGTTATGACACGGACATTGTTAATTCAATTATGAATTAAAAGCATGCATTCTCCCATCCCCCCCCCCAACCCTGCACAATTGAACACTAGTGGCACAATGAGCAGCTCTACGTGATTTCCACATCAAGATATAGTTTGACCTAGGTTATAACGACTTTGGTTGTAGCAACAATTTGGCCATTACGTTAAAAATTCTGGTTCCCATATGCGTTATTTATATAGTGGTTGTAGTGTTAAAATTTCAGTGGCCCTTTGAACGCCGTAAAAAGTGAGTCTGCCTGTAAATATGAGTCTGCCACATGTAACCAAACTTACGAAAAATGAAACAGAACCCTGCAGGTTTGAGGACTACATTGTGGTCATCAATCCACTGGGATGCTGCATTAAAAAACAGAAAGGCTATCACTTATAGTCGATACAGGATCTTACCCTATCTCTCCAGATTCACATAATGGGGGTGCGTCGATATTTTCTAGGGTGGTTAACAGTCTTGTTAGCTTCACTGATCACAGAACACACAGTCTAACAAACAACACAAATCCATATCAGTCTATTCCACTATGAAAATTAAACCTGGGACTATGGGGAAGTAGAAAGAGTCTGACACCTTACAGTACATTGGAAATTAAATACAAATTTTTTTGTATGACAATTGTGTACTTCCATATCTCTGAATCCAGTACCATCTCAACAGATGGCTCAACTGGGTCCCAGAGTAATCAGAGCCCCAAACTGGAAAATCTGATAATTTAAGGAGTTACTGTAAAAAGGGGGGCCCCAAAAAATTAGAGCCCAGAGCCTGCAAATCCATCACGACAGCTCTGACTGTAACAGCTGTTACTAACAGCGTGCAGAGTTATTAGTTTTCAGAGAATCACCTTCCTATTTTCCGACTGCACCTAATTTCGTTTACACTTCGGTGTTGCCATAGAAGAACGGGTATTTCCAACATGGTACAACCACTATCATACATGTTAATAAGTTATTGGTACATTATATTACACACAAAGTAAGAAATTGTTACCTATATAGAAATAGCCCCATTAACCATTCCATTAAAAGTTAATATTAACGAGTATTATTGAAAGTCATTAAGATACTTGGAGATACATATTAAAGTAAAAATTATCAAACAATTAACAGTTCAAGGAAATATTTTAGGCTAAAAAAATGTTTTTGAAATTTTAAGTCATAAAAGTATAAAATTAAATCAAACAACAATATCAATCAACGTTTATTGGCGTAGTGATACCAACGCCGATGTTATGGCGTGATTAGATGGTGAAACGTTCGAAAGAAAATAAATATTTCTGCCTTCGGTGGGACCTGAACCCACGACCACCATCGGCGCTTGTATCACTACGCCAATAAACGTTGATTAATATATATATACATAATTTGAAAATATCAATTTATTCTAAAAAAATATAGATTTGATTACAGGAAATGAGATAAAAAAAAATGCGTTTTTTGAAATTTCTTTCAACTTGCAGTGAAAATAAAATATTACTATCACTGTCAAGGCCTGTGAGTACAACACAAAAATTACAAATCTGCAATTTTCATAGCAAATTCCACATGCTTTCTCCCTACTTCTTATTATAAGTTGATATCTCAATAACATAAAAGCAGACAGTAGTTTTTTTAAATTCCATTTGTATTTTATACCCTAAGATTGAGATATAGTTTATTTACGGGAGGAGGGTCAGACCCACCTCTAAATACGCCTTCGATGGAAGCCCCGCTAAAGGATAAAAAATAACAAACAAGCTTCATGGATGGCAAAGGGGGTTGTCTGAAATTCGTTATTAAAGCTAACAGAAAGCAAAGTCTTTAAAGAGCGCAAGGGGAGGGGACCCTTGTTCGCTTTATTGCCTGGCAACTTTCCATGGGGAGTCAAAAGGAATGGTAGATCACTTTCTACCTCTTTTCTTCCAGCCTTCATTGACAGTATCATATTTGCACATTTATTTGACGTAATGAGAAACCACTGTCCATATGTATTCTCTGAATAGCCAATCTAGGGGGAAATAAGGGAGTAGTAGATCCGTCATGGTGACACAAGGAAATAATAAGTATTCCCTGAACTTCCGGACTTCGTTTATGCCAGTACTTTGTCATATCCAATGAATTGCGGAAAGCATAAGTATGCACTATCGTGGAGACAAGACCACTGCATAAAAGGCTTGAAATTAGCAAAAAAAAAAGGGAAGAAACTAATTGATGGACAACTTGGAGTTGTCCAAAATAGACAGGTAAGTTTCGAACAACTCGACAGTGTTTGTTGGAGGACCATTTCAGCGGAGATTAGTGGACAGGATTTGATTTGTGTGTGTTTGGGGTAATCAAGCTAATCTTCATATTCGATACCTCAATATACTTTTACCTTATATCTTTTCGATGTTAAATTTTTCGTTTTGGGGGGAAGGGGGGGCCCAGACCCATCTTTTGGATATGTTCTTGGTTAGAGCCAGGTGGAGCGTGAAAGATCCACATTCTAAGAAGTGCATCGTGGATTCAAAAGTTTAAGGACCATTGCTCTAAATTGTTACTGCATATTTCGGTTATACAATGAAACTTCCTAGGTTAGTTAATCACCTTTGAAGTTGGCCATTCGCATATCTTGATCCCTTGACTAGGAACCAAAAAAGATTATGGTGTACTACAAGGGACCTTCGTAATTCGGCCACTTATTTACATTGACCAAGAAAATATCAAACTGTTTTAGTCAACTTAGCAGATTCCGCTTTATCAAGTTTTACATTTTAGTAGTTCTTTTGTTATATCAAAAACACAAAGTACTTGCTTTGTGATTTCGAAACTTTAAGTGTGTGTCTATATATATAATTTCTTTAGTCATATCAAAAGAATTTCTGCACCTGAAGTGATCCATTGTCCAGTTGTTTTTTCGGCGAGAAGCTCTGCAACTCTCTTTGTCTGGTGCTCCAGTGTTTCTTGTAGAGCCTTTAACCTTGTTCTTAAATTGCTGTTTTCCGACAGTAGCATGGTATTTTCATGGAACATGTCATTGACCTGTTCCATGCCATCATCGTCAACCATTCTCTTTCCCTAAAATGAAACCGACTCGTTATTTCGACGTAACTGATATAAAAATCCACATGAAAATGACTATACTAAAAATAGGATTAAAATTGATGCATTTCAACCGAATGCGCATTTTTCACGGTAATATCTAGCATATGGTTTAAAATCAGGTTATTTTCTTTTCTGTGTTTACACTGCAAAGTAAAATTAACACTATCGAAAGAGGACTCCCAAATTAAAGAAAACAGGCTATGAAGGAATGAGTTACAGGAATTAATTTCTAACACTCCACTTTTTAAGTCAAATTAGAATCCTTTTTAACCTGCAAGAGCTGGAAGGAAAAAAATAAAAATATCACTACACAATCCAGCTGGAATCGAACCTGCAATCACTGAGTTTACGTCTCAATAAGACAATATACTGAGTACAGAAATGCAGAGAACGATTTCTGATACTTAAGTATGTCAAAGGGGAACTTCCTAATTAAGGAAGGAACTTGTGAACGATATACAGTGGAACCTGGTAAAGTGATCACCTTTATAAATTGATCACCTGAATAAAGTGACCACCTGTCTATGATGACCATCGCAGTCCAGTCCCAAAGGTGGTCACTTCAGGCAGGTTTCAATGTATTTACGGAAAGTAATTCCCAACACGCTACATCTTCAATGCAAACTAAAACCTTAACAATCAAAAACAATTTTGTAAATGTTCAAAATGCAATAGAAGAAAATTTAAAGTTTTTTGGAAACACACAGCAAGCTTTAAATATTGGCACTCAAAGGTACGAAAAGACAAAGATAGTGATGAAATCCAGCATGGTTACCATCATAAAATTCCAATACAATAAAAAATTGGAATGAAAGGGGAAAAAAAATTATTAAGATTGCTCGTTACTATTTTTCACAGCCCAAAGCCGCATAATGCAGTCTGATGCTGCATCTGAGACATCACCGTAGAGTTTCCAGAAACATTGGGGGCAAACACATTTATGGCAATTTATACATTACAAAATATATATATAAAATTGCAATTTATTTAAAATTATGGGGGCTACAGCACCATGAGCACATATAACTCTATGCCTATGATCCAAGATGGGATTGTGGACTTGGCGTGACCTCTCAACTGTGGACACAGGGGTCATATGACCCTCTCCAAAATGTATTTTTTTCACTGTAAAAAGTTCCAACTGTCATGATAAATGAGGCCCTGCGGTGGCGCAGTGTGGTAACGCGTTCTCCTATTGCGCGGCTAATCCGGGTTCGACTCCCAGCAGTGCAAAAAGAACGCTTACTCAGAGATCTCATAAAAGATCGCACTGCTCACTGTAGTCCGGGGTTTGGTTCCCCAGGCCTTAAGAGGTTCGGATTCCTCGGAAAACTGTAGGTCCCGGCGCAGCATGACCACTGTAGTCTTTGAGCCGTAAAACCAAAAAACAAACATAATAAATGAAGAGCGTTATTCCAAGACCACAGCAAATTCTGTCTTTGAAACCTCCCCAAAAATAAAAGTCTGTGTCCGCCCTTGGATATACTTAAACATAACCAAGCGTTCTGGAGATTAACCCCAGTCACGGGAGCTCAAAAGCTATGATAGTAACCACTCTGTGTGTGCAGATTTGCCAGTGGGCAATTTAAGAAAAACAACTAGGAGGTGTTTGCTTGTTTCAACACAACTATGAAATTAGAGCTGTTTTACCATTTTTAAATTCCGCAATTACCTGTTTATATTCCATAAGCTCTAGTTGAAGCACTTGTATTTCTTTCCTGAGGACAGAAATAATTTGGCTTGATTTGTCCTGGTTGACACTAACTTTATTCTTAATATTTTTGGCTCTATTTGCATATTTTAAGGTGTTTAGGGTCTCCATGAAGTCTCTATCAGATGGCGATGTACAAGCGATCATCAGTGTCTGGCTATACGCAAAAATAAAGTGCATGATATTATTATATGTAATATTAAATTAAATGTATCCATCATCAATATATATTACAAAAAGAAACACAACGAAAAAAGTAATAACTCAAAGTCACTGACTGTCACCGAACATTGCGTGACCGAACATTTATTAAGTTTAAGGTATGTCACAACCTATTTAACACTATTATATCAAATTATGCAGAGCTGTCCAATTCCTAACCAGTGTGGGAAATTAAAATTATTATTTTTTAAATATTGTACATAATAAAGTAAATGCATGTCTTATGAATTTTATATGTATGCAGGGATGACAAGGGGGGGGGAGTAGGGGCTGCAGAATGGGGCCTGCATGAAGTCTAGGGGACCGTGATGGTAAAGACCCATGCTGGGGAGGGGGCTGGCCCTGCCCAAATTATTTTGGATACGGTATTCTTGGTTTTTACATAAAAGTACAATATATGCCCCCCCCCACTGAGAATTTTCCCGACTACGGTCTTACGTGCCGGTACACGTATGTCGGAATATGTTCTAAGGAACATTCCTTAGAATATATTTATGCTGAACTATAGCATGTAGAAAACTTAGTGCATTGTTCAGCGATTAGAATCGTGTACAGAAATTCATGTCTGAAGCCAATGAATCCAGACGAGGCCAGAAAAATTGTTCTCTAAATCCAGATTAATAAGATTTTGTACACTTTTAATGTACAGTTTTTTAATTATTCTTCATTAGCCTTTCTCGATTATTGGAAAAAAAAGAAGAAAATAATAGCTTAAAGTTAGTAAGTTTTTTTGATTTTTTTCAGAGGTGATCTTTTGAAATAATAAGTATATATAAAAAAAAATGCGTCCTTATTTTATACTTTTTGTTCACTTGAGGGTTCAACCACCCCCCCACACAAAAAAAAACATTATGCCACTGCCAGGGAAGGGGTCAAGGGGCACATGTTGGCTCTAAGCACACCTGTATGCACGTTTGTACTTTTCAACACAGAGGGAGCTCAGGAACCTACAGTTTTCCAAGGAATCTGAACTTCTGTAGCCTGAGGAACTAAACCCCAGATTATAATATGTAAAAAATACCCACAAAAACAGCATATATTCCTCTTGCTGTTGAAATCGAACCCAGGAAAATCATACGATGCATAAATGCAGTGCCCCTATGTTACCATGAGTCATTTAAACCTTAAAACATGGACCACATGATAAAAGGCAATATGTAAAAACTCACCTGTTTCCACCCAGGGAATCTTGAAGTAGCCTTGTCAGTTTAGAGTCCCGATATGGTATGTGCGTGGCACGCCTGGATTTGTCACCCAGAGCTGATATCACATTTCCAAGAGCAAGCTAAGAAAACGGGAGATGCATTCATTCAGTTTTGTGTTTTGATTTCTTTGTTACAGTGAATTCGCCATAAGTCGAATTCCTGGGGACCGACTAAACACCTCGAGTTATCGGAAGTTCAACTTAACATTTGTCGTTGATTGGACTTGTATAAAACGTAAATTACTTATCGTAAGTTAGACTTATCGTTTTATACAGCAAGTTCGTTTCCAAAAAGCAGAATATTACATTAAGAATTAGAAGTTATTCATTTTATGTACTGTATTATTTATTGCTCAATGCAACTTTTGCATTACCTAGCCATATTTTAAATGCACGAAACGATACTTATATTAATTATATTTTCTCAAAAAATCGGATTCTTTTGGATTGTTTTTGCAGAAATTCTAATTTTATGAAAACAAGAATAAAATTTCGTATACGTTATCTCTACTTTCAAGATGACGTAGCGCGATCGATACATCGTCGCGAAATTTTGCCTTTTCGCTCTTCCCAGTCTTAATTGGACGCATATTTTCCTTCGAAGTCCCGAACACAATGTTGTGCCTTGTCTTGAATTTCTCAAGCCATCCAGGACTTGCGTTGAAGCCCTCCACTTTCAACAGACTTTCAAAGTCCATAACTCTTACATGTAGCATCGTACCACTAAAGAGGAATCTTACTGTTCTGGCTCCTGTACGATTCAAAACACTTCAAAAAGTGGATTCAACATCAGGAAAAGCATGGGCGTTTAGTCTCTTATATTTCGGATCAACATTGCACTCGCGTCTTTTCAAGATTTCCTCTTTACTCATCAAAATGGTTGATAGCATGTTGGGTGGAATGCCATATTTCTCTGCTGGATCCTTTTCCCTTAAGTTTGGATTATGCTCAGTATTATTTGTTAAATCCACTTTTTGTTTCAAATTAAGGATATTTTCGTTTACATATCTTAAAACCCTATGCTTAAACAAAACACCCACCTCACAGTATTCATTAACCGCTCTAATAAATGACCACAAACACTTCATTATCTAAAAAATGGGATTTGGAAATGCAAACAAGGAGCTGGAACGATTCTGATTGGGTAATAACTCTTATGGCATGTGACGACGAGGCTGAAATGAACTTTGACGTAAGGAAAAAATCTACGTTGAATTTTAATAGACGGGACCGGGACTTAGTAAAAACTTCGACATACACGAATATCCGACTTATCGGATTTCAACTTATTTCGAATTCACTGTATTGCCTACGATGAGGTAGTTCAATGCAATTGGGTCATTAATCGTTTGTGTTTCCCAAAAATGTAAAAACTAATAGTTGTTTTTAGCTTTGCTTGTTCTGTGGCATACCAAACTTTTAAATTACAGTATTAATGGTGATTTAACGGTTCCTTGTCACAAAATAACCAAAAATGAAAACAGCAGTTAGCTTGCCTCATTGCCAGTTTCATTTCGGAAAATGGAGCAATCACTAATTCGTGTGTTTTTATGCAGGGCAAAAATGAGACAGTGGTGCAAATCGCAAAGTTTGTACACTATGCAATTACAGTTAATACACTGCGGTGACTAAAATTCAAACCATGCTATTAGGGAATTGCTGTTATTTAACTAAAAAGGAGAAACTAAAACCCATACATATGGGAACAATGAAAATTGAGAATTGCCTGTCCTGTACAATTTGAGATTCAAATAAAATGAATTATTATTATTTCAACTATTTATGGCTATTGTAGAGCAATGATTCCTAATCAACTAAGTATTACAGACCCCTATTTTTCAAAAGCCAGATTACAGAACCTCACTTCTGTAAATTTTGACATCTTTAAAGTAGTTACCTGTGCAAAGCTAGTTTTTGGAGAAAATGTGGAGTATCCCATAATAAGCAAAGGGTTTTAGGTAAGCTACAGCACAGGCAACGTGAAATGTGTGCTATTTCTATGCAAAAATGACAATGATTTAGTTAAGGAAAAATTAGACATTTAATTTTGTTAAAGTCTATTACAACGATGATTATTTAATGAACAAACATTGCATGTTTAGCAACCACTAAACATAAATGTGATACGGGGAAATAATGTTTTTCCTTGTCCCAAGCAATCTCTTCCATATATGATTCGATAATTCTTAATTTTAGTCTCAGATCTAAATCAATATCGAATTGATTCTACATCTTTTTTTTATATACCAAAATATCGAAAATATTTGTTCATATGAAATGAAAGAGAACAAGGTGTTCCAAAGCCCTTTCGCTCAAAATTATTTATAACCAAATATAGCCTTCTACCAGAATCAGTCCAGTCTAAGACTTTGAAAAACAATTTCAGTGAGTCATCACAAGTTGGGTCAACAAGTATATCCTTCTCTTCCAAAGCTGGAGTTGCACATCACCACATTCAACTGGATTCTTTATTCATGAGTTTTAAGGTTTTGAAGCTGAGAAGTAGCCTTTGAAGTTAGTTGCTAAATCATACAGGCATTCAATGGTGTATTATTCTATTTTTAGTACTATTGTTTCATCAGTGGGTTCCAAACATGCCAGTGTTGGGATGTCAGTAAGGCTATCACCTTTGACTCAGTAGGCACATATTTATTTTGTTTTAATCACCCCAATCTTCAACGTTAAAATTATTTTAGCAGTTTTCTTACATGAAGCTCAACAAATCTCATAAATAGCAGTAATATATATTACTCTCGGGTACATAAAAATATTGTTCAATGAATTATAATGTTCTTCGTCTCAAATTTAAAATAAAAAATATTTATAAAAATCAAATTAGAACTACAGAATCAATCTACCTTTCATACTTTTACATGACGCCTCCCCAATTTTGGAATCTCGTAACACAAGATGTGGCTTTATGTCCTCTTCCAATTCCAACCCAAAGCTTAAAACGTAAGGGCTGATAGATTATTCTGAATGTATTTTTTTACACTGCTCATGATATGTATCTTAAATTGGGTTAAATAAAACATTATTCACATCACTACATCTTGAAGGTTTGTGTTGAGACTGCCCCCTCAAGTTTATTTCGGTTTTATTGACTTAAAGACTACGGTGGCTGCGTTGTTACAGTGGTCAGCCGCACTACCGTTTTCGAGGAATCCGAACCTTCGGCGCCCAGAACGTCCCCCGACTATGAGTGGCGCATTCCGCGACTTGAGCGCTCACCGAGTCGAACCCGGATTAGCTGGGCAATAGGAGAACGTACCACACTGCGCCGCCAAAGGCCCTCCCCAAGTATGTAAAACATCTGTTAAGTGTTACCATACATAAGAACGCACAGTAGTTTAACTCTTTTCGATCGTAGCATGGATATTTTGAGCCTATCAGGAAAAAAGCCACATTTCATTATATAACTAAAAAGGACCGTTTCAGTATGCCCCTACCTCAAAACGACAGCCAATGCATTTTCGTATGCAAACAGCACCTGTATATTTTACCTTCCTACCTTTTCATATAATTTTGAAAAAATACTAGAATTCAAATCTCAAGATACAACAAAATTAATAACTCTGACACTTTCATTAAGTTCTCAATTCCACAAGTTTGATTTCGAAAAAAAAAAATTATATTTGTTTCATTTTTACAGTGCATATGCCCCCCCCCCCTCCAGAATGACATTACAGATTAGCAAGCTTCATAAATTCAACAGCCAGAATTTCACAACACAAACACACACATGGATTTGGACTGAAAATGGAAACTGCAGTTTCTCTAAGTTTTATTACGTTACATACATGGTTAGTTTTTGTTATATGAATGATCCTACGGATTCCTTGGGAGTCCATGGACCAATTGGTGTAGAGTAATAGGTCTCAAGACACTTTTGATCATTTGTGATGGGACCAGTCTTAATGAAACCACAACTCGTTTCACTCTTTTTTTAATACAAAGAATAGAGCAGGAAGATAATACTTAGATATTAAAAAAAAAAAAAAGGGTAGTTACCAAACCGCAGTTAATTGAAATTCCTTCTTTTGCCCGATCGCCAGTGGCACCAGTTCTTTTGAGACGTTCCGATCCAGCAAGATCGACAAAATGAAATTTTGCAGTCAGAGTTTCTAATTCTCCTAATGCACTTGTCCCATCCATTTCTTCCATATATGGCTAATCAACATTTAAAAAAATAAATAAAATAAACAAATAAAATAAATAGAAATGCTAGATAATAATGCAAGGTTCATTATTTTCATTACAATTTGCTAGAATTTAAGACTAAGAATTCAGTCTACATTTTTAAATACAGAGAATAAAAAAATGCTGCTATTCATTCAAATGAAGGTCAGCGAAGAAGTGTGAAAGCAGTTTGACCAGCAACCTAGTGTCCTATCTCCAAGTTGATGATTTTGCATCCTTAATTTAATGTTTAAACATGTCTCATACAAAATGATTTTGTTTGCACATTAAACGTTCTCGTAGCGATATATTGTCAGAAAACCAATTTTGTGTGCGCGATGGTATACAGTTCAAAGGCAGTTAGGCGAACAAGGAATAACACTTACCCTATGTTTACCATTCGTTGTTGCTTGATATGTAGTGTAAAGATAGCATGCGACCTCGAAGACTGCACGTTCATCTGAGTGCTGGCTGTGGTTCTGGACACGGCCCCGATTTTCAAACATTGCAGAGCCTAAGGAAGATGGAAAATTTTGGTTGGTTGTATTTTTATGGTGCAAGGACAATAAGGGTCATTCTGATTTAAACAAGGTGGGACCGTACATACGGTTTTAAAATGCGAATGAATTAATACTAAAATGGCAAAAATGTATTGAAAAGTAATGTATTAAATGTATAAAACAAAACGAAATAATAAAATCAGATGAGATTAAAAAGCCAACATTAGACAAAAAGTTAAAAATTAGTTCATGATTAAAAGAATTGCATAAAATGTCATGAAGGGTAAAATTATTTTGGTTAAAAGCTAATGAACGTTGTTGGCTAGACAAAACATGCAAAACATTTAACAGCTCATGACATGTAGCATACATCGGAGCATTTTTTCCCTTTAAAAAGTGTTGGTAAAAAAAAAAGCGGTTGTGTCCGATGCGAAGTCTAGAGGGAGTGACCTCTTTCCAGCGGTCACTTCTATAACTAAACTGCCACAGTTGAATCCATGGTTTTGTATGGTGAAGCTTATTAAAAACTTGCTTGTCCCATTCCAACTGCCATTTTTTGTACAGATGGGATAAGACATGAGTGTTAAAAATCTTGAAATGGGATGGTCATATTATGAGGTTCTGCAATTGCTGTTTTTGCAGCAATGGTCAGCCTGTTCCTTTCCAAAAATACCAACATGGCCTGCAACCCAACAGAATTTCATAATATACCTAACCATGCACCATTTATATCCACAAGTTGTTTGTGAACTCAGTGGGGTCCAGAGTGATGCGGAATTTTGTACAAAGCTAGGCTCTGCAGTACACTGAGTGAATTTATACAAAAAACAGTTGGAGTTAATTTACTATCCAACATGTATTGCAGAGCCAAAATTGGGCATAATTTTGGCAGTTGTTGATTTTGTATACCATTTCTACAGACAAATGCTGCACCTACTAGTCATCCATCTTGGATTTATTTGTGAAAACGACAGAGTAGCCTTTATACCTACAAGACAGATAAACAAATGCCTACCAGTAGGCAATGTCTGCTGATGGAAGATTTAAAGTGTTTGTTTGAGCCTCACAGTGCAAGGGTAAGCTGAGGTTGTGTTGCACCGAGACCTACAGTTCCCGAGGAAACTGAAAATCTGCTGCCCAAGGGAGTAAACCTTGGACTACAATGATCCGAAAAATGGCATGCACTATACCAGCAGTAAGCCAACCTTTCGGACCTCATGAACCACTAAATTCATAATTTTAAATCCCGCAGACCACATTTCGTGAATTTAGTGCAATATAAAGGTGGAAATTGTCATTCAGAATATGAGAATTTCTTAGAATATTATTTTTGTTTTATTATTAATAAATCATTAAAATGCACATAATATCCAGATTTTGCTGCGGACCACCAGTTGGTGATTGCTACACTATATGACATCACTGGAGTCGAACCCAAGTTAATGACATGATAAACGAACGTATTACCACTAGGCCACGGAGGGGCTTTTAAAATAAGAGACCTTTTCAAATGATAAAATAATATTTTTCCCTAGTATCCACAATTTTCAGTTATGAATACTTTTAATATACAGCAATCTTTTGTATTAACGACTTTCAAGGAACGGAGAAAAAAAGCCGATAAACAGAAAAAGTTGCTAATCAGAATGCCCTCTATACACATTCATTAAAACAGAGGTCACGAAAGAAATCACAACAGAGTTTTTAGCAGGCAAGGAGGAAAAAACTAAGGTGACAAAAGACGCGAAGAAACATTTTAGAGAGATCTATTATAATATACAATTTGGAATGGTTTCATATTTAAAAAAATAGATTATTTAAAGTATTCTGGAAAAAATATTTTTCAATACTTCGAATAAAATTTTTTGGCTTACTTCATCAGCTGAAGTAACGTTTCGAGATGTCAGTCCATTAGTATATATCCCTCCATGAATATCTTCGTGAATCTTCACATGTGATTTTCGATTCTAATAATAAATGAATACTTTAATACACAATTGAAGTGAAATCAAACTCATGTAAGATAGCTATTAACATTAACAGTTATATATGCATAATTACAAAACAAATTAAACGTACATCTAAGCCATGGTACAGAAGGCAACTAGGAACCTCACTGCAGTTTAATAATAAAAGACCCTATACACTATATGCCCAAAAGTATCCAGACAATTTGGATTTTTTATTTTTTTTCAAATTTCTAAAAAACTACATGACCAATTGTTCTCTAACTGTGGAGTTATATAGAATATGCTTGAATGCATACTGTCCAATAAAGTTTAGGTGACTTGTGTATTTAGAAAACCACCCACATGTTGACAAAGTGAACAAATGTATTTGATCACCCTGTATCATAAAAAGCTGGACATTAATTGTAACTTTCAGAAAATATTTAATCAGCTATGCTTAATGCCTGTATGCATTTTTATAAGACAAACACGTATATTCATGAAGATAGAAACATTTCTGTAAGAAAATCCAAACTTTATCACTTGTTTTTCTTACAATATCCACAATTTTCAGTCAAATTTCATGAAACTTACAGGACATTTGTCAACGTACGAGAAAAATATTATACTTAAATTAGAAATTAATATATTGCATACACGATCAGACATGAGCATTTGAAGAAAATAATTTTTTACTGCGCATGCGCGAAAGATATGAATAACTAACTTTCATAATTTTGTAGTCAATAGTATAGGGCAACTTCAAAAAAAAACAAAAAAAAACCAACAACAACAACAACACACACACACACACAACAAAACACCACCACAACAGTGGGAAATCTTGAAAATTCAGAAAGTTATCGACGATAAAGTGAGCCGTATTTCTCTAATTCTCTGAAAGTAGCTAGATTAGAAGGGGGTATTCCACAAATTGTCACAACCCAAATTACCACATACCCCTGTTCTGAAAATGAAATATTCCAGATTTATGCAAATAAGGACCAAAGGTATCTGGACACCCCTCTACGTGGTGGATTCTGTTAGTGACGTCAAATTTCTAGCTCTCAGACAAGTATAAAAGAAGTCTGACGAGTTAACAATTATAATTTCAAAGCTAGAAAAGTAAAATGGGAGGAAAGGGCGAGCTAAATGATTTTGAACGTGGTGAAGTCATTGGTTGTCACCGCTGTGGAAAATCTGTTCGTGAGATTTCTGTGATGTTACGAGTGCCCCGTTCCACCGTTAATGATGTTATCGTAAAGTGGGAACATACGGGGACTACAACGGTGCATCCACGACCTGGTCGACCACTTCGTCTAGTAGACAGGGAACGCAGAGTGCTGAAGAGAGTTGTGAAAGCGAACCGCATGAAATCGGCGGAAAAAGTTCGTGCGGATTTTCAAAAAGCCTCTGGATGCAACGTCAGCACAAAAACAGTTCGTCAGGAACTGCAAAGTCTTGGTTTTCATGGCCGAGCAGCTGCATATAAACCAAGCATTACTGCAACCAATGCCAAGCGTCGCTTACAATGGTTCAAAGTGTGCAAAACATGGAGCCTGCAGCAGTGGTGTCAAGTGTTATGGAGCGATGAACCACAGTACACTATTTGGCAATCAGATGGTAGAGACTGGATGTGGAGAATGCTGGGTAAACGCTTTTTACTTGACTGTATTGTGCCGCAAGTTAAGTTTGGTGGTGGAAACATAATGGTTTGGGGATGTTTCTCATGGTTCGGGCTGAGCCCTCTGCTTCCTATGAAGGGAATTCTGAAGATGGAAGGCTATCTCGACATTTTAGGCAGTTCCATGTTGTCTACATTGTGACAACAGTTTGGAGTAGGTTCATTCTTGTTTCAACAAGATCGTGCTCCTATCCACACAGAAAGGGCTGTATAGAGCTGGTTTGCTGACATGGATGTTGAGGAATTGGACTGACCTGCTCAGAGCCCAGACCTAAATCCCATAGAACACCTATTGGATGACTTAAAACGTCGACTGCGAGCTAGGCCAAAACGCCCCACATCGGTATAAGAGCTAACTAATAATGTTTAGCAAGAATGGCTAGTAGACAATAAGAAGCTAGTACACACTAAAACTAGTAGATAGCCTCCCCGATAGAGTGGCAGTCATCACTGCAACAAAAGGTGGTCCCACTTCATAGTCATTTTTGACTTCTTGTTGGTTTGTTGTATTTTTATGGCGCAAGGACAACAATGGTCATTCTGCACCAAGCAAGGTTTTTGACTTCTGTAAAGGAGAAGCAAAACATGCAGGTGTCCAGATACTTTTGATCCTTATTTGCATAAATCTGGAATATTTCATTTTCAGAACAGGGGTGTTTGGTAATTTGGAATATGACAATTTGTGGAAAAAACCCTTATCATCTAGCTACTTTCAGAGAATTAGAGAAATACGGCTCACTATATCGTCGATAACTTTCTGAATTTTCAAGATATCCCACTGGTATTTTTTTTAAGTTGCTCTATACTATTGACTACAAAATTATGAAAGAAAGTTATTCATATCTTTCGCGCATGCGCAGTAAAAAATTATTTTCTTCAAATGCTCATATCTCATCGTGTATTCAATATATTAATTTCTAATTTAAGTATAATATTTTTTTTGTACGTTGACAAATGTTCTGTAAGTTTTGTGAAATTTGACTGAAAATTGTGGATATTATAAGCAAAAAATATGTGACAAAATTTGGGTTTTCTTAAAGAAACGTTTCTATCTTCATGAATATACATGTTTATTTTACAAAAATGCACACAGGCATTAAGCATAGCTGGTTAAATATTTTCTGAAAGTTACAAATAATTTCCAGCTTTTTATGATACAGGGTGATCAAATATATTTTTTCACTTTGTCAATATGTGGGTGGTCCCCTAAATGCACAAGTCACCGAAATTTCCTTGAAAAGTGTGCATTCAAGTATGTTCTATATATCTTCAAAGTCAAAGAATAATTGGCAGAGTAGTTTTTC
>QLNU02015359.1:3200499-3215909 GCA_006491805.2 Dysdera silvatica | reverse complement strand
TTTAAAGAATTAAAAAATTCTCAAGTTTGAACTCAGATTTTTAAAATTCCACTTAATTTTGAAGTTAGGGTTGGAAAATCTCACCTAATATTTTTTCCTAGTGTGAACACTGTACTTTAAAAAAAAAAATGTACCGAAATGAACGAATTTTCCGTAAATAATGTCGACAAATGTAAATGATCTCTATCTACAAGGCTGATGGTAGCAATATTACTTGATAAATCGCTCACAGAGAAACGGAAGTTTTGGTGTGTCTGGTGGGTTATGATCCCACAACCTTTTCATTGTCAGTGAAAATGCTTGACCCACTGAGCTACAGACAGCTAAGGAACTTTCCCCCTGCAAGAGACTATAAAGCTGCACAACGGATAAGTTAGCAATAGTGGTGCAGTGCTTGGACCACTGTTTAAACCACCAACAACAGAGTCAAGCAAAGTGGACATCCTAGCAAAGACAAATATAGATATTAAATGCAAATAATTTCCATCTCCAAGGCCAAGGTAGCAGTATTATTTGATAAAGTACTTGCAGGAAAAAAGGAAGTTTTCATATGTCTGGTGGGGGCACAATCCCACAACCTTTTTATTGCCAGTGAACTATTTTACCCACTGAGCTAAGGACAGCTAACAGACGCTCCCCCTGTGAGCGAGCATAAAGCTTCACAACAGACAAGTTAGCGAATAGTGGTACGTTACAGTGCATGGACTGCTTTTTAATATTAGCAGTACGCACATATAACTGAACAACCATTTTTAGATAAAATTTGAAACACGTTAAACAGAGAATCAAGAACCAACATTGCAAAAATGAATTCCTCATCAAAACAATTTACTCGGTAAATTACACTGCTATACACAAACAAGCAAAATCAATGCAATAAACCAAAGGGGTTCCCAAAGCAAAATTCCAATGAGAAAGACAGTAAAAGACAATACAGATTCACCAGATATTATTTGAAAATAGGAAATGCTTCAGTTTTTTGTGAAGTAAGTTTATGCTACTTACTCTATTTAGAGGCAAAATATTCGAAATTCTCAGGCCCGCAGAGTTAATATGGAACAAATAAATACTAGATGCAAATAAAGGCAGAGGTCACAATGTGATCATGTAACGAGTCTCAAATATGAATCAATAATGTTCTTAAATATATTGTTTTAAATTTTCTTATACCTTATTACTGAAACTACACTGTATCAATTTACTAAACGATAACACGTTAAAATGCAATTTAGAATTATTCCTTAAAAATTCAGATCTTACACAATCCTTAATTATTTTAATCAATTTTTAAACAATCTCCATAAGAAAGTAGTCCAAGTTACTTTTGTATTAGAATGAGAATAAAACGTTCTTTCAGAGAATAAAGTTTGACTTGCCAAAAGAGGTGGGGGAGAGTGGTCTCTATATTTGAGATCTGAGTGGTCTCTATATTTGAGATCAAGATTGTCGGGTGTTAAATCAAATTGATTTATTTTGTCAGACTCGTGGTTTTAGGTTCAAGCTCTGTAACTCCCCCCACCTCCCCAAATAAGAATCAGAAAGAAAAGAAAGAATTTTATTATATGGAAGACAAAACATACCTTGTCATCGCTTTCCCTGACTGGATCCAGAAGATCAATGATCTCTTCGTTATACAGCTGTAAATGATTTAAATGTCTTTAGTGTAAATCCATGGTATTATAACCAGTAGCGTAGCTAGGGGGGGCAAGGGGGTCACAATTCGGGGGGTTCAAAAACAATGACAGACACAACAATTACGGCAATGACAGTCACTCGCCCCGGGCGGCAAAATATCTAACTACGCCACTGAGTATAATAAAAACGTCTTAAATCATTCAACAGATCATAGGCAACAAACATTGTTTAAATAATGGTTTAATAGAAAAATATAAGAAAAATAAATCTTAAAACAGATCTCATTCAAGAGAAAGTCGATTCATTTCTCATTACTCAATCTACAGGTGACAGAAAACAATTTCAAATGAAGTCCTGCAAAACGCATATTGTTCACACATTCTTATTAAAGCAAGCTATGGCATAAATATTTGAAACGTACTGCACAGGGGACCATAATATTCAAAAGGTAAAAATTCAAACATCATGAATAAACAGGGCACATAAAGTAATATATAAATTCTAGTCTTGTACAATATTAATAGTCAACTATACATAGCAAGCAAAATTCAAAATATACATAGCAAGCAAAATTCAAAATATACATAGCAAGCAAAATTCAAAATATACATAGCAAGCAACATTCAAAATTCAAACTATACATAGCAAGCAACATTCAAAATTCAAACTATACATAGCAAGCAACATTCAAAATTCAAACTATACATAGCAAGCAACATTCAAAATTCAAACTATACATAGCAATGTTCAGATCCAAACTATACTCGGCAACGTTCACATGTAAACTATACTTAGTAAATGTAAATCTTATGTAGCCATATTAGAAAAAAACTACTGTGTCTGCTATGAGAACTCCTCCCAGCATTAAAGACTGCACCTATATGTTACTATGGAAGTAAGTCATAACCCTTTTTCAATAGGGAATGCTTGGCAAGATGAATTCGCTATGGTGCATTTAATGACAAATGGACGATATGTACGTTATTTTTGCTTTAAATAAAATTCTCTATGTCATTGCTCTTCGTATATTAAATTTGCGAACACAAGCATTTCTTTCCAATGTTAGCATTCACCAAAAGTAAGACTCCTACCAGATTCATTTTTACTAAAAAAAAAAAAGATCCATATTTCTATGGTGACCGCTACAAACCAGATATATTAGCGAGAGGAGTTCTTCAGGTAAGTAGAACAAACTACATACAAGAATATAAACTATGACCATGAAAATTGAAGATTTAAGTTATAATTATCTATCATAGAGTACATTAAGAACATTAATGTTCAAACCATAATGAAAGAGTATCAAAGATGAGAATAAATTAGGAATAGTGAAAAGACTTTACTTCCATGAACTGAGCCACGACTTGGAAATCGGGAGAAGGTTGACCTTTTTCCCGAGCATCATTTTGTTTTCCTGCAATGCCTTGGAATAAATGATCAACAGCTCTTGGAATAATTCCTACATCGCTAAGGCCGATGGATATATCAAACCCAGTTCCCATGGTGTAAGTTTTTCCAGAACCGGTCTAAAACATTAAAATAAAACATAAAAGGCAACGTTAAGAAAAAAATTATCTGATAATTAATAAAAAAGAAATATATCGTCATACACATCATCATCAAAACAACTTGCTTTAAATACACCTTTTAGATGGTAATGATTTGCAAACACTTTTATGCACACGATACGTAGGCGAATCCCTAACTAGCAGATGTCATAAGAGAACATCTGCAGCAAGGCCAAGTGGAGATAACATGGTGATATCAAACTTAATTTTAGGAGTATTCCTTCTGCAAAACTTCAAATTTATAACGAAAGAAGCAAATGTAGCTTACAGGATGTGGACTGCACTTGGTAAACATGAAGTTTGTGACTGCAGGTTTTCCAATTGGAAATAAATCACTTGAAAATAATCCTCATAAGGGTGACTGGTGATTATTGATGATGACTAACTCAGGATTTGCAATCGAACAATTTGAATCGAACTTTATTTATTTTTAAAAAAAGATAGGAAATATTTAATGGAAATATATTACAATGTATAGCAATTTATAAATAAATCAAACACTTGCATTAAAGTTCAAAATATTCGTCTGCATTTACATCACATTGAGAAAGGATTCTTGTTTGTTTCATAGCGTAAGAACAGCAAAGGTCACACTGTTTCAGGACTTACAGTTTTCAGAGGAACCTGAACCTCTTACGCCCTAGGGAAACGACTCTCGAACTATAGTGAGCAGTTATTGAGAAAGGATAGGCAAGATGGAAAATTTTTCCCATCATAGCCGATGATGTGGTAATATTATGTGAGATATTATTGCTCTTCACAGGGTTAAGACAACTGCCAAATGGTCGACACAATGGTTCCCAAGGGTCAGTTGGAAGAGCCCTTGACGAACTACCAATAGATCGTAGGTTCGGTTCCCACCGAACACTGTGAAATCATTCTTTTTTTTGCCAGCAATTTACAAAAAATACGCTCCAGTGGCACTGTGTGCTGACCATTTGGCAATTGTGTTAACCCTGAACAGGGTAACAATATCTCATATATAATAAAACAATTTATCATCTAAAGCAGGGGGTCTTCAACCTTTTTAAACCTAAGGGCCAATTTTGCTCTTGTAAATTTTGCCCTAATAAATGTTAGGACTAAACAAAGGCAGATCGGGGGATGCCTTATGGATCAACCTTCATTGCTGTTTTTTCTCAAGTCTCTATATTAGTTTTTGCCTATCAAAAAATATTTTCTAGATCCACCTCTGGAACTTAATATATATATATATACATTGCAATATAAAATGCATATAAAGGCAAAAAACATTTACAATACTTTTAGTTATTAATATATAAAGCGAAATCAAACCTTTTAGTGAGATTTTTGGCACTGCTTATTTTTAACAATCCTGTCAATATCCGGTCTTATTTTTGATATTACAATCCTAAAAGTGTTTCCAAGGTGGACGTCAGTTATTCTGGTCCTAACTTTTCATTTTATCAACTTTATTCTTGAAGGAAAAAATTGTTCACAGATATATGCGGGGAGGTGGGGTTGATGGGAGTTGTAACCCCCCCATAGTGATGAAATTTTGTACATATACATAATATATGGAGTTGTAGATCTGGAACCCCCCCACTTATGAATTTCTTGCATATACTTACATGCAGATGTAAGTGCTCCCAAATAGTAACATTTTCAAATCATTTCAGTCATATGGTTAGGAAGATTTTCTTATTGATAAACTTAAAATAAAATTCAGTAAGTCGTAAGCTGAATTAAAAAAAAACAAACAAAAAAACTACTGTTGCACTGCAAATCAATAAAACTACCTCTAATGCCCTACATGCTAAAAACCTAAAATAAAACAATTGAGAAAAGACTGTGTGTTATTTTAGTTCTTTAGCATTTTAAGGTATTTATCACGAAATATGAAAATACGAACAGAATTAAAAACATACATTTAAGATTGAGAGTTTGCAAGGGGACATTATTTTTATGTGAAATAACTTGTATTTTTCATGAGTCAGTGGACTGCATAAAACACGTTGGAAGACAGACCACAGGTTAAGGACCCCTGATCTACAGGATACTCATTCGAAAACTGACCATCTTAGGAACACGATAAGCGAAACGGGACACCTATGACACACAATTTGCATGCTGATCATTTCTTTCAAGCCAAAAGAAAGAACTGTTGCCTCACGCACCCTATTCTCTGAATTTTCCACTTTCTGATTACCATGTCTTCTTGTCTCTAAATAATCACGTACAGAATGAAAGTCTCCACAATAAAGGAACATTCCAAGAGGAACTCAACAATTTTTTGTATCAAACCTAAGCAGTTTTACACAAAATGTATATCTGAGCTTATACATCATTAAGAAAATGCCTTTAACTCAAAAGAAGCTATTTTTTTTATAAAATTTGCCTTTCTTTCCTGGTTTTGATTTTCCTGTTGATGGTAAAATGTATACCACAAACTTTTACTTAATACTTGATAAATATGCTTGATAAGTATGCTGGTGGCATATGCCACTCAGCACCATTCCACACATACAGTGGAACCTGCCTAAAGTGACCACCTTTAGGACTAGACTGCAATAGTCACCATGGACAGGTGGTCATAATACACAACGGACCTCGGTATAGTCACAACTAAAGTCCCCATCAGTTCTCTCTTATAAAAAGTGGTCGCTTTACCTGGTTCCACTGAGTGTAACAATTACTTATAAGTTCCATGCAAAATTAAGAAATTTAAGTGAACACACTGGCTGAAAAAACAACCTTTGAGATCACAGTTTTATCATTGATCTGTTTTGATAACACACTAGATATATCAGTTTTTGAATACACAATTTTTTATGTGATTTATGTCCATAAATTACAGGCAACTGATGAAACATCACAACCAATATAACGAACAATCAACCATGGATTATAGAAACCATACGGATTACCACAGATTATATAACCCATGGTTGAAATTATTTAATTTGTATAATCTATAGACCAAACACAGTTTGAGTTAAAAATAACTCGCAAGGCATTAAGCATGTTCATGAAACGAATTACTATTTTTCACACATTAAATTATGAATGCAAAAAAAATTGCTTACTTGGCCATAGGCTAAGACTGTCGCATTATATCCTTCAAGGCATCTGTAGGAAGCATTTAAAAAGAAAATAAGAAGACATAACAAAACATACAAAAATATCTTCATCTTTGCTTCCAATGATCTTAAAAATAATTGATGTAACAGGTATGCTAACTATTTTCATTTTCAATCCTATCATTTCTTACGTTTATGGAAGTAGAGTTGTGATTATGCAGAGTGTGGCAATAAAAGTTTGTGGTAATATTACACAGAAGGGGCATACCCGGACAGCGGCAAAGCTGCCCACGTTCAAACTCTGGGCCGGGACCTACTTTTCCGATGAATCCGAATCTCTACTGCAAAGGAAACCATACCCAAGAGCAGGGCCTGATCAAGCCAAAATGGGGCCCAGGACCAGGAGTGGACTGGACCACCGGGCAACTGGTCCCCAGGGACCCCCAGGGGTCCACAGGTGCCCTTTGAGAGGACCCAGTCTGCCCCTGCCCAAGACCTAGCATTCATTCAGGGCCCTCCCCACACTGTAACAGAATTATTCAATAAGTAACAAATGCAAACTCATGTTATATATCATATTATCTATATAATAAATAATTTAAAGTCAATTTCAATGATGCCTAAGTTATAATTAAGAAAAACGTAATATTACTAAATTACTAAGCTATAATTAAAAAACTAGATTTCAAACTGACATTTTAAACTTTCTATTCGATTGACAAAAAATACGAAATATGGAGACCTTGCACTTGTGCTTGACACCAAACTAATTCAAAAGCATTTGGTGCTAAGCAATAGGTTCACCCTTCCTGTTACGAGATTGTGTCTTATGGTGCAAAGGTTATATGCTGCATCAGGATCTATGGCTTTTCAAGGAATCCAAAAACCTCTATTGCGTATGCAACTAAATTGTGAACTACTGTGGGCAGAGAAATGCCATATGCCTTATGGAATGGAACTCGAGTTATAATGGCACAATAGGTGAAGGCTTAGCACTATTCTATAAAATGGCTAGAAGAAATGGAAGAATGATCTTATATAAATTAAAGAACCGAAGAATAATTATCTCCATAATGCAATGAAAATGCATCCTATTGCATATCATTTGTTAATGATCAATATGTACAAAGTTTAGATCATTGACACATACCAGCTTGAATATATAGTACCGTTACATGGATCTTAGCCACGTAACGAAATCACACTGAAGAATTTTAGATATCGTAACTTATAAACTTGATCCATGCAATGTCTCATTAACAATGAATTAAACAACGTGAATAATGTAAACGAGCTTAGTATGCAATATCATAATGACAGGTGTGTTATGAGGAAAAGTATATCATCCGAAAACATTTACCCGTCTATAAGGTTTCTGATGCACATCTCGTAAATGGTCTCTTGCTGTGTTGACATGTCAAAGACATTATCAAAAGTAAAGGCCTTGTCACTGCCCAGCCAAACTTGTGGCTCCCCTGGTGTCACAGAGGTACATATGTGGCACATTGCTATCACCTCTTTGGATATCTGCGGTCTGATCCTAAAAAAGAAAGGGAAAAATCATTTTGTGGACAGTGTTTTCTTTTTCTTCTTTACAAAACAGCTCTAGGTTGAGCTTTGTAAACGTGGGTACCAAACATCATTCATTGTCAATTCTCCTATTAAAAATCATTAAAATAACTAGCCCCAGTGGCTTAGTATGTTGACCTATATTCAAATACAGTTGTGTTGTTATCCTTGCAAAGAGTGATAATATTCTATATAAAATCATTTTCGTTAAATTATTCAGGCTTCAATATCCATGTTAGTTACAACAGTTTGGGTATAATCTTTTATAAATATGCCCAGAACTGGTAGCATGACAAGAGAGATATGGCAATGCCAAGCTACGGACCTTATTTTAGGGACTACAAAGAGAGAGAAACTTGATTGGGTTACTACAAAACGAATCGACAGATAACCAATCAACAAATAAATGGCAGTAACTTAACATGAACTCCAAATTACGATACCTTTAAGAATGTGCATGCTCAATGAGATCTGAAACCCACATGTGAGACAGAAAGATTAAATTCCGGAGACACACTGCAAAAGTAGCAATTATATTATCAAGTATATAACAATACATTATATTGTCCCACTCACATTATGACACTAGCTTTTATCTATTCTTGATCTGTTTTAGGAATCTGAACCTAATGTTTCTCTATTATGTAATTTTTATAACAGTGGCCATCAAAATTTTGCAGCTTTAGACACTCTCTCCTTTAAATTGTTTCACATATCAGCTACCTCCACCACAACCAAGATAAAAAGAAAACGTATAAATATATATATAAAACAAAAGCCATATTTCTCACACAACGAACGAAATCTATATTTTATTGATTAAAATTACTTTGGAAGTACTACACTGCAAAAAATATGTTAACGAAACAATAACAGTTTCACCAGAAGATTCCATAACGAACAGTTATTTTGACAGTGGCGTAAGATATAGCGCCGTCTCGGGAGCCAACTGCTTCCTTTGTCAAGTCACGGCAGAATTCTGCCTTTACTTGATAAACGGAGCAGTTGGCCCCCGAAACGTCGTGACTTTAAACTTTACGCCAGTGTCGAAATAACCGTTTGTCATAAAAATATGTTCTTATTCTTAATTTCAATTAAATTTTCGTATACAGTACGATTATCCGGAAATCTCCGGACTAACGACGTTCTGGATTTTGTGTCTTTCCGGAGTTCCGAAAGATCAGTGATACAATGCATAACTATCTTTAAACATATATTGAATAATTTTTCCGCATATCCATTCCCGACATCCCGCACCCCATCTGACTGTCACGCCACATATGGGAGGCAGGCGTCTCCGAAGTTCAGATCCATTGTTTTAAAACGAGAGCAGAAAGGCTGATATGGAAATAATAATAATAATAACGGATGCCACACTTTCCTTGGAAAAAAATCATAAATTCTATCATAAGGGGGAAAAAATAAAAGCAGAAATGCGGCCCGCCGAATGTGAGATCTGAACTTGCATTACTGGCAGAAAGTAGAACATCGCCGGAACAGTGAAAACAAAATGTAGAACAGCATTTTGTAATGGTCTTCAGGCCGAGACCTCGTCAATTGCACGCTAAAAACAAGTCGTTTGTATCATCAGTCATGCCAAGGAAGTCACTTCAAGAAACAAAAACAAAAAAGTCGTAAAAAAATAAATAAATTCTGCTCAGCTTTTATTGGCCAGTCAAGCGCCTATGGCACCAGCTTCTTCGCACACGAGGTTGCGTAACTGGAAAGCACGCCTTCCAGGGGTATCGAACAAAATACCAGAACGATAATGTTCTTCCACTGGGTCTTGATTTCCTTTATATATATAAAAAAAAGGAAAGCCAACACACACTTTTATTTCCCAAGACCAAAGCAGATCTTGAATAACCACGGAAAAGAAATTTAATGTTCCTCTAGAAAATCGTACATTCGAAAAGTTCCAGAAACTTCCGCTTTCACCGGTTCGAATTGACGGTCATGATCATACTGCAATTCGAGCGAACTGCCTGAACTAATTTTACCCCGCCTAAACCAAAGTTGTGGTTCTTTCTATACTCCTGTTCAACTTAACCTGACAGTGGAGGAAAGGCTATGCCTTGTAACCTTCCGCCCTTACAAAATAGTTCGTCAGTTAAGTACTGCATTTTTGTGTTAAATTCATCGTCAAATGCAAACAACATATTTATATAATTAATCTAGAATTTTATATATAATGTGTACCCAGTAATATTACATTTCGTCTTTATTTAGGGAAAGATGTGTTTATTACATCATCGCTTTGATATCCAATAGGGTCAAAGCATGTTTTGGCACAATTTGGAGAAAATAAAAATTGCAGCAACCCTTTCCCTCCACCCCAAAACGGGAAGACGATTCATTCTCTGTTCTTTCTTTCGGACTTCGCATACATGTGATAATGGATACTGCTCCTGTATCGAATAATGATTCTTTTACATTTAACCGCATAAGGCTGGAAAACCACTTGGAAGTTCCGATAAGGTTGTTATGAATGTTTTTTGCAAAATATACCAATATTACCCAAAAAAATCTGACAATGATGTCATAGCGATCGTTTCCAGCTTAACTGGTATTTCTCCACATACACAGAACACATACACTCGTTTTTCGCCGCGAAAAACCGGTTATCAAAGACGCCCTTCCCTCTACTGAAATGAAACAAGCCGTCTGTGACGTCAGCTACATTGAATTCTAAAGGCACTACCTGCCAGTTTCCCGCGAACGGACTATAGAAGTCAACAGACTTTGATGAAAGAAAACACAAGCGTAATTCCAGTAGTGATAGAAACATTTCAGGTATTGCAGAAAACTTGGGGAAATACTCTACAGAAGAATCACAACAACAGGTTTACAGAAGATTTTATTACTCTGGACACTTCACATACATTAAAAACGTATATAAGAATTCCCATTCACACTGGAGGGAAAAAATCCCTGACTTTTCCAACAAAATTCTCTAACAAATCACAAATAAACTTTCAACTAAACTTCGGTCGCGGGAAATTCAGCTATTCAAAATAGAAGTTAAGGAAAGTTTCCCTGACTTCCTAGGTTTGAGCAAAAAATCTTGTTTTCCCTGATTTTTAGGGACGAGTTCAAATTCCCTAACAATTCCCGATTCCCCAGGTGCGTGGAAACACTGTACATATATGAGCATTTCTCAGGATGAACAACTTGGACTGAATCAATAATTCGAGACAAAGGTTATTCCTTGCAATATAAAATACACGAACGTACCAAGAGGATGAGGAAAAAAGAAAGAGAGGAGGGTCCCCTTTTCACCCAAAAAGAACGTGGTCGTCTTAGAGAGACGCTCCTTCAGTTTTTAACGCATGGCGGGTTAATGCGCCATTCGTAGTACAAACCACCGAATAAACATCCACTAAACAACGCAGTAATGGTCGTATGCATGAAATATAGCGGCACTAAAATCCAGGTCGGCGCCGTTCTCTTTGAAATTTAACCTTCATTCCGTTACTTTGCTTAGTACCCATTTCGGTAAATTGGAAGCACTTTTAGTACCACGGAACACTAGAAGAAACTCCAATTAAAAGCGTCACTATTAGTGCAATGCCCTGCAGCGGGCGAGTAATCCATTATATGGCCCGCACTTTCCGGAATCACGCCGATATTTTAGACACGAATAATAAAAAGACGATAGCCCGGAGAATGGACTATGGTGCCGCTTTCTGTATATCGACACGCCAGAGAAATTTGGTTAAGCCACGCGAAGCGTACTGAAAGGTCAACAGTTGCTCAGTTATGTGTGACATTCACATAGATGAACCGAATCATTTACTGATCCGGTCAGTAATCGTTCAGTGGGTCATTCAGCGAGCGATTTTGACAGCACTTCTGGTATGTCGAAATCTAATTTTCATAAGTGAACTCACTTGAGATGGGATCAAAACTTCAAGTGAGTAATAAACGAGGCCGAATCGGCAACTGAAAGATATATTATTATTTACCATTATTATATTATTCATTAGCTGCGTTGATTGGTAAGCGTTCTATTTTGACACTGCTAGAAGTCGAACCTGCTGGGGATACAGCGCCACCTCCGGCGGCCATCCTTCCTACCCTTGCACACACTCCTTCCAAAGTCGGGCCTGCGTTACCGGCGGGCGAAGCGACCGCGTTACCATTGCAGGGGCTAAAAAATTATAGGTTTAGGCGCATCACCATTTTAGCTGCCCTCGCGCCCTAAAATACAAACCGAAACGTCCATATTCTTGACGTTCGCAAGCGCAACAAGCCGTAACACGTAGTAAAAAATTATTACGTCATTCCTTCCTTACCGACATTTTCCAATAAAAAGTAAGTGCGTTTTAAAATTTATCACTTAAATTCTAAACAGCGGTGTGCGTACATAATATGAAAAGTACGTTTCCAAAAGGCGGAAAGTAATTTCTTCCATTCTTCAATAAACGTGAATTTTTTTTATAGGATTTATTATTTATTTTACAAAAAATGTATTTCGAACAATAAATCCTATAAAAAATACATATACAGTAAATATAAATAAAAAATAAATCCTACATTAAATAAATTATTTACGAAAATTTTCAATGCTATTGAATATTAGAACGTTGAAAATGTATTCAATAACATTGAAGACTTTTTTCTTTGCAGTTTTGTCTTTGGTGAATGAAGAATAACATTCCAATTTAAGCGGAATAAACAAATAGAGAAAAAGCACCCTCTGGCATTTCGTGCCTTTCGGGTTACCATGATAACCAAAATTAAAAAGTAAAGAATTAATCACAACTAACATTTCTTTGTTTAGCTATTATTGATTCCACCAGAATATAGTGGCAACAATTATTTTTCATTGGTTTTAACACAAATGATTATACTGTATTATTAATATTATCATAATAAAGTGGCAACAACATCCTACCTTTATTAAAACGTCCGGTAAAAAAAAATAACGAAAAAATGTGACGCTTTTTTTTACTTGACCTCCGAAACAACATTTTTAACATTAAAATTCACGTTTGTTGAAGAATGGAAAAAAGTGACTTAACGCCTTTTGGAAATGAGCTCTTCATATAGATATTCAATCATCATCCATCCGCTATTGCAGAGGCTCTCAATCGGCAGGGAGTCCACTTTTTTTTGGGGGTTATTGTTGATTTAAACTGAAGCTATAATGATGTTGCTAGCCAAAAAAATCTTAGAAGAGGAACAACATCTCAAGATATGGTAAAAAGGGCACATGGAAACGGAAAAAAAAAAGTTCGAGAATCACCGCATTATTGGATAAACGTTTCTTCAAATGTATGAGAGCATCTCGGAAATATTGTTCATATAGTTACTATGCCAGTGGCGGATCCACGGGGAAGGGGAATGGGGAAATTTCCTCCTCCCAAATCCATAAAAATGGAGTGAAAATCGGCTATAATGACCGACCGCATATAACAACGGATTTTTACAAAAAGTTTGACTTTCCATCTTCATTGCCCATTAAATCCAAGGTGCAAAAAATATTTATTCGCTAAAAACGGTTAAATCGCATTGCGCTTAACCATGACACCAAACGAATTCCATATTCTCCTCGCTATATCCAGAAACTCGTTCAATGCGAGCTCGTTATAAGTCCCATTCAAGCGCGGACACGAGGGACGTCAAGGGGGTCATGACCCCCAAAGTAAGTTTTTGCACTGCAAAAAATTCCAACTTTCATGAAAAATAAAGGGTGTTATTCCAAGGCCATGGCAAATTCTGTCCTTGACCCCCAGGTCTGCGTCCGCCTCTGGTCCTACTGTATTTTACATCCCCCTCCCCCCAAAAAAATTCCCCTCTGGATCCGCCTGCGTGCTATGCAATGCAAAAAGGTTTTTCTTTTCATAACACTGCCTATGATCCAAACTTAAAATGTGGTTCGCAGAAAGGTTTCAGCCCGCACCAATTTGGGGGCCGAGTAGGTTATATAACCATGAATCCACACACACACACACGTCCTCCAAGAGCTGGATTCCTTCTCATCACATAAATCTCAGTGGTCCCCTGCAAGCACATATTTAGTAGGGGACCAGCCTATTTTTTTCTTTGTCCGAAATCGCACGACAGTCCGTGTTAGAATAAGTGCACCAGACATCTACGTCGTGCATGGCAGTTGCCTAATGATAATAATCTCGTTTGTAATTCCGCATGACAAAACAAACGTCGGAGAGGATAAGAGGAGGTGGACGGTCACGCTCTAGTGTTTCCAGACGTATAGTTTCGAAAGCTGAAGGCGTTTTCCCCGAGATGTCAGACTGACGAAAGAAATGTCGTCGCACCGCCCTGATACGGGTGATCTAAAAACGATAGCCCATTCTTCTACAAACATGATAAAGTAATTATCTGCACACTAGCGCCAGCATATCAAGACGTAAGTATTTGAACACAAGAAGAATGCCAAATTCACTAAGGAGGGGGAAGATTACGATTTAAAAGAATGCAACTTGGAATATACAATGACCTGGTGAAGTGCAGGGCTGTCCCCAAAGGGTACGCGCTGTGTGCGCCGCATTCTCTCAAGAAATTTTGAAAAATACAGGGTACGCACCGCATACTCTCAAGGTCTCAAGAACGTTTTTGTATTTGCTGGTTTTTGGGCAACTTTCAACCAAGTTCAGCCTTTTTTTTCCTAGTCATTTACAAACTTGAATGGAAACAAATGAGGAAAACCCCCTGACCCCACCCCACCTAAGCCTCAAAATAATACCCTACCAGGAGAGGAATGGTAAACCGATGAAAGTGGAAACCAGCGGCGTAGCGTATGTTGCTAGAGCCCAGGGGAAGTTAAGCATTGCGCCCACTAAAATTGCTAAAACCCCCTTTCATCAGTCCAGTATCGAAATTTTGCGCCCGGAGCTTTCGCTCTGGTGGCACGTCCACACTACGTCACTGCTGGCAACTGCCACCTTTGGCTTGGATAGTCAACCAGCCAACACGGCGCGGTGACATCACCAAGTTCATTAACCCCGCAATTACAATACTCTTTAATTAAGACAGCACCGCATACTCTCAATAATTTTCTTCAGGACAGCACTGGTAAAGTGCCATGTTTTTTATAAGGGAGAACTGGTAGAGACTTACCCATGCCTGAACAAAATCTGTCGTGTACAGTGACCGTTGCAGTCCAGTCCCAAAAGTGGTCACTTTAGACAGGTTCTACTGTATTATATAGTCATGTGCATAGAAGAATTAGATCTCCTGGTACTTGAAAGAAAGCAGATTCCGACCCATGCACTGAATGCTACTGTCCGTTCACGGAAGGTAGTCCGATGGAACAGTTAGAAATATGGGAGGTGACGTCACATATGACCTAGCCGATTACAACAGAGGGGGGGACCCAACTTCAGAACTGGATTTTAGCGAACGTTTGTCTGCGCCAACAACCAGTTCTGAAATGACGTCCTCCCCTCTGCTGTAATCGGCTAGGCCGTTTGTGACGTCACCTCCCGTTATTTCTAGCTGTTTCATCGGACTACTTTTCGTGAACGGACAGTAATGAAGTCGCGTTAAACCAACAGGACTTGCCAGGACTTGCCCCGTCTCGAAATTGGCTCAGGCTGGGTGGTTTCAATCTATGAAATGCAATTACTTGATT
>QLNU02015359.1:3165116-3200399 GCA_006491805.2 Dysdera silvatica | reverse complement strand
TATAGGGTCGAATATCGGAACTAACCGGGATTAAATGCGGCACTGATAATCGAAATTTCATATCGGCCTATATTTAAATATTAAATGGAACACGTTGATAAGCGTCAGGTGAACAAAGGAAAAAGTCCAAAGAAAGCTACACTAGGGGTACTCACTTCATATCAAAAGTGATATAATTACATCGATATACATAAATAAATCGACTATACAACTCTTTAAAATCTTAACATCAAAATAACGATGTTAACTTTAGGAGAAAGATGATAACGCTTTCTCCCCATGTGATGATCGTATTCTTGTCGCCAACAACTATCTGTTTCTTGTTGGGTCAAGAATGGTGATAATTGTTTTCTCGCTGTCAAAAGCGATGTCAATGATCGACGTTTTATTATAATAAGAAATGAATTTTCAAAAAGTGCAGTTTAAAATTACAGCCCCACTGACCGATTTCGATCGATCGAGTGTCTCTCCTCTTCAGAAGAAAGCTCGATCTATTTCAATCTCCCCTATGGATAATAAAGACCAATATTGATCTTCATATGAAGAAAAGCAGACTTGATCTATTTCACTGAGTAGGGGAAAAGAGCCTCGATCTACCATATATATATATACACAATAAACACACACAATAGAACTTGTCTAAAGTGACCTCCTTTGGGCTGGCGCAGTATAGCCCAGATGCTCTTGCGCCATAAAACATCCAAACAAACGAAGTAATGGCCACCATACACAGATGGTTACTATAAACCACAAATTTTGGTGTAAGCATGACTAAGTCCCTACAAGTTCTCTTCTATAAAAAGTGGTCAATTTATTCAGGTGGTCAATTTACCAAGGTAGTCACTTTACCAGGTTCCGCTGTATTTCCTTTTCATTACAATTAGAACAGTACCGCCGTTCTTGGCTTATTCAAATACAAATTATTATTTGAATTTTGACGCAACGAAGATGATGCCGCGCCAATAAATTGAAAAGATAAATAACGGAAATTGACACTTCAGGTCTCTCTTGAAGCTCCAAGGGTTGTGGGGTAACCCCTTTCAGAACTCTTCCGCGTCATGTGACCTCATGCGCATTTTCGTTCTTTCCTCTTTTCTTTTAGATCTGTAAGATTTAGCATTTTATTACATACTTTTGCAAGTTGTTTTATTAACGGAAAGTATGTTAGCAACGTACAGTATATGCGCAGACGCTTAAACAGGGAAGTTCTCTTACGCAAAGACCATTACAAATTTCATGCCTCAATTAACTTTCGGCGCCGCGCGTATGTGGCAAATAGTCAAATCTTCTGTGAAAGGAAGTCTAGAGTTGCTGGAAATTTTAGTAGTCTTAACGAATGAATGTTTCACAACAACGTCACACAGAGAGAAGGTGGTATTAAGTAACTATAAAGAATATTACAAAATATTCCGTGGTAGAAATTAAGAAATTATATCACTATAGTATGTATATGTATATATATAAATACAGTGAAAATCGTTTATAACGACCAATTGCATATAACGATGGAAATTTTACAAGAAGTTTGGTTTGCTATTCTACTCCATACTAAATATATCGGTTATAACGACATCGTATATAACGACGAAACCTGCTATAACGACGGCGATTTTGTAGTCTACGTAGATTCTAAGTAGGGAAATTCGTATCGGATATAACGACGCGACTTGACAGTCATAAAGCAGAACCACGTGGGTTAGTTATTAAAATTTAAAGTTAGTTAATAAAATTTAAAGTTACTTATTAAAATTTAAAGTTAGTTATCAAAATTTAAGCTTTATTCTAATCTTGTTTATTTACAAATGTCTGAGAAATTTTTATTACTGCTAAACCTGAATATTAAAGATAATAAACTAAAATAAAATGATTTATTAATTGAATATCACGAGGGTCATATTCTTAAAGGGCCCATTCTATTTTTTCAGTGTAGAGCCCATAAAACTCTTAAACTGGAACTGTTCTGAAGTCATTAGTATAATATAAAAATACTATTTATTACATTTGTTTTCTAGATTATATACTTTAGTAGTATTTTCTACAATTTTTTCAATTTAAAAAACTAAGAAAGTACTATGTACTTAGTATAGCTATAACATAATATAAATGGAAATTAAATTCATTATAATTAAGTATATTTTTATTTAATTTTGAAACCAAAAAGTTTAATAGTTTTTGCTGACAGTTTTGAGGAAACAAAAATACAAGTTGACAACATTGAGCTAGAAATTGCTGATTCATATATTTACCTTGGCCAGCTGATTTCAATGGATGGCAACATTATGAAAGAACTCAACAGACGTATTAAACTTGGCTGGAGTGCATTTGGAAGAAACAGTTTTATCCTGAAGGGGAAATTGCCTTTATGTCTAAAAAGAAAAGTCTTCAACCAGTGTGTATTGCCAGTCCTCTCTTATGGATCAGAGACATGGAGTCTAACAGTTGGAGCAATACGAAAGTTACAGACAACGCAAAGGAGCATGGAGAGGTGCATGCTTGGAATAACTAGGAGAGATCGAAAAAGAAACACTTGGGTGAGAGAGCAAACTAGAGTAGAGGACATCATTGTTAAAGTAAAAGGACTGAAATGGCGATGGGCTGGGCATATTGCAAGAAGAACTGATCAACGATGGACAACAGAAATTCTGAACTGGATTCCAAGAGACCACCGAAGACCTAGAAAACGTCCTCAAACTAGATGGGTGGATGAAATAAGAAAACAGGTTGGGGTGACGTGGAAGCGAATTGCTCAGGATAGACTTGTGTGGAAAGCATTTGGAGAGACCTTCTCCAAATAATGGTTTAATATAATGATGGATAATGGTTGAATAATATGATTGCACATACTGTGTGTGTGTACATATATATATACACGCACTAAATAATGCAGAGCGGGCTCGAGCCCCCCTAGCCGTTTAAAAATTTGATTCACCCGAACCTGCTACGCATTTACTTCCAGAAGTTTTACAATCACATTTTAAAATAAGGTACTTTTTAGCTCATTACTAATTGTCAATCAGTATAAATTATTTTTGTAGCGTTTTGGTATCTCGTACATTCACTAAAATTCTCGACAGCTTTGGGAAAGATAATTTTTCTCAGCCCCCCCCCCACCCCAGAAGTACTCATATGGGCACCCATGTATAGAAGAGACATTATCTATTGACTTCACTGAATTAGTGTCTATGGAATTAGTTGGATTATTGTCTATGTAATTCGTTGGATTACTGTCCATGTAATTCATTGAATTATTGTCCATGGAATTCAACAACCATTGCTTGACCTTCGCCAAGGTTTTATACGAGTTTCCAAAATAACTTCATGCCAAAGAAACCACGTATATTTATTTCCCTGCGTGACTCCTCTCCCATTCGTTTTCCGGCTTCCTTCCTTCCACGTCGCAGAACTTGTTTTATTTGGGCGCCTCTGATGAACGATTACGAAACGGTTTTGCCAAGCAAAGGCAATTTTTTTCAGGGCTATCATCACGAGACGAATAGATGTACACGGAAAAGAAACTTACAGGGAAATTACACTATTTGCGTTGCACTGTTACATCATTTAAAGTAATCACTAGTCCGTGCAATTTCTAAAAAAGTATATTTCACTTTTCTCACGTTTGCGGTTGCGCCCACTTGTGCGTTTCATCCGTAACGGTGTTGCTCCTCAAACCAGTGCAGCAGAAGACAGAAACGCATTCTGTGGTACATTTGAGGTGCCGCAGAAGACAGAAACGCACGCTGTGGCATATTTAAGGTGACACAGAAGGGCGATTATCTTTAATTTTACCCACATTGCAATAGCACTGCAACCAGGTATACAAAAACTTACTGCCATCAACGGCAAGGAGCTGAATTAACAGCAAAGGGGAAGTGTTATCATATTTTATACTATTTATTATTAATGATGTTTCTTGCGTTGCTCGGAAACAATTGTACTATAAATAAATAAAATCATTCGATAAAGTATAGTCTATTTATTAGAAATATTGGATTTATTAGAATTAAGAAAAACGTCGGGGAGGGAAGGGGGGGGGGAGTAAATGGAACACATGAATGGGTTCCGAGCAAAAACAAATTGAGAATCATTATCCATCCTAAAACTTTCTTTAAAATACGGCCACATCATCAACTGGAATACGCACACGCGACAACCTAATAATATATGTACATAAAACAAAAATACCATTTTTAATTTAATATATAAAAATCGTATAAAACCTGAATTTACAACGAATAAAAAGTACTACACACTCGGTTTTTATTTATTTTCATTACCTAAAAAAAAAAAAAGTTCGAAAAGAATACATACAGTGACATTTCCCATACCCCCACGCCCCGATATACGCAAAATAAATAAATAATAAAACGGTAGCATTGGACTACTTTTCATACCACGGATTTTGAGAAATAAATTTAGTCTGATATTACAGGTTTCCAAAAACAGTATTCCGCGTAGAATTATTTCCATCCTTTCTTTATCTCAAAGTAACGGGTGATTGAATCCTTAGTATGCGTAAGGACCATCTACTTTGGAGGTATGCCGCAGCAAAACATACAGAGCTCACCCACAAACGTATCTTTCTTTCAACAAAAAATTTCACCTATTACAGCCTATTGAAAACTGCAGTTAACGGAGTGATCTACTTTGAACTCGAGCCCAAACTCACATGATTAACCAATAGACGTAGCCATCCACGTTTGAACGAAACGGCAAAACGAATAATTATGTCCTATCTAGGGTCCAATCTAGAAATTCGAATGAAAATAACGCGCGTTGGAAATCTCAGGGTTCATATTCACACTGAAGAGAAAAAAAAACATTGATTTTTTCCGACAACAAAGGTCTGTACAACAAACTGATACTCAAAATCAAGCGTGACACAGAAAGTGGCTAATGAAGCAAGGACTACGATGATATAAATGCAATGCACCATGTATGTTACATTGCCTCGCTCCATGTAAATTATGTGGTGTTTTGTTATATACATATATTTATATCACACTGGCTGACATTAACCCTAGACGGATAGACGTTAATAAAAGTTATGACAACATGTAAACAGCGTTCTCCAGTTAGTGGCTGTAAGTTGGGGGAAGGAGCCAATGGTAAGTGAAACTAAACTTCAGACCCTTTCAAAAGTTATTTTATTGAGAAGACAATAAACTGTTCAAAAATGGTCAAAATTGTGATTACCTTTTCCCACAAAATTTGACGTGAGATTTTCACGATAGGACTAACCAAGTTTGATACCCACATTATTAGCTCAAACTACAGCTTAACACAGTCGAACCTCGTTAAGACGAACACGCTTAACCTCCAGATGCCCCACGTTCAGCTGCTACTAGAAGAGGTCGTTGCACATGTAGAGAATATTCTACATGGAATTATGGGTTAAATAATAACAAATAATAATAACATAAAAACAATTTTTTCAGCATCCCCATCACGTCTAAAAGTATGAACAAAAGTTTTGAAAAAGCTTTATTTTCTTCTTTTAATACGAACCGTTTTCTGAAGTTCCGTCAGAGTGTATAACATACTACCCTTTCCGGATAAGACGAATTACTGTTAATAGGAACAGATTTTCTGTTCCCTTTGGTGTTCGTCTTAACGAGGTTCGATTGTACATAGAAAAAAAGTCATCGCCCCGACATAGGCGTAGCCGGGGGGTGGTTTTGGGGGTTATAACGCCCCCATTGCAATGAAATTTTGTATATTTAACATAGGAATGTATGAGTTGTAGCTCTGTACCACCCCACCTCATTGAGCCTATAACCCCCTTTATGAATTTTCTGCCTACGCCTATACGCCCTGACCCAGCGTCGAACTGGGGATGTTTGTACCAGAATACCTTAACACGATAACCTAACTTCACGATAGTTGTAATTTATACGAGCATCTGCTGCTTGTCTGGGGTTACGGGAAGTAAGGTGCACGCAAATACGTTAAACTTATCGGTCACAGTAAAGTAAATAAATCGGTGAAATGCCATGTTTACAGCTATATTTTTGAGTAACACTTTGTAATTTCCTATTACAATCTTTGATTTTACCACGTATAGCCCAGATACTCTTGAGCCATAAAAATCCAGACAAACGATTTCCTATTACAGCAATATCCTTCTGGGCGGATTGCTCTGAGAAATCTGGGAACCTACATCAAAGCAGGAAATTGACAATTATTTTTAGCAGGGATCTCAGTCAGTTTCACATTAAGATCCATAACGCTAAATTAGGACGAACATCCAGCAGATTTCCTGTAGGTCAAACCACAGATATTAAAAAAAAAAAAAATGATGAAGCGTGAACAAGTTATTAACGGGAAAGAGAAACGGGGTGAGGGGTTGCGGTTCTAGGGTTCCCCTTCACATTGGAGAACAAAAATTCCCTGACTTTCCTAGGAATACTCCCTGACCAATCACAAGTAATTTTAAACTGAACTGTAAAATGGCTTGACGTTCGTGGGAGATTCAGTTATTCAAAATACAGAAGTGAAAAAGGTTTTCCCTAAATCTTTCCAGGTTTGACCAAAAATCTTGTTTTTCCTGACCGTTAGGGACAATTTCAAATTCCGTGACAATTCCCGGTTCCACAGGTGCGTAGGAACCCCCGAGTTCGTTTAATTGTTTATGGCGCAAGGTTATTCTGTGCCGAGACAACAGTTTCCCAAGGAACTCCAATCCCTGCTGTAATTTTCTTAAAAAATATTGCTCTAAAGGAACAAAACCCAGGACTACAGTGGAGGGAGCACGCACTCTACGTTACCACTGAGTCGAATTGGGGTTCCAGTAGAACGATAGACCATAGACCAGTGGCCTTGTATCTTTCCGAGGAATTCGAGGGCAGAGGTCTTGTTATTTTCCGAGGAAATCTTATGGACTAGGGAACCAACTCACGGACTAAGTGAGCAGTTAGTCGATAAGAGTTACCCCCACCCCACCCACCACGCTGGGGGTCGAACCTCAACGACACACGTTGGGTGATCGTGTTACCATTGAGCCGCAGGGGAGCTCCTCAGTTCGTTCATTTTTGTATTTCTAGGTCTAAAGACAAAGGGTCACCTATGAAAAGACGGAAAGCTTGACACGACCTCCAAACTTCAGCATGCTCATCGAAACAATTACCATCAATTTGCCACCTACTATTCCCTTAATTTAGTGTTTCCCAGTTAATTCGTTCCCCTCATGGCGAATAGTTTCACTTACTTTAGCGAAACGTGTTTCCAAGTTTAAAAACTTGTCAGTGATTAAACGCCTTATTCCCTTATTTTAAAATTTCAGTTAATACGCGTTCCGCTTTCTTTTCATGGAAAAAAAAGTCGATTCTCACACTTCCAAGATCGACCTCGAGACCCCGTGAAGTGATAGGATGGCCAGCTCTAAACACTTTCTTTTTTTTCATCCAGTTTTGTTTGTACCAAAGGTCGGATTGGGTCCTCTCAAAGGGCGAATACCTTGGATTATCTGAGGACGCGAGTCCTATAGCCCATGAGGGCGCAAGTCCTGTAGCCCATGAGGGTGGCCCAATCCGCCCTGTCGTACGCCAGCTAAATTTAGCGTGACGAATTCCAACGACTCGCTTGCGACCACTCATCCGCTTTACTGCTGGAAAGCAAATATGATCCCCTATTATTTTGTTTATTGCTTTTTGAACAAAATGTAACCACGCACTTGTATTTTCTCCCACTGAGAAACTAACTCTTTCTCTCTAGCAGTTCTTTTCGTTATCATTATATTTTCCACTTTCAAAAATCACGTGAAAACAGCTCATGAAGTAAACGTTACGACGTTCGTTTACACAACCCATTTTTCAACAGCTAATCATATTTACATGGGTTGGCTCAAATTTATTACCAAAAAAGAGAAGACGACATTTGAGGTATGATGTTTCTTGAGGAACAGCTTGGTCACACTAGTTAACGAGCCAGCTAAACCAACATGGCATTGAAGGAACGCAGCTTAGAACAGTGAAGGTAGAGGAACAATGGATAATATTGAAGACAAGATCTATTCATACAAATGCTACAATGAACTGAGGAGGGGAGAGGGGAGAGAGAGAGAAGTTTAGAAACTGAACTGAATAAGATTACGTGACTCATGGACGGCAACTCTAAACAGCGAGCCATAGTTCTATACCAAGGACTACTATCCGTGAGAGCAATACTATAGATTTCGAAATAATTTGGATGCACACACAACCTTTATTAATATTTCACAAATTTAGTTTATAATAAACTTTCCCACAATGCCGTGGGAAACTCTGCTTGAATAAACTAGGAAAACATGGGAAGAGATGACGGCAGTACAAACAACACTATCTCCAAGGTTTAGTGCAGTTTAATGTCTGAAGGAAAACGAAAGGACCATTTTAATTAAACCAAAAATACATACATTTATAAATAACTTAAAATTAAACTTTTGTGGCACGAGAGTCATTTCGCGCAAAACAAGGCGAAGCATTTAAAAAAAAAAAATATAAATAAATTGTTAAACATACAACCACCTTTAGTTAGTGTACTAATTTTGTAATGGAGAAACGGATAGGTTCCCACGAACCTTGTACTTTGTTTTTACAGCTCCAGGACAGCAAAGGCCAGGCTGCGCCTGAACCTTCCCTTTGTTTTCCGAGGACCCCGAATCTCTGCTACGAAGGGAATTAAACCCCGAATTACGGTGAGCAGAGGAAAAAGAGACACGTTCTATGATACTACTGGAAGTCAACCCCGAATCTGAGTCAATGGTACAGATGCAATAGACGAATAGGCGCAAAACGGTATAGACGTAATAGAGACGAAAGCGTTACAATTGCACCTCACAGTAGGACAATGGAGTTTGTCCGAAGAATTCGAAACTTTTAAGACAGCGATTCTTAATAGGCGGCCCGCAGGCCAAATCCGACCCGCGAGCAGTAAAAACTGGCCCGGCTACAAAAGGTGGGAAAATGAAATATTTTACAGGGCTGGCTAATTTTTTTCTAGGGGAGGGCTTAAAGCTCTTACCTCAATGCTATTTCATTGAATCAGAAAATTTCTAGAGGCGAGATAAGCCTTCCTAGACCCCAATATCTATAATAGCGTGTAAGATAATCTCCTTTTCACATCTTCTGGCCCGCTGACCGAAATCAAAAATCCAAAGTGGCCCGCGACGAAAACTAAATTGAGAACAACTGTCTTTAGGCCTAACTGAAGAGAACTAATCCCTGGACAGTTTTTAAAAAAAAAAAATTGTGGTGGCACCTTTAGAAGACGAAGAACGCGTTTGTATTCAAAGAATTTACCTTGTGAACAGACTGTTTACGAAACGGCCAGGTTAAATATAACGGCGCAATTTTATCAAATATATATATATATATATATATATTAATTATTTTCTTTCATTTCTAAAACTGAGGAAGAAACAAATCAGATATTCAAAAATCCCCCCCTCACTGCAGAATTTGAAAGACAAAGTTTAACTCCCTGCTTCTCGGGTGTGCTTAATGACGTCACAAACAAGGGAATTGACGTTAATGAGAAATTATTTGCTCAAGTGGCCCAAATGGCCCTACAGCCCATTAGCGAGTTCGGCTAATCTAAGAACGTGTTGAACTTCCCAACGTAATCAAGCTTCCCAAATGAATTTGCGCTGTAATGCGGCCTTGCACTTGGAGATAGCTTGTTTTAAAATGTAAGGCCCTAGTAACCAAGATGTCCGAGAGGTTATCTTGGCATAAAGGTCGATTCCCCATTACGACTATGGCCGCGTTTACAACATTTCCCACCCTCTGCTGCACCCATTATCGTCCTTTGCTTTTATGCTATACAGCAACCAGTAATCAAGTTACTGGGTCATCATTCCACGTCAAGCGGTCCGATTTTAAAAAACCGCCCACGCTCAACACTATCCGAATTTGTTGAAATTTTAACAGGTAGTAGACAAGTCCAAGAAGTGAACATGTGCAAATTCTAGCCCGCAATATTAAATAACGAGGGAGATATGGCCACGTTTTTGAAGAACCCCTCCAAAAGCAGAGCCGAGCATCAAGTAACTGTTTAAAGTTTCGGTGCCAATAACTTGACAGCCAAAGTCGCTGTTGATCAGAAAATAAGCATTCCACTTTAGCTTTATAACATGAATCAGAAAATGTCATTCTGAAAACGTGAAAAATATTTCCCCTCTTCGGAATATGGGCTGGAAGTTGTCAAAAAAAGCTCCATTTTCAAATTGACGTCAAATTTCGAGGCTCATTATTTTTAGAAATGACAATTGGAGAAACATGCCATTTGGTATACTTAAGCCGAATATGTAACTTAGTGGATTATGAAATTAACAGCCTCATTATTTAATTAAATATGGAGATATTAGGCAGTCAAACATGCTGTAAGACACAAAATCCTCAAAAGTGACTTAGGTTCAGCCTCAAATATCGAAAAATGAGCCTTCTCAAATTCTAATTTTTTTAGCATCATTAGAAAGAGCAGATTTTGAACTACTTGAAAGAGCTTTTCCATTCTAGAGACTGTTCTGCTAAGATATCGAAAAAAGGGTTAAAAACACTCTTATGAAACATCCACTGTCGGAGTTCGCGCATATGGTTGCTTAATTCCAAACAGCGCTAAGTAACAATATTATTAATAAAAATCAATGTTATCAATAAGTAATAAAATATCATTAATAATAATCATTACTTCATCAAGTGGAATTTGTCTTCAACGCTGACAAAATGATTTTTGTTAAGCCGTATTGCCCAGTTGTTGAAGTAATGGAGCTGAAATCTTCACAATGATATGCTGTTCATGAATCCAGCAAGTATAACGCTTTTTTGGCCACTGAAGTGATTGCACACGACAAAAAGAATGCACAAACATGATAAATGGATCATCCTTTTCATCGGAGATTTCATATACTCTACCCAATGCACCGGTAATTGTCTTAAATACCTAATAATCTGTATAATACATATAGATTATTAGGATACATATAGATAACAATCTATATAATACATATAGATTTGCGGTAAGGTTCAGAATCGATGTAAAAGGAATATGCCTTTCAACAGATTAGTCGATCGAGGCAATAAAAAAAGTTTCGTCATTTGATACACGGCTGGCATGGATAAACTTTGTATCAACAGGTATAAACTGCTGATTATCTCATGTTCCAGGAATTGTATAAATTGGAGCGTTTATTTTCTGATCAATAGCGACTGCGGTTGTCAAGTTATGGGCGACGAAACTTTGAATATTCACTTGGTGTCCGGCTCCGGTTTTGGAGGGGTCCTTCAAACACGGGATCATATGTCCCTTGTTATTTATTATGGCGAGCTAGAAATTTGCACATGTTCATTTCTTGGACTTGTCTACAACTTTTTAAAATTTCAGCAAAATCAAAGAGGGTCGAACGTGGACCACTTGGAATGGACCCTACTGATAAATGGCACAGTAATGGTAATTGAGTAAGTAATGTCGAAAACAGAGCATTACTATTAACGACTGACCATCTTAAAACCTACAGCACTTAGTGTTCTTATAGAGACTTACAACGTTAGATTTTTATGCATATATTTACGGCAGCTTAACCCGCGAGCAGGCGCGCGGATTGGACGAACGCGAGAACGCGCGCGGGGTGATTTGCACCCCATCTGATTATATAGCATTATTTCATTAAAAACGTCCAATTTTACAGGGAACAATAAGTGGAATTTTCTCTTTGTCACCCTACCCCAAAAGATTGTGACTTTGAAGGCAACAGGAAAGAGTTTGGCCAGTTTCAAAAGCAAGGGTGGACGGTTTTTTTCACAAATTTTAAGTTGTGGGATGTGAAACATCCCGCGCGCCTGATCGCGGGTTAAGGGCAAAGGAGTCGGTCTAACCAGGTTCCTTGGCAGTCGAGCAGATCGGGGCCCCCAAACCAATTATATTTATTATATTATTAAAGTTTTGTGTAGGGACCCTGGGCATTTGCCCCAAGCCGAAATCTTCACCTGAACTCTTACTATGAAGAAAAGAAGGGCTTCCACATTCGAAAAAGAAATTTAGCTTCCAAAACAGAAGCTAGGAAGGTGTTCTAACTTTTCAAGGTTCGAGCAAAAATTCTCTACTATATCTTTAGAGAACATGAACATCTTTACCGAAAGCGTTAGACAAGTATCTACTAAAACAATAACAATAAGTACAGTTGGCCATTTCGGTTAAACGGAGTTCGAATAATTGGAATTTTGCTATATATATTTAATCAGTGGCTTAGGGAAGGGAGCTCAGAGGTCTCGAACTCCCCCACTGGGTAGCAAAATACACTGTTCCGTTTAATGCTAAATAACGCCACTTGTTAAAAGCTGAGTACCCCCATAACTTTTGAATCGCTACGCACCTGCATCTAATTGAAATTTTTTTGAATGCAGCTTTCTTCGATTACAACTAACTAAATGCGGCCTTACAACTTTAAAAAGTTCCCCCACCCTTGGTTTAGCCTAAAACTATTTTTCGTTTGATTTAAAAAAGTTTTAAACATTCCACTCCAGCATTATAAGCAAACATGGTTACAATTACCACCCCATTATACAGAGTGATTCAAAACTAATGGAACAAACTGAAAGGGGTGGTAAAGGACGCCAAATAAGCCATATTTGGCGAAATCAGGTCCGCAAAGGATCCGATTTGGCTGTACAGTGAAAGTATTATTTACATCCACATCGTTGCTACGTAGGCAATTACATGGGAAAAAACGTTTTTGACACATAATGTAAGTGACTGACCTAATAATGCCATAGACAAAAAAAAATATAAAATAATAATTCGGAAATTCCCTTCCCTGGCCCTGAGTAGTGTTGCCATTTAGTCATCAAAGGTATGGAAAACGATTGTTGATACTGGCGGTAATTAAGAATTATCAAGCATGCGTAATAGGTGAAGGATATCAAAATAAACACCTTTAGTCCAATGAACCCATGTCTGAAAATGAGCCGTTCTGGAATTATAGGAACGTTATTGTTTGCACCCACGTTAGTTAATCATGTAACAAAATTTGGAAAATTTGAGGATCCAGTCTAGAACCATATTGGAAAAGGTTCCATCACTTACTATGGTTCAAAACAGCTTCCCATGGCCAAATTTATGGCCCAAACGTGAGCCTCACGTTTGAGCCATGAATTCTTCACTCACATAAATTTGGCCATGGGAAGTTATTTTGGACCATAGTAAGTGGTGGAATTATTTCCAATATGGTTCTAGGCCGGAACGGCAAATTTTCCAAATTTTGTTACATGATTAACTAATGTGGATGCAAATAATAACATCCCTGTAGTTCCAGAAAGGCTCATTTTCGGACATTGGTTCACTAGACCGAAGTTGTTTCTTTTGATGTCCTTCACCTATTACGCATGCTTGACAATTCCCAATTGCCTCCAGTATGGTAAAACAATCGTTTTCCATACCTTTGATGACTAAATGGCAACACTACACAGGGCTATGGAACGGAATTTCCGTTTTTGCCATCTTTGCTGCATTATTAGGTCAATCACTTAAATTATGTGTCAAAAAAAAAAACTCTTTTGTTCATATAATTGCCTACGTAGCAACAGTATGGACGTAAATAATATTTTTACTCTACACAGGGGTAATTGGGCCAAACCAGATTCCCTGAACATACCAGAAAATTCCCTAAAAAGTTGCGTAATATTATATATAAGGAATGTAAAAAATTATAGGGAACAAAACGGAATTTTTGTAATTTTTAAAAAGAAATCCCGGAAGAGGCAAGTTGAAATTCCCGGAATTTAAGGAACTTCCGATTTGGCTGTAGAGTTCTGGATCCTCTGCGGACAAGGAGATTTCACCAAATATGGCATATTTTATGTCCTTTACCACCCCTTTCAGTTTATTCCATTAGTTCCGAATCACACTGTATTTGTTCCACTGAAAAAAAAAAAGGCTCAAAGTATTATATGCAAATTATTTATTATTAGCAGCACTTGTAATAATCAGGACTGCCTCAGAATAGATTATGTCTTTTATATCGCTATCAATGTCACGGATCTACCTGGCGTAAATGATTCCAGCAGAGAACGATGTCAGCCAGACTTTTGATGGCCCCGAAATGAACAAACAATGGGAAGGTCGCAAAATGAGTCATGATCCGTCAGCTGGAGGAAAATTATACATTTTTTTTTTTTTTTAAAGTCAACGGACCATGAACCACACACAATCCGTAAAATTATTACTCCCATGAGCGTTGCCTATTTACAAGAATTCAAAAAGAGTTTTCAGTTTTTACATCCAAATAAACAATTTCTACAGACTAGTGGTTCCCAACCTGGGGGTCGCCGCAACTATTTTTATAAGGAATTTCATATTAAATGTTTCCAATGTTTTTATATTTCAACATGGCTAACTGCAATATTCTACTAACGGTTGTTAATTTTATATCTATAATATATGTATAATTAATATATTTTTATATTTAATGTGTTTTCCTTACTCTGTTAAAAATGCTTTTATCATGCAAATGTGGCGGCGGACGACAGTGGGGAGGGTCGCAGACTATTTGGTTACTGTAAAAGGCTGGTCGCGACTTAAAGGTGGTTGGAAAACACTGATATAGACTAATTCATTACAACGATAAAAGAAAATAGATTCGATTTTGCAGAATTTCCATTGCCAGCTTCCCCCCCACCCCGTTTTTTTCTCTTTAAAAAAAAAAATTTAAATTCGCAGATAATACACAAAATGAATTGTATCAAACGTTTTACATCAGCAATTGGCAGAATTATGGGCTTGTCTGTTGCCAAAATACTGAGAGAGAACTCCTCTCATTGCTAAATCTGTGCCTATCTGTTACCATGGAGATGGGCTAAGGCTTGTTCCCATAGCAACACATGCCGCTTCAGCTGTGGGAGAAATGCTTGCGGCAATCAAAAACACTATTCAATTTTGTTATTAGGCAACAGAAATAGCATGACAAACGCTATGTAAGAAATATTCATGTTGAACCATAAAACATTTATATATAAGCTTTCAATTTTTTCATATCCGGAGACTGCATAAAAGGACATATGGGATGAAAGGGATAATTTATCACGATTAAACAAAAAAAATAACCTCACTAAGGATTGAACCATGGGCGCACACACACACACAAGGTGGGAATTGTGGACTCGTAACTCCCATTATTTATAATGTAAGCATAAACACATGTACAGTATATAAAAAATATTTTAAGTTTATTTAAATAACTATCTAAGTCCTACTTCTAGTTGAAAACTCATGTACCATGTTTTGGAGTTCTGATCGGTCTGTTAAAAAAATAACACTATCATCGGCTTGCTGATGACATTGTTATTTTTTCAACGAACCCATCAGAACTCCAAGACATGGTACAGGAGCTTTCAACTAGAAGTAGAGAAGTTGGACTGAAGATGAACCTACAAAAAACTAAGATCATGTTCAATAATTTATAAAAAGAAATAGATTTTCTGCCTTTGCCAATGAATCGAAGCCAGTTCTAGGACCTCGAAGGTCATGAGCAAAAGCATCGAGACACTTTATTATGAGAGAGGAAACTGGTCAATTGTTCATCCAAAAAAATTTCCAACACAATTAAGGTTTAAAAAAAAAGATGCAGCGATACAACTTGCATAATTCGGCCTACAGGAATCATACAACGAAATTTTTTTACTATACCATTCATGACTATATATATATATACATATCATTGCATTAATAACAGGCCACTGCTTGAGTGACTGTACTTCGTGATGCAAGGACCACAAAGGTCATGTTGCATCAAACATGTCATTGCAACAATCAAATTAAGTTTAGTTTTGATAACGTACATTAATGAATTAGTTTTAAAAATTGAAAAGCATTCCATAGAATTGCTGAAATTTCACCAATACAGTTAAAAAGTAAAAAAATTAATGCCAAACACTCACCAAAATTAGAAATAATTACTATTTGTATATTTTACATCCCAAAGCTGAATGAGTCATATCCACTAACAACCAAGTTCGATGGGAATCCAACCCACTCTAGTGGATCCAAAAGTATATTGTCATAATCACTGGACAACTGGGCACAAAGTGGAAATTAACAGATGAGAAAAGTAGGGTTTGGTTGACTTCTTATAGCACACGGACAGCAAAGGTCACCCTGCCATTATTAAATGATGTGAAGATGTACAAACATGCTGGCCCAGGCACCTCCAAGAACACAGCCAGGCTTTAATTGTTTGGGGGGGGAGTAAAATTTTTACAGCATGTATCGATACAATCACAGCATGCAAGGCCGTAGCCAAGTCCCATTAAAAATTTAGTTTCGGGGGGACCGGTCTCTAAACCTCCCCCCCCTCTGTATATGAGCATAGGCACCTCAATACACGTGGATCCAATGGTCAACTGCTCGAAGACTGAAGTGGGATTCATTGTTGAACACTATGCGATGGCAATCTGCTGGCAGAAATGATGGTTGGCTACGACACCACTCTAGACGACTCTGTCGATGGTGTGGGGTTAAAAACAGACGTCTTAAAGACCATTGTGAGGGTAACCCCACCTCAGCCAAGTGTTGTAAGATGGTAGAAGGTGCCACGGGTGGTATGGAATAGACTGTAGCAGGTTGGATGGCAGACAATGATGTCGTTGGGTCAGCTTGGGCCGGTAGCACAACCAATTGATCTTGCCTCTCAATCGTGGACCTTAGCTTTCCAGAGTCTTCATTCCGCCAATGAGTTCCTCGCAGCACACACTGCTGCCAACAACTTTGCACAGCAATGTCCGTATGGTGGTGGTGGCCTATTGCTTGATAAGATCAGCCAGCTTAATGCATCTTGACTACGCAACCATGTTCAAAGTTGTCCAATTGGCTACAAAGTCTTCGACGACAACGTAATGGCAGTACTGGTTGCATCTCCAGGTAACTACAACGCCAACAACAAGAAAAAATAAACTGTCTGAAATTCTTACCCTCTTTTATATGATGCCAGTTGTTCAGCAGAAATGAAACGCTATATAGAAGTTAATACTCTCACTAGCTTTGAAAATCATTTACATACTTCGCCTAAAGGAATTTGCATGCGAAATTTTGAGATGATCGGATAATTTTTTAGGGGTGTTTTTTTTTTGTTTTTTCAAAAAGACTGTATATATCAAGCAACATAACAAAACCCAGCAAAGGGCACCTGTCGCTCCCTCTAAACGGTTCAACACGAATGGTGCCCAGAATGAACAAATATAATGAAAATAAAATGCTTTTTCTCTGCAATAAAAGTTATAAAAAAGATCTCTTTAAACAAGTGCAAAATGAAAAAACAAAAAATAAATGGTTTATTTTTTCGATTTTTTATTTTGTTTAATTTACAGTAACATTATACTACTGTAATCACTAAAAATCACTGAGCAACATACTATACTATAAAGCAGCATTGTGCATATAACATAATGTAATTTACGGTGTACTAGTACACACATTGAATGTTTTCACAAAATTTGCGTTTGCTCATGGTTAAAAACTTACTTAGATTTAATGAACAGCCACTTCTTACTTGCATCACAGTTACCTTTCAAAAGTGCATTAAGAGACAAACTTGGTTCTTATGGATAGGGAGCTATACCATAAAGAAAGGTTAGCAGTAATCTAACAATTCTAAGGAAGGAATGGGGAAGCTACGAATGTTCATTCTTCAAGTGTATTTTCTATGTCCCGTTTGTTGTACACAATTTGATAACAAAAACTTAACAGTTAAGGGGCAAGGGAATAAGGTAAAGAGTGACTATCCAACCCATAAGGAAGGAATGTGGGGTAAGTGGACAGGATTCTGAAGACGACTCCACAGTAGTGGGGGGGGGGTTAAGGCATATAATTTCCTGGAACTAACAACAGCCAGCAGTCATGTGAAGTGTGTGTGGGAAGGGAGAGGGGAATCCTTGTGATAGATAATGAACGTTAAAAGTGATAGAATATGCAAAATTTACCAACTGTTCCTGCATACCGTCTGCGCATGAAGCAACTGTTATTGAATTACGAGAAAGTACACTTTTTCGCTACATACGTTTTCTTCAAAAAACTTGCTCAACTTAGGCATGTAAACAGTGTCCAACTTACAAGATAGACAGGTGTCCAAGTCAGAGAGTATTAATTACATGTCAAAATATAAGAATTTGTTTGGTTTCACAGAACTGTGTCCAACTTGACTGGTTTTACTGTATATCAATTTAGTATATATGGGTCATTTTCAAAATTCGGTGCCACATGCTGTCCACCTGAGAATATTTTTTTCTAGAAGTTACAAGAAAATTTTAATAATTTTCTTTTTTTGCCATGATTATCATCAGACAGTTGCCAATAAAAAAAAAATAAATAAATAACACATTAGTGAATAAAAAATATTTTTTTAAAGAAATTTGTTGAGGGGGTAACCGAAAAACCACTGTCCAAATCAGAAAACAAAAAAATCTTTTGTCGATTTACTTTATTAAAACCACACTTTCTTCTCAAACATACTTTATAATTGTACTATGTATTCTAAATTACATACTAAAAAGGTTTTAATAACCAGATAAAAGGAATGCAAATTTTGTACTAATTAAATATGACACCAGAAATTGGTGTCATATTTGTTACCATACATTATTTGCAATTTTTCGAACTACAAAATTGAACCTTTTGAATGGCAACACTCCTTTTCCATTAAAGCAAGCCTTGAGAAACAGAAACAGATGTTTGGAATTTTCTGTTGTTGAATGCAAGATTAAAAATCTTTTTGCGGTAAGTATTTTTATTGCATGTCATGTCTGTTACCCTATTTATATAAAATATACTTATTTATTTATTAAACCAACTGTCTAATTTAGTTCATGGGGTACTTAGTCTAGATTAAAATTAATATCTCTGTTTTGGTTTAATTATTTAGCCTCATAATTGTTTCTTCCTTGAAATGTCATGTCTTTTACTGTATTTAGTAACAGACATGACAAAATTGGTCAACCCACTTCTTTAAAGAAAAATGATTTTTCATTCCATAATGTCCTTTAATTTATTCTTTCTTTATTGATAACTGTCTATTAACAATCATGGCAAAAAAAAAGAAAGAAAACCTTTAAAATTTACTTATAACTTCTAGAAAAAATAATTTTCAGGTGGACAACATATGGCAACGAATTTTGAAAATGACTCATATACATATGTATAAGACTCAACAAATTGCAGTAAATTGTTCTTGCCTGTCTGACAAAGAAAAAAAAAACTGCAATGCATATTCCAAACACAGAGTAACACTAGTACAAAAATTTCTGATACTTGTAGTAACAGCTCAAATTTTCCAATCATCAATTGCAAAAATGCAGTCACAACAATACTTGTCGAACCTTGTATATGTGTATATATATGGAGTCACAGCCCTGTGGATGTGTAACTTTCTGTTATAAATTTTCTGCCTTTGCCAATGAATCGAAGCCAGTCCCTATGACCTCAAAGGTTATGAGCATAATCATAGAGATGTTTTATTACGAGAGGGGAAACTGGTAAGCTGTTTCATCCAAAAAAATTCCCAATACAATTAAAGGTTAAAAAAGAAAAAAAAAAGAATGTAATAATACAACCTGCATAAGTCTACCTGTCTACCTACAGGAATCACATAATGAGGAGTTTTAACTGTAACATCATGAGTATATTTACATATCATTACATTAATAACAGGCCATTGCTTGAATGACTTCACTTCATAATGCAGGGACTACAAAGATCATGTTGCTCATCATGATCTTGCATCACTGCAACACCGAAATTAAGTTTTGTTTGATAACGCACATAAATGAATTAGTTTTAAAAAATCCAAAACATTTCCATAGAGTTACAGAAATATCATCACATAGTCAAAAAAAAAATGAATGAATGCACATAACTGAACAAAATTAGAAGTAATTTATATTTGCATACTTTATATCCTGAAGCTACCCACAACCACGTTCGATGAGAATCGAACCCAGTCCAATAGACCCAAAGGTAGATGATCATAGCCACTGAACAACTGGGTGCAAAGTTCAAAATTAACAGATGAGAAAAAGTAGGACTTGATTGGTTGATTTTTAATGTGCGAGTGACAGCAACAGTCATCCTGCATTAAATGAAATGAAGGGGTGCAAACAAGATTGGATCTAAGGGGAGAGGCGATGGGGCACCCCCCCTCCCCCGAGCTGGGGTTACATTATGTGAAATTAGATGAAAAGTACTAGACAACTGGCTAAAAATAGGAATCCAAAACAAATCACCCCTTAAAAGATTTCTTTATTCGCTCGTGTGCAAACAAGTGTTAGTTTTGTATTAGAGAATAAAAAGCTGATGACAGAACAAGATGCTCAGTTTATTTTTAAGGACAAGGACATGAAAGTTCATGCTAGGCAGGGCAGCAGAAAATGGATAAATCATGCCGGCAAGGAAATAATTTTTTTATACTATTGGTAAGTTTTACTTATTCTCATGGGCACCCAAATGGGGGATGAATATTTCCCTAGCCATTTAAAAATTTTATTTGCCCGAACCTGCTATGCATTTACTTTCAAAAGTTTTATAGTAACATTATAAAATAAGGTACTTTTTAGCTCATTACTAATTGTCAAGCAGTATCAATTATTTTCTAGCGTTTTGGTATCTTGTACATTCACTAAACTTCTCAACAGCTTTGAGAAGGAGGTAATTTTTCTCAGGCCTCCCCCCCTAGAAATACTCGTATGGGCATTCATGGTTATTCTTACTTTTACTTCCTTTCTTTCAACTTTCTTTTTATTTAACCTCCTCCTTTTTTCTTCGTTTTCCATTATTTCATAACTTTTCCTACTTTATTTTCCTCTTTTAGTCACTTTTACTATTTTTTACTTAATTTTCGATACCCACATAGGAATAAGCTCCAACTAGAGCTGTTGTTGTTTAGAAGAAAAAGACGTTCTTGTTCTCGTTCGTCTAGCGGTCCAAGACACTCCGGGCTAAACGGAGGGACCCTGGTTCGAATCCAGGATGGGGAAAGCGTCTCTTTTTCTCCAAAACAATAAGCTCTAGTTTGAGCTTCTTTCTGCATGGGTGTCGAAAATTATTAAGTAAAAATAAATTCCTCCATGAAAACTCACAAAAACTTGCCCCAGTGACTTTGCATGTTGATCATTATTTGGCAATTGTGTTATCCCTGTAAAGGGTAATAATACCTTACATACATTTACTATTCTTATTTCCAATTTACTTTTCTACTTCACTTTTTTTTATTCTTTGTTTTCCTTTTCTTTCGAATTCCGACCAGTGGCAAAATTTTACTCCTTAAGGAAATAAAAGTTCTCAAGGAATTCCCTCCTATACAATACTCTAAGTAAAATACATGGAGGTTCATTGGTTATACTTTTATGGTTCAAGGAGAGCAAAGGTCATTCTGTACCAAGCAAGGACATAGAAGTTGACCAAAAAGTAACTGAAACACAGCAATGGAATCAGAATATACTGTACAGAAATTTTTATACATTGAGTTAACACTACAGGTATATTTTATATTGAAATAAATTTCCAGTACCCATATATTGTGGTTTTTGTATATTTAGATTTTTTCTAATTAGTTGGTTGGTTAAATTTTAATAGTGCAAGGACAATAATGGTCAACCTGGGCCGAACGAGGGGATATTTTGCTCTTTAAATTAAAAATTTATTTAATATAAATATTCATCATAACAGGGTTCTGTTGAAACATTTGTGAAAGCAATTTGTTGCAGAATGTCTAGAGATAAACTTGAAAAAATCAGCTACACTGAACAGAGTGTAATCCTTAATATTGAACTATAAATTTATAGAAATTTGCATTTTGTTTGTGTTTTTAGGGCAGAAGGATGTCAAAGGTCATGTTGCAATGGGACCAAGGATTAACCCGTCGCTAACCTTTTTGCCGAAAGGTGATGTTAACCAAAACTGCTGAGCAATTCGCTGAAAAACTCCAACTAAAATTGTAAAGGTGGTGATGGCGAGATTACTACATGGAACGATACGGTCAGGAGAAGGGTCATCATGCCACTTTTTACATTGGAGGTCAAATGTACCCATACTGGGAATACCGAGCTGTTTATTTGTGGCCAAGAGTCACAGAAACATTGCACATTCAAATCAAGGAGACAAAATACGACAACGTGTAGTAAGGGTACCTCTCGTCCAATCCCAGATGTCTGTAACTCCAAGTAATGCGCTGCAAAAATATATTGCGCTGGTGAAGAAAACTATGTGAGAACACTGCTATATCTATAATACATGTATTCGAATTGCCAATTCCAGTACATACTATAGGTTGTGGGAGGAGATTTAGCGAAATGAATATAACAGCTATTCGTAATGGACTCCATGTCAGCAATGTGACCCATTTGATGAACATATCAATCAATGGGCCAGAGGGGAAAGAATTTGATTTCAAGGCTGCATAAATTGTATAGTGTATGCATCAGCATAGAAGAATCAAGTCAAAGTATAAAAATAATTAAATACCATTGTGTGGGGTTGGTTGTTTCTGACCAAAAATTCTTGTAAACTTAAAAACAACTTTTCTGATTCGCCTAGAACTTTTCCAATTTGGCTAGAACTTTTAGGTTCAAATTAGACAAAACTCTACAAAAACATTTTTAGCAGGCTACTTCCTGCATGGGACTTACAGTTTTGGGAGAAATTCTAACTTCTGCTGACAGAAAAGCCAAACCCTGGACTATGGTGAGCAGAAAAAATGGCACACGTTGTACTATACCCTTAAGAAACGAAACAGGATTAATGGTGTGATAGACAAATGTATTACCATTATGCCATCATAAGGCAGTGAACTTAGTCTGTTCACGAAAAGTAGTCCGACGGTACCGTTAGAAAATAACGGGAGCTGACGTCACAAACGGCCTAGCCGATTCCAGCAGAGGGGTGGGCGTTATTTCAGAAATGGTTTTTGCGAACATTTGTCTGACTGCGCCAAAACCAGTTCCGGAGGGGAGAAGTTGATGCCCTCCCCTCGGCTGGAATCGGCTTGGTCGTTTGTGACGTCAGCTCCCCTTATTTTCTAACGGTACCATCGGACAATTTTCCGTAAATTAACTATACATTTTCCCCGAAGAATCCTACCTTCTTAACATAGGTGTAACTTGAGAGATAAATGTAGTATAAACTGGGGGGGACAAAAAAATTGTGTAGAAAAAATATGATTTTGCCCTTTTTCTAAAAAAACAGGGGGTAAGTAAACCCCCTTGCCCTCCCCAGATAACGCCTATACCTCTTTAGACCTAAGGAACGAACCCCTTGCATATAATTCTGGGGGTGCCGATGTGTCCAGTGACAAAAATTTCCTTAGTTATGTCAATCCATGATCAATTAATGACTGATTTGGTTAGGGAGGAAAACACTTGCATCTAAAAAACAAATGACTCTTACAAGATGGACTGCAAACTAGCTTTCTGGGCATCAAGTATGGACTGGTGAAACCAAAGATCACGATAATAGCCACTAGGGTCTTTAAAAACATTACATTCACATAACTAAGGGGAAATGGGTTCAGGATGACTTAACATTCCGAGGAAACAAGAAAAATATAAACGAATGCTACGCAAACAACATTCACATGAAAGCTATAGTCCCACTCCCCTACTTCGAGACTAGTTGAATCAATAATTTCAGAGCAATTAAATGAGCAAAAGACGGAGGAAATATTTCTACAGTATCAAAAACTGCAACAGAGTAAATCTAAAGCAAAAAAAGAAATAAGAGTTTGATACTTAGGCATTAATACAAAATGCTGACAAATCTGTAAGCATTTTTTAAGCTTCATGGAGAAAAAAAAACTAATACAGTTACCACATATAAAAAACAAAAGTCAAGTATCTTTCAAATCCTATTAATTTAGTAAGTATAACGTGATTAAAATAAAATTAATACAAACTGCCACAGTTACATAGGATAAAAAATGTAGAGAGGTCGCTGGTCTAAGTGTGTGAAGAGTCCCCAAACATAACTCCACCATACCTCTATACAACGGGTGTCCCCAAATGGTACACACTGTGTGCGCCACATTCTCTGAAGGAATTTTGAAAAATACTGAGTATGTGCCACATACTCTCAAGGTCTTATGAAAGTTTTTGTATTTACAGGTTTTTCGGCAACTTTCACTGAATTCCAGATTTATTTATTTATTTCTTTTCTTTTTGTGATAGTCATTTAAAAACTTGAATGGAAACAAATGAGGGAATGAGGACAACTCCTCAAACCTCAAAATAATATCCTGCGTATGACCAGAAGAGGAAGGAAAAACTGATGAAAGTGGCAAGTGACACCTTGGGCTTGGATACATGATCAGTCAAATGCCAGGCTGGGCGGTATGGTGACGTCACCAAATCCAGTAACTCCGCAATTACAATACTCTTTAATTAAGACAGCACCGCATACTCTCAATAATTTTCTTCAGGACAGCCCTGCTCGATGCAGTTAGCCCAGCAATCCTTCCACTGCTAGAAGCATTTCGGAAAGCTTCCTTGAGAATGCCTCTCAGCACTGTTGTCATATTGCACATGATGTTCCTTCAGCTTTCAAAGCGGGAATTTTTCAGTGGCATCTCCATTCTTGGAAACAACCTGAAGTTGGAAGGAGCTATTTTGCTAATGGTTTCCATTTGTGAATCTTCAAGTTTCTGGAAAAACTTGATGCAGCATCGCTGCTTAACGTACGTTTTGTTAACTTGGGAAAAATGAAAATACAACAGTCACGTAGTACACCACCTCACACATCTACTGCCTGGTGGCAACTAAGTAGTCTTTCACCCACTTACTAGAGTCCAACAAAAATTTTGTACATATGAAGCACTGATGGATCCAGGAGGGGGGGCGATGAGATGATTACCTCCCTTGAGCCAGGACTATATCATGGAAAATGAAAAGTACTGGACACTTGGCTAAAAATAGGAATCGGAAACAAATTGCCTCCCCCACAACTCACAAAAGATTTCTGGATCCGCCACTGATATCAAGGTATACTCTCCCACTGTGTGCATTTTTACCTCCGTATCCTTATTACTTTGAACAGGAAAAAATAAGATCAGATATTTGTTAAGTAGGCCTCATGCAACTACAACAACATACTTTAAAATATTGATGACTTTTCACAACTATTTTCTTTAATATATTTTAAAACAGAAATTTTATATATACATATGTATGTATCTCCCACAGACACGCTCTGCCAAGAATACCGGTACCCAACCGAGTGCCGATGCGAAGCTACATTGGTGGTGATCGCTCCGTACGAGGGTGACACAACGAGTCCTATCTTACAAGGGAACCCCTTTCGCTGTTCACTGCACTTTGAGATCAGACCTATAGGAGATGATAGTGCTTGACTTCCTGATCACAAGTATGTAATCATTTGTCTGCTAAAATGACATGGCAATTTTTTATGAATATTTGAAGTCCAAAAATGACACTTTTTTCGCCAGGTTTGATATTTTTTAATCGCACTGTATGTGAGCAAAAACAGGTTTGAAGTCGGTAAGATTATGAAGGATCATCGTATTTAACGGATAAAAATAAAAAATTATGTCTCAGCTAATTTAAACAGTATAAAAAAATTAATATGAAAAATGAACTTTTAGCATAGATATTTGGCGAATTTGGCGACAATTTTGAAGAGTTGGCGGGACATTTAAGTTTCGCATTCCACTAGCTATATAAACTCGTCCGCAAGTGTAACGTCAATATAGTTGTACGAGTTTCCGATTGTGAGAAAATGAAAAATATAGTGAACATAATTCAATCCGTTTTGAATTTGGTCGTTAATAAATACGACACGCTTCCGTCGTTAATAACTGACCAAGAACTTAAGGAAAGTCGGGAAGTATTGTCGAAAATCGAAAACATAATTTTTAATAACAATGTCAGTGAAAGTATCAGTTTAGATTTTGAAGACAATTGTGATTTCCGTATCGACGAAGAAAGTGATATTAGTATAGTCGGTGACGAATATTATAACTGTACTGTAAAGGGCGATCAATTGGCAAATGAATTCAGTTTAGAAAATATGCAAACAATTGTTCAGTATTTTGACAGTTGTAAAAAAAATAAATTCCAGAAAACAAACAGGAGATATCCAACAGTAAAATACCCTACTTATATTTCGAGGTTTAGAAAATATATATCAAATATGGGCACAAATATAGAAAAGTATAAAATAATAAAAAATGAAATGTTAGCCAGATTTACAAAAGCTAGGGAAAATTATTTACCTGTTCATGATATAGATTTGAAAAGATGGGCGATCCTGAAATCCCAAGAGTTAGGATTTGAGGATTTTAAATGTTCCGATAATTTTATAGATAATTTTAAGAGCCAAAACAAAATAGTTGCGCGGAAAGTAACAAAATATATCACTCAAATATACACCCAGAATATGGGCAACATAGAAGATAGTGCCATAGAATTTATTTTGCATACGAGAAATGTTACTGCTAATATTATCCCCCAACAAATTTTTAACTCTGATCAAAGTGGTTTTAATTATTTTCTTCCAAATTAAAGGCAGCTATCGCATAAAGGTGAAAAACAGACATTTTCTTTAATAGGGTCTGATTTTGGCAGAACACATTCATATACAATAATGACAATAATACCAATGAATGGGGAACTGACAGGGAAAATGTTACTTTAAGAGAAGCTGCGGGAAGATTCGGCCTGACTGTAAAAAAGAATTTATTTCAACCTCCAAACTTATATATTACATGCTCCAAGTCGGGAAAAATGGACAAAATCAAAATGAGAGAGTGGGTAGAATGTTGTATGAAACCCATCATGTCTCCTCCTTCCTGTGTTTTACTAGACAGTTGACGAAATGGCCCAGCATGGTTACAGCATATGTATGTATGTATGCTGCAACGTGCATTTCGATCAATTTAATACCAGTCTCTTTGCAATTTGGTTTAAATAGTAGTCTATGTACTACACCATTCTGCGAAATAACTGGCAACAATATATATACGTTCGTAAAGAGATTATATATTGTCCTTCGTAGCTCAGTGGGTAGAGCCTCCGCCCGGCAAGTGGAAGGTCGTGGGTTCAGGTCCCACCGAAGGCAGAAATATTTATTTTCTTTCGAACGTTTCACCATCTAATCATGCCATAACATCGGCGCCTACGCCAATAAATGTTGATTGATTGATATTGTTGTTTGATTTAATCTGCGTAGTGTTCGATTTATATAAAATAAATACAACTCATTAATGTCTCAGTATGGGCATTATGTTTAATTAAATAACTGAAAGGTATAAACACAAATAGGTAGTGATTAGTATAATATAAATAGGTAGTCATTAGTATAATATAAATAGGTAGTCATTAGTATAATACAAATAGGAAGTTCATTTGCAAACAATCATGGGGGCCGGAAATAAAGCGAAAGCGCATAACAACTCCAGGCTAATCCATCAGGATGTCACAAACCAGAAGTCATTGGCAAGAAACAGGCACTGTGTTCTAAATTTTACTTTTTTCCCTTCAATCTCTTTCTTCTTTAATGTTTTAAATTAAATTTCCTAACTTACGAAAAATAAATAATTGGAAAATGTTTCAGTCATTTTTCTTACACATTTTAAGGAAAACGAAAAATAAATACAAATAGTGACACTGTAGTTACAAACTGATTTGGAGCAGTTACCATGTCCACAATTCCATGATGCCATTGTGTCCTTGCCAAATAGATTCATACAAACTCCATTATCAGAAAATACAAGAGCCATTTTAATTAAAAACCCATAAATTCACCAACATAGCCAAAAACACATTTCCGAGGTTATAATTCTCACTCCATTTAAAGGTCATTGATTCAGTTTAAAGACTCGCATTATAACTTTTAAGTTTACAACTTTTAAGTTTACAACTTTCGTTCCATCAAGGACTTTAAACCAGGAGACTATTCCAGCACCTAATCTCCAGTGTGGTTAACTCCCATTTTCATGACCCAATACTTTCCCTGAATCAGTACAAGCCTAGTGAGTAGAGATACCACAACACATGGGCGCCCATAAGGGAGGCAGGGGGGCTTGAGCCCCCCCCCACGCAGTTGGTTAAAAATTTGATTTTCCCGATTTTGCTATGCAGTTACACTCAAAAGTACAACGAATATTAGGTGACAGTTTCGGCTCATCTTATTACAAACTAATGAAACAGTAATGCTTTTAGTAGTGGGAGAGAGGTGTGTATGCATGCATGGATTTAGGTGCCCACAAGCTGTGTTTGTTGTTTTGACGCGATGATAGGATTGACCATTAGTATGTTCTAAACAGTAGTTTCTGTAGAGCTTTCCAAACGACTGGAATGTCCTCCGCTCTTGTCGATTTCTGTGGAATTTTATTTTTGCTTTAAACAGCGAAGCATTGTAAGTCCGAGTAAGTTGATTTTGCGATTCCTTAGTTTTGCTATTGACTTCGTTACTGTTTTATATTTAAGTGCGCATTATTATTTTTCATTCTATTAAGTATTGAACTGATTCTCTGCCGTGGATATAGAACTGTGGATTATTATTTTAATGCTGTAACTCTTTTTGATAATGGACATAGGGAAGATTTTTGATCAGACCAGTGGGAAAATCGTTAAAAAGGGGAAACTAGTGCAACAGCAATCTACAAGAGAATTATCTCCGTGCGGGATTGGTTTGGAACAATTTTTAGTGCCTTCAAAAGGAACAGAAAATTCATTTAGTGGTCTCTCAACTTCAGCAGAAAGAATAGTTGAGCAAACCATCCAGTAATGATAAAGACACTCCTCTTTAGCTGTGAAATTTTTGCTGTACGTTATGATTTACGCCTATATTTGAATATTTCATTATCATATGTTTCAGATGATGTAACGTACCAACTGCTAACAAATCCACGGGTGAAGTTTTTTACTCGCGATTTTAAGAAAGACGTACAGGATTTTGGTAAAGATAAATGCCAATTTCAGAAGGGCTGGTTGGATGCATATCCCTGGTTGGTATATTCTCCTTCTTTAAAAGGTGGACTTTGTAAGTATTGTGTGCTGTTTAAATCGACTTTAAGAAGAGGTGTTTTTGGCGCCTTTGTGGTTAATGCTTAAAAGGACTTTAAACATTTCCATGAAGATGCAAGAGCATGTGTGAAATCCCAGTGGCACCAGAAAGCTGCGACTGATGCCAAAAACTTCTGTGGAAATGAAAAGCAGAAATGTAGTTGAACGTTTGGACTCAGCCAGAGCTGAATTAATTCAGATCAACGGAACTAAACTTAAATCTATTTTGCAAACAATATTTTGTGGTGTTCATGATATTTCACTTAGCAGAAAACTTTCACAGAGTGGGCATTTTGAAGACCTACTTAGTTTCCGCATCGAAGCAGGAGATAAAATTCTTGAAGACCACCTAAAAACACATTCAGAAAAATCGAAATATACTTTTCACGGAGTCCAAAATGATTTAATCAACATTTGTGGAGCTATAATCCAAGAAGAGATTGTAAAAGAGGTCAGTGAATGTGAAGCATTTTCTTTGCTGGCTAACGAAACTGCTGATATTGGTGGCAAAGAGCAAATATCTCTTGGAATAAGATACGTCAAAGAAGATACTGACGTTGGTTGCGTGATAAAAGAAGAATTCTTGGGTTTACTGAGCTTCTGAAATTAGATGCAGAAAGTGTAGAAGACGCTATTTTGCAATCCACGGAACAGCTAGGACTAGAAATGGTCAAGCTTATTGGTTTAGGGTTTGACTGATGCTCCACAATGGCTGGTAAAGTTACTGGTGTTCAACAAAGAATCAGAAAAATATCCAAAAGCTGTATATTTTCATTGCGCATCCCATCAATTGAACCTAGTGGTTAACAATCGCAATCATGTGCCAGAAATCAGAAACACAATCGGAACAATAAAGCAAGTGATCAAATTTGTTAGGGAGAGCATTCTTAGAATGAAAAAAGTTCCAAAAATTCCTGGTCTTTGTGAAACAAGATGGACTAAAAAATACAAGTCCATACGATATTTTGCTAAACATTTTGTAACCATCAAGGAAGCTCTTAACCGTCTTTCTATTGCTGATGAGGCCAAACCAGAAACACGCTCACAAGCCTTACAGTTAGACACTGCAACATCATCTGTAGTGTTTATCGTATGTCACAAAATCATATCCAAATATTCATCCTATCTGGAGCCAGTTGTGAATAAATTACAGTCTATAGATCTTGACTTGCATTCTGTACGTCGACACATAAAGAAGAAACTTCTGGAGGTTTTTCGCAATCACAGGGTGGAATCAAAAGAAGAATTTACTGAAATTTTCATGGAAGTAAAAGATATATGTAATTTTTTTGGAAATTGACGTCAAAATGCCTAGAACGTCTACAAGACAAACTTACCGTTCAAACATTCATTGTGCCACTCCACTTACTATAAATCAGCTTTATTATTACTTACTTAGATTCCCTAATTATGTCGCTTGAATCAAGGTTTGCCGATCTGAATGAGATATCATTCGAAGTAACTTTAATTTGTCCCAACCTAATGAAAAATATGAAAAAAGATGTTTTTATCAGAGTTGTAAAAGAATTGTCCCAGTTTTATGATATTGAAAATCTGGAAGCAGAAGCCAGAACTTAGTATGATTTATGGAAAAACAAAGACTGTGGTGAAAAATTTTGGCTAAGTGATCTCTTAGAAAATTAATTTTTTTCCTGCAGTCAAAAGGGCTCTACTGAATTATATGACAATTCCACCAACACAATGAGTCAAGAGCATTTTTCAAGTTTGTGCTTATTAAGTGTTTATAGAAGAAGTGAATTATAAATTTAATTGTATAGTTGAGTTGTAACTACTGCTTTTTCAAAAACAAATTGCTGCAAACTTTCAATTAATTTTAAATGTAATTTTACATGCCATAAATATACATGTAATATTGTTTCATACACACAATGCCAATTTTTTTAATCAGCTAAAACATTTATTCATGTTTTTGCAGCTTTATAAAAAATATAATGAACAGAACAGAAAAAAAATTATGTAAGTTTTTGATAGACCTTTCACATTTTAAAGTAAGATACTTTTTAGCTCATTACTAATTGCCAAGCAGTATCAATTATTTTTGTAGCATTTTAGTATCTTGTACATAGAGAGAGGTAATTTTCTTGCCCCCTATGATTACTCATGTGGGTGCGCATGCCACAACACCTCCGCTTACTAAAAACATCAGTAAATCATGGCACCCCAATCACTGGAGTTTGCAAAGCTTGCAACAGTAAAAAAAAAAAAAGTTTCAAAACATTCCTTCATTAATGAATTTTTTTCTAAAATGGCTGCATTATGGTAAGCATATGCATCGCAAGTTTGGAAAAAGTGGCCAACTGTTGCCATAATTTGCAACAACCAAAGCTCATTGAATTGTTTATGTCTTAACGTCCCAAGGCAAATCACACGGGATGATGTGCATCTTAACATGGACTCAGAACCTCAGTGTTACATGCCACCATACCATGTACAATATACTAAACTAAAAGACTATGACTATACCCACTATAGTACTAAAAAAATTACTAAATAACAGTGATATGAGAAAGCAAAGTTCAAAGTTCGGAGAGCTCAAGCATTTATTAGATTAAACGCATTTGCTCTAATGACACATCACATGATTTTATTTAAAGCTATTGAGCCTTATAATTGTAATTTTGTAGTGTTGCTACCCCACTGTCTACCACGCCATTAAAAATTTTTAAACATCTTAATGAAAATGAAAAAATTTAACTTAATAATGATTACACATGATTTTTATTTCATAAATTGTGAATGGGCAAAAGATTCACAGAAAATGACTTTCTGATATTCTAAATATTGACGTTATATCGACAAAGTTGAAAGTAATTTTAAATCAAAATTTATAAAACCTCGATAGTGTCATGGGAAGTCTACATAAAATTTTACAATTGTAATTTATTTCTTACCACGTAATTACACACAGCATGAAGTATTTACACCATAGTAAAGAATGTTCTAAGGTAGAGAGTATGATAAAGAACTTGTACAAAGATGCAAAGAATTTGTCCCGTTTTAAGAATATTGTATATATTGCAGAAAACGTTGAATTAAACTGGAACATCATAAAAATCTAAACAGGAAAAAAAGCAAGGATTTCAGCCCTTACCACGACTGACTAATGTAGATTAATGTCTATTTAAAACGAAGTAAAACCTTAAACTTATTATGAGAAAGTGGTTGTCATCATACAACCAATTTATTCAAACATTAAATTCAAAAGAAAATTATTGTAAATTCAAATAATAAATATACATATATACTGATTTCATTACATACGTCCAACAAAGATCAAACTAAACGGTAATATTTGTGTGTGTATTCCAATCGAAATGCATAAAGATAATAAATGATGCATACACAAAACCACCGTAATGAATACTCCGAAATAGCGGCCACCTCTATTTAATATATACTTTATCAATTCCTAATACTTATTATCTCTCAAAAAGCAGGGCGGGAAAATAGTGAAGTCCCGAGGTATCTGCTATATTCAGAGGTTTTACTGTGAATTGAAACAATTCTTTAAAGTCATTCAAAAATATAACGCACCTGACAGCGACCTTCACGCTGGAATCTTCCGCCATTTTTGCTTATTTAAATTTCTAAACAAATTTGAAATTCAGTTACATTTAATGAAACTGAGAGACTACACATAAAAATCCTTTTAAATACTGAATACTCATCCATGGTTCCACTAGCAACAACATTGAGGGTCGCAACAACAATCAGTGTTGCCATTTTCCAACCACCGAATGCGGGTACAAGCAGTAGCAGAAAAATAGCCAAGAGAAAGAAAATAGCTAAAAAAGAAAGTAGTTAAATGAAGACTCGAATTTTAATGGCGAAAGGACAACGAGGACAGGGTTGTAGCCAGACTGGGGCCAGGGGGTATAATCCTGCTCCCTCTGAAAAAATATATAATAGAAAAAAGAACATATTACCGAAATATTGACATACATGCCCTTATCCAGAGGGAGGGATATTCGGGACTTGTAAAAAAGAGAGAGAAATCTTCTTTCAAACCTTGAATAATTCTCAAAATTCTGGCAAGATCTCGTTTTGTATACGACTAATCTGAGAATACTTTAAAGAAAACAAACATATAGAAATCATTTTCTTTAAAAGGGGGACATTACCAAAATGGGGGACATTACCAAAAGGAAAACTTTAATGGCAAAACTACAAGCAAAAATTTATGACACTTTCTAAAAGCAAAATTGATATTTTCTCATTTATTTTTGTATGATGTGGCTATATTTCTTCTATACGTTAAAGATGAAACCAAGGGTCGCGGAAGTTGCTTTTATCCGGTGGGGGGGCGAAACAGAAGAGGGACGGGAAAGCATACTTATTAACTAATTATCATTATCAGCAAATAAATGACAATTTTAAGTTAATTTTTTGTTTTTCGCTTTTGTCTTGGAGATTCCAGAGATTATCCTCAACCACATATGGGCTAAAGCAGCAATAGAATTAGATGTTAATGTATAAAAACAAGAAACTTGTTTAAACCAAGAAAATTAGAAAACTAAGGTCAAGGATTAGTGTAAAATAATAGGATAAGAGTACATGTAAGTTTCCCAAAAACAAACGGTTTATTAAACATAAAAATGTACCATTTTCATGTTATTGAGACACTTCGCCAAAATGTTGGAAATAACGAATACTAAAAACAACCACCTGAAATAAAACAAACGATACTATACCGTAGCAAGATTTTTCCTCGGGCTGCGAATCGCCCCCTTGCCCCTATTACCGCCGCCCCTGGGTGACACATCTTTATTCAACGTTATTTTGCAAAAAAATGTTGAGCCCCCTTCGAAATTAAAGCCTGGTTACGGCCTTATACATACGTACATATCCTTTACGGTATGGAACCAGTCCTAAATGTCTGCTAAAATTCCATGTGTAAATTTATACAGAAATACATATATACAGGGGCGGATTGGGCCACTATCTCCTAAATTGTAAACTTCTGTTGACGCCCCTGGACGGTGCGCCCTCACGGGAGATAGGGCTGGCGTTTTCCAAAAATCCAAGATATGCGCCCTTTGAGAGGACCCAGTCCGATCCCGCATAGTATATTAGTTTAAATGATACGTAGAAACGTGAGAGAGAAAAAAAGAGTGCTGCAAACCATCAGGAACCTGGAATATAGATACAGTGTTACCTACGAATAAAGGACAACTCTATTTAAGGGACAATTCTTCTAATCCCTAGTCCTTTGAATAAGGAAATATGTATCTCCAAAGAAAGGACACCTCTATTTAAAGGACAATTCTTCTAATCCCTAGTCCTTTGAATAAGGAAATATGTACCTCCGAAGAAGGGACACCTCTATTTAAGGGACAATTTTTGTAATCCCTAGTCCTTTGAATAGGGAAATATGTACCTCCGAAGAAGGTACACCTCTATTTAAGGGACAACATATCCGGTCAATAAAATATTATTGGGAATTAATACTGTATTTATTTATTTACTTATTTGTTTTAGTTGGTTGGTGGGTGGGTGGGTCGGTCGGTCAGTCAATGAGTTGGTTGGATGCTTGGTTCGTTCGTTCGTTCGTTCGTTCAACATAAATTGTAGAATTTTGTCTCATTTTTTTTTTTTTCAATTATTAAGTTTTTACAATACACGGCACTAAAAAATGTTCTTTAGCATTAAAGATATATTCAAAACAGATTTTCACGGCCGATCTTATGTAGACTACGTCATGTTTTTACCAAAATGTTAAGTCTCTATCTAGTCTACAGTAAGGAAAATGGAAACTATAAATTTTAGTATACTTCTACAAGCTTTCAGTATAATAATTATACTAAGAATTTTATTCATTAGTGTTAAATATAGATTAAATTGACTTCATTGCTATGAATGATTTGTTTACATGAACTATTTTAAACATTGATTATATATTTCAGTGGTTCTCAACTAGTTTTCATCGTGGGCCACTTTCTATCTTTTTTTTTTTTCCGTCAGCGAGCCAAAATTTCTGAAAATCAAATTACCTTGCATGCTATATAGATATCGGCGTAACTAGGAGGGGGGGCGCATCCCCCCCCTGGAAATTTTCTGATTTAATGAAATAGCGTTAAGGTAAGAGCGTCAGTCCCCTCTAAAAAAATAAGCCCCCCCCCCAGAAGGAAATTAGCGAAAAATTTCAGTTCGAAACATCGACATTTTACTATTTATTTTATTTTTGACCCATGTTTTTTTTTTTAGCTGGGCCAGTTTTTATTGTTCACGTGCCGGATCT
>QLNU02015359.1:3146418-3159297 GCA_006491805.2 Dysdera silvatica | reverse complement strand
TCGGTGGTCTCTTGGAATCCAGTTTAGAATTTCCGTTGTCCATCGTTGATCATTTCTTCTTGCAATATGCCCAGCACAACGCCATTTCAGACTTTTTACTTTAACAATGATGTCCTCTACTCTAGTTTGCTCTCTCACCCAAGTGTTCCTTTTTCGATCTCTCCTAGTTATTCCAAGCATGCACCTCTCCATGCTCCTTTGCGTTGTCTGTAACTTTCGTATTGCTCCAACTGTTAGACTCCATGTCTCTGATCCATAAGAGAGGCATATATATCGGCGGAAACCGGAACCTCGTTGCCATGGGACCCTAACTCAGAATTACAGGGAGCGAAAAAACATGAGCCCCACGTTACCATTAGAAATTGAACCCAGGTTAAAGGTGCAATGGACGGAGACGCTACCACTATGCCACTGAACAGCAGTGGACTTATTTTCCAGAGGAGTCAACCTCTTAATCAGGGAGTTCGCTACATCTCCCTACACCATCAAATTTCTTGATACCTTCCCCTAAAATTCGAAGTTCATATACCCTCTAAACATTTAAAGAAAGAAAAAATTGCGCAAGTTATTTTTCCATACCTTTTCTGCATATATAAATTGTAATAATCTTTAGTGTGTAGCAATTTTTCAAAGAAAAATACGAATAAGGATACCATGAGGGAGAAAGGTACCATATGAAGTAAAATCCTGCCACCTCAAAAATTATCAACTGTCTGTGAATGGTTAAATGTCCAAGAAGAAATGCTTGAATTTTGTTTTCCTCCGAATAAAAAATGAACTTTTTTGTGTAAACTTGAATGAATTATTTCATTAGTACTTAATATTTTATTTTGTTGGTTGGTCGTATTTTATGCCGCAAGAGCAGCGAGGGTCATTCTGCGGCAAACAAGGTGGGACCGCACATTCGATTATTTCATTTTTTTTTCTGGTAAATATATTTTACAAGAAAAAATCTTGAAGGTAAATTTGACAACTCCAGACGAAGTCTGACACCCCCTCTAAGCAAATACCCTGACAAACACTCGGTTTCTTAAACCCTACGAAATCAACTGGCGGATTAAGGGAGAATGGTAAAATTTCCCCCGGTGCCTACCCCAGGGTTGAGAGAGTCGAAATGATAAATGTATCGCTAAATCTCCCTACCGTACACACTTTTGAAAAAAAATGATAATTTCGTTCGTATCCCGCCCAGCATAGAAAGAATATAAGCCAAGTCCCCCCCCCATTGGATATCAAAACACATTATTTTCTTACAGACCGCATCACAAAATCATCTTTAAAGGCCCATTATCCCCTCACCCACTATATCCATTTGAGCCCCCATGAGTTTCGATTGATTGTTTGGCTTTTTTATGGCGCAAGAGCATCTGGGCTATACTGCGCCAAACATGGTAAAATCAAAGACTGTAGTAACCATGAGTTTTGAATTGCTACACTATTGCCCATGCTAGCATTAAACTATTTAACAATTTTGAAACCCTAAAAAAAATCTCTAAATTAAAACTATTATAAATGAATAATAAAATACTAAAACAAAATTTTTAGCGCGTATATTGAATTTTAATAATTAAAAATAATTATTTACCTATTGAAATTTATTAGGAAGTGTTCAAGTATTACGTAAGCAATATTTTGGCCATTTCAACCCCCACCCCCCACCTTGCAAGCAAAAATTAAGATTGGTTAACATAAGAAAATAAGCAAAACGGCAACACCCTCGCAAGCTGCTTACGTAATACTGGAACATTCCCATTATACGCACTTAAACGTTTTACTGTTCTATTATTTTATTCAGTGCATGCGTATCTACAATTTTTTGTTTATTATAATTTTATTTCTTTGTAAACTTTTTATTTGTTGAATTTTAATTTACGATAATTCCATTTACCTCTTAGAGAGTATAATGTAAAAATACATATTTTGTGCTATTATTATTATTGATTTATATTATTATTTTTGCGGTTTTCTTTGAACAGGGATACACATATACTTAATTTTCTCAAAAGAATTTAAAAGGCATCCCAAAAGTAATTGCTCAAACACACAATATAAAAACTAATTATCAATTTAATAATAATTAAAAAAGTGTATAAAAGTTATAAACATAAATATACCAGATAACCCTTAAAAATTTAGCACACAAAAAATTAACAGCGGAGAATATGGTAACCATCAACAATTGAGTGTGTTGTACACATCAACATGGGTAATTGAATAATATTAATAACTGAACTCCGTTTACAAACATTCATAATCGAGGATGTTGTAAACTTTAATAAATGAGCACATTGCAAACGTTAGCAACTATGTTATGTTAATAACTGAGCATTAACAAATATCAATGATTAAGAACATTGCATAGTAACGGTTACGAAAGTTACACCTTTAACAAATGAGATTATTGTACACATTGAAAATGGGACAAATTATTACATGATTGAGCATATTGTACACATTGAAAATGGAGCAAATTATCATGCAATTGAGCATATTGTATACATTGAAAACGGGCAAATTATCACACGATTGAGCATACTGTACACATTGAAAACGGGGCAAATTATCACACAATTGAGCACATTGAAAATGGGGCAAATTATCACACAATTGAGCATGTTGAAAACATTGAGCATACTGTAAATATTGACAATTGAGCATACTGAAAACAGTGAAAATTGAGCATATCATAAACATTGAAACTTGAACGTATTTTAAATATTGACAATTCCAAACATTGAAAATTGAGAAAATCATCACAGAATTGAACATGTTGTATACATTGAAAATTGAGAAAATCATCACAGAATTGAACATGTTGTATACATTAAAAATTGAGCAAATTATTACACAATTGAGTATGTTGTAAATATTAACAATTACTACGTGAATAAATATCTAAGGACGTTAATGAAAGTGGATGCGACGTTTAAGTTCTTCATTCATTAAAGTCCATTATCATGAACGGGATTACCAAGATCTAATAGAAACAACGGTCGAGCTGTTATTGTCAAGTTAATTACTTTTAAACTTATCAATTTTGTGAAATGACACGTCGGTATATTTAAGCTCGTGGTTGCTTGGTTGTACTTCTATGGCTCAAGGATGGCAAAGGTCATCTTGGGCCAAACAAGGTGAGGCTGCACACACGCTGACAGTTGCTAAACTCACACCAACTACTGATGCGATCGCTCGATACGTTTTAATTATGTCTTCGTGCAGAGTTACGATCTTCGTACGTTTTCTAGGTGTTACATCCATCTCGAACAGCTGCCGGTCACATCTGGTATAGTTTCTAAAATCGGATGAAATACTGCAGATGCTTACGTAATGACCACCAGCCAATGAACAGCCAATGATTGCACCAGCCAATGAACACTACGGAGTCGGATAGGTTTCTAAACTCTGATGCAATACAGTAGCGGCTGACGTAATGATTGGATCAGCAGACAAAACAAATGATCTGACTTTTGGTGTTTCTTTTGAGTACACGATTAAGAGTAATACAGGAAACATGTGTTGTTTCAATTAATTTACATAAGGGTGTACGAATAAAAGGCCTCTTCGTTTGTTCGGACAGAGAGGGACGGTTTAAGAGGTGGCCGATGAAAGCAGGACCGGTTAAGAGTTTACTGTAATTTAGAAATAAACATCGGTGCTCATAATTAACAAACAAATCGTTTATACCATTTCACTGAGTTCCAATGGAAAGGTTAATAATTTGATTGCATCTTACCCATTTTTTCCTCTTCTCATTATGTTTTCCTATCTTGCATACCAATATTTATATTCTTATATATTTCTATTCTTTTATATTATTTTTTTATGTTTTCGTGACTGTCGAACTCTACCGTATGGGAGATATAGAGTTTATTTTAATATTTTGTTTATTTATTTATTTTATATAAATCGAACACTACGCAGATTAAATCAAAACACGTTGGATCATCTGTTATTGAAGTAAAGATATTGTTAGGGTGAAAATTTTCACCACTTATCATTAACGTCGATAGTTATGGTGTGATAGATGGTGAACGTTCGGAAGAAAAGACAAATATTTCTCATGACGTTCGGTGAGGACCTGAAGTGGAAGGTCGGTTCAGGTCCCACCAGGAAAGCAGAAATATTTTTCTTTCGAACGTTTCACCATCTAATCACGCCATAACATCGGCGCTGGTATCACTACGCCAATAAACGTTGATTGATTGACATTGTTGTTTGATTTTGTTTATTGATTAACGTTTACAATTGTCGATTTGATATTGAGGCATAATGTGTTTCAAAAACAATAAGAATAAACTTCTGGACATTTTTATATGGCTCTCCGAAGAAAGTGTAGAGGTTAGGGTTTCAGCTGCATTTCCAAACCTTCGGAAACATCAAAATGAACAGCGGTTGTATTTGGAGCACAAACCTTAAAACGATTCGTAACACCAGTGAAGAGAGAAATCAAGAGCATCCAGTTGACATCTTCACTTGGACAAGCTCCTCTGCCTATATTAATAGACGAAAAATCAGTATATGAAAAAGAACTGTGAAAATTTAAAACGAAATATAACTGGCATTACAAATACATCCGGCGTTTAACTATTTAGCTAATAGAGTTGAGTTTGGGCTCATTTTTTGAGGCCCAAGCCCGTAGATTTGCAATTTGAGCTCGTTCGAGCCCAAAAAATACGTTATGAGAATGTGAGCCCTATTTATAGATAGAGCTTTAACCCCTTGACGTACGATTTAAATTTAAAAAAATTTGCTAAACTAAACTATTTAATTTTCCCTGAATTTTCATAGACAGGCGTATTTCTACAATCCTCGAAAACGAATCGCATAGCTGTATTCCTGGGAGAATTTCGATATAGAAAAGTTAGTTTTTAGCTTGAGTTGCATCCACCTAATGAGTCCTGGCCCGCCAGACCCCGAAAATTAGTATGAAATACAGGGCCTGAGCCCGTTTCGGGCCCGAACTCGGCCCTTCTCACCTCTATTAGCCATTAGTCTAAAGATAAAAATAATAATACCGACGGAGAGTGCAAGGAATCCATAACCAACACACGCCAAAAACCGTTCTGGATCGAATTCTTCTGGGTTATTCCAAATTTTTGGGTCGTGATTTACAACCCACACATTAGGAATGACAACACTCTTCTTCAGAATGGTAAAATCTCGAATTTTGAAATCCTCAAATGATCTGTAGGAAATGGGAGAGAAAATTATATCTTTTGAACATAAAAGATTAACATGTACATATGTGCATATTTATTCCTTGATTTCGCGGTATTTTCGCATTAATATTTGATATGAAGTAGTTCTGATTGGATATGTTGACTCTCAGATACACTTCTGTCTTGAATCTTGATAAACATAATTTCGTAAGCTTTATCCAGACGTGTGCCACAATTTTCTCAAATGAGGCCCATGAAAAATCCCAAATAACAATAATACTTCTTGCTCATTAATTCGTAAAAACGACGCTCAGTCTGTTTTTTAAATTATTACAATGGTTTTCACGTCCTTCTACCAAAGATATACAACAACTGAACTCTTTAAAATAAGCATAATTCAGAAATATGAAAATTTACCCTCTCTCTTGTCAACATCACCGCATTCTGGAAGAGAATCTCGTAACAAGCTTCGGCTTTATATTCTCTTCCATTTCTAACCTCAAAACTTAAAATAATTTAATATAGATCTTCTCTTACATTTCTATAATTTTTATACTGCTCAAGCTATGTATCACGAAATATTGTATATCGGGTTGAATAAAAATTTATTATTATTATTATACTCGTGAAAAATTACTAAAATTGTGCAAGGCAGATCAATACTAACATCGTTCGCAAGTCTTAGAAAATTGGTCTTCAGAAAAAAAGTCTTAAACAGAACTGAAAAGGTGAATTAGAAAAATAATAAAAAATTCTTAAGGTCAGTAAACAGACGCAGAATATTTAAGAAAATTAAAATTGAATACGTAAGTAAAAGCGAACAATTTTCTATGAATAAACGATTGTTTGTTTGTGGTTTTACGGCTCAAAGACTACAGTGGTCATGCTGCGCCGGGACCTACTGTTTTCCGAGGAATCCGAACCTCTTAAGGCCTAGGGAACCAAACCCCGGACTACAGTGAGCAGTGCGATCTTTATGAGATCTCTGAGTAAGCGTTCTTTGCACTGCTGGGAGTCGAACCCGGACGCACAAGACGAACGCGTTAACACACTGCGCTACTGCAAGGACCATGAATAATATGAATATTTTGCTTTCACTTGACAAAGGGAGCAGTTGGCTCCCGAAACGTCGTGTTTTTAAACCTTACGCCAGTGTCGAAATAACCGTTTACTATGAATAAACGAATTTCGAAACTACTGACTATGCGTTGAAATGACGACCATGCGGGGAAATTTTCAAGGAAGACAATCACTTACAATAGGTTGTAATCTTTGACACTCACGCTTGAGGTCAAATTAGAGCTTTCAAAGTATAGGAGAACAAATGACATCGTCCTGCACTGGAGTCGAACTAGGGTCCTTCCGCTAGATCCGGAGCGCCTTAACCTCTATGTCACCCAGGCACAGGAATGACGCTCCCCACCTTCTCTATGCATAAGGTTGCTTGGTTGTTCGTTTGTTTATGGCGCAAGAGCATCTGGGTCATACTGCGCCAGCATAAGGTTGCGATGTATTATTATCTTTTTCAAAGTTAACACAATTGCCAATTAATGACCAACACATAAATCCACGGCGGAGTCGTTTTGTAATTTTTCGTGGGGAATTTTTATAAGTAACACCTCTATAAAATTATATAACACAAAATTACAAAATAGGTAATACACTTATAAAAATTCTCCATGAAAAATTATAAAACATGTCCTGGTGGCTTTGTGTGTTGACCATATTTGGCAATTGTGTTAAACTCCCGAGAAGGATAATAATAATATAATCTCGGTAGGGGTGATATGAGTTTCCTAATATAGCGTTCCAATGAACGAGACAAAATACTCTAAGAAGATACGCTAGAATAATTCATGGAGGACGAACTACAGATTTTGTTACATCACTTAAAGTTTTTAATGAAGAAGAGAAAGAACTGCCCAAATATGGCTCTGGCGCCATAAAAAAGCCAAACAAACAAATATGGCTGACCATGGACCATGACTATGAACCATGGTTTGACTGCTAAATTAGCTACCAAACGTGATTATAACTTAGCTGTGAAAACTAAAAAAAAAGTCTAGAAAATTGGTACAAAGAAAAAACAACTGGCTATTTTTAGTTGCGAGATTTCATAGAGGGACATCCTGTTTACAGAATTAACTATTAGACTGATGATTTTGAACTTCCTACAATAAAAATTAAAAGTTTTAATTTTATATAATAATTTGTTAGTTTGTGAAAGTGTATTTGTTTTTAATTTTAAACTTTAAACCTTAATGCACGAATTGGGTCAAGTATCCGTAGTAGATAGATTTGTCAAGTATCCCAATGTCTAGGGATACTTGACCCGTATTTCATGTTTTGCTTATTTCATATTTAACTGCCTTAAGGAATAGCACTTTACAATGCTATCGATATAGATTGTGTAGGACTTGTTGAAGTACTAATAAGCAGCATTTACACACCCACAATGCGAGTAAACAAACGATTAAAAATAAATAACTGAAAATTGAGTCAAGTATACTTATTTCCCCTACTTGAATTGTTCTATTGACCCGTATATCAAAACATCGACTAAATCACAACTTTTAGTTATTTAGTTGTATTTTTATGGCGCAAGGACAGCAATGGTCATTCTGCGCCAAACAAGGTGAGAATGTATACACGGTTTTCAAATAAAAATAAATTAAAGCTAAAATGGTAAAAACATATTTAAAGTAATGTATTAAAAGTACCAAACGAAATTAAAAAAAATAAAATAAATAAAAAATCTACGAAGTGGAAAAAGCCAATATTAGATAAAAAGTTAAAAATGATTTCATGATTAAAAGAGTCACATAAAATGTCACGAAGGGTAAAATTATTTTGGTTAAAAAATGATGAACGTTGCTGGTTAAAATGTGTAAAACATTTAATGGTTCACCACATGTGGCACACATCGGGGCATCTTCTCCCTTTAAAAGACGATGAGAGAAGCCTGTGTGCCCGATGCGAAGTCTAGCCAGAGTTACCCTTTTACGACGATCACTCCTATAACTAGACCGCCACACACGCACGATTTTTGGTCTTCAAATAAATAAAAATCGCGAAACAACGTTACCCTTTAACCCTCATCGAGCGAACATAGCAAATACTATTGATTTCTTTTAAAAACGCTTTGGTTTTAATTACCTTATAATGGCTGCGGAAGGCATTATGCTCGCCATACGTAAGGACTCCTGCACCACAGCAAAGGTATAAGGAATTTTATGTCTTCTGTCGTAACTAATGATTCCATTTAGGTCAGTTATCTGGTCCAGCTCCTTATGCACTTTATCCTGAACGTCCGGATACTTGGCTATTAGTCGAAACAACCACGCCAAAGAAAAAATCACAGTATCACTACCTTCAAGGTACATGATTGCTACAAGTTCTGCCATTTTTTTCACTAAATTCAAGAAACCGCCCATTACAAATAGATAAATTATAAAGCTTAATGAAAAAACAGCTTATTAAAATCAAGGATATGTGTAAATACATTACCTGAGCAGTAGTGAGCAGGGTTTTGTAGATCAGTCGAAGTAAATTTTGCACGATAATAATTTATAAGGTATCCATTCATCGAGTACAATGAAGACGAATGTATATCTACTTTCTCACTAAAATTGTAAAGTAAAACATCTGTAGAGGTTTTAAAAATAAAATCTATTTGTAATATAAAAAGACTGGCACTATGCTTTGTTATTAATTTCTAAATAACTGATTTTATAAATAAAAACAATCGAAAAAGGAAAGTATTATTACAAATGATAATAATATTATTATTAAGAGTATAGTAATTATTATGAATAAAAATATTATTAAGGTTATATTACGTTGCACGTGATCGCGTTATCCGATCGCTGATCCTGAGTACAACCTCTAGAAGTATAAAGCGCGTTTGAGAAGAGGAATGTTCCATGCTCTGATTGGTTGCTTTTAACTTGTGGGTGTGGCTATGAAATGCTATATTTTTAATTTTAGGGTGTGGCCTATATATTACAAAGTTAATATTTACTTTTTATAAAATTCATAAGTGAAAACGAATTACCCTTACCTGCATCAGAGAAGGATTAGTGGTTAAGCACCCCACACTTCGGGGTAAACCCCTCGCTGTCCGCTTGGATAGACTTCTAGTTATGCCTTAATAGTTAAAATGTGGTGAGGTCATCGCTCTAGGCTGCACCCTCATAAATCAGGTTGAAAGCAACCAATCAGAGCACGGAATAGTCCCCAAAAACCCAGCTTCTGAATTGTAAGTGATTCCGGCTCTGGTTCTCGGAGGGAGCAGACGCTCGGCACGTTGTTCTTCCTTTTTTTCATCTTTTCACTATTAATTCTTTGTCTCGACTCCAAGGTTATTGTCTCCGGTTTTACCTCTCATCGATGGATCGGTTTAATTGTCTTTTTCTGTCCCCTCCCCCCTCTCCCCGTTTTCTCTTGCAATGGCTGTGTGTTTGCTTCCAAAGAATGTATCGGAGTTCTCGACAGCGTTTTCCTTTTCGGAATCCGTGGCCGCCTCTGCGCATCGCTTCTGTCTCGTATTCGTCCTTGCCGTCTATGGTGCCTCTGCTGTTTCGTCTCTGATGTCCTTCGACAGTCATGCTGTGCCTGTGCGTTTCCTCGTCCGCTCGTTCTTACCGCAATGCGCCTTGTTGCCTTGTGTGTTTGGCCAGGTGGTTTTTCGGGATTGTCATTTATTTGCATTTTCTTCGTTCACCGGTTCCTGCCCTTCTTCGTGAAATCTCATCAGGACTCATCCTGCCTTTTCTCGTTTTATGGAACTCCGCCATGTTTCATTTCACCCCTCATATTTCATGGCTTGGAGGGCAAGGGCGGATCCAGGATGTTATTACCAGGGGGGGAGGTTTCGGGGGCCCCCACCTGGAAAATTTTTAGTTTTGGACTGTGTTAAATAGTTTAGGTAAATGTTGTTATATTACTAGCCTTCCTTTATACTCACCAAAATATTTAATTTAAGACAATGAATTAAAGATGGTCTTTTCTTTAATTAAACTATATGGTTTAGGGTAGATTATAGTCAAGTATGACAGAAGGATAAGCTAGTAAAGGAGACATATACAATAACCAAAAACGATAATTTACAATGTAATTAATAGAACAAGTTTAAATTTAAACTACAAAAACATCGTAATTATTTTACTTTTTTTCATAATAAGCAACTTTTTAAAAAACTTGAAGTTTATAGTGCAAAGTCGAGCCATCTTGGTTTCTTTGAAAATTTGTCAATCACTTTATTTACATCAATATGAATGTCTCTGTGGGTGTGTATTAAAAGTCTCTTCTGTCATCCGCGTTCGAAGCCAAGTTTGAAGGCGCTTCAACCATAGGCGTAGAGCTATATGGGCCCGTGGGGGCCCCCAATAATTTGAAATAAATTGCAATTTTACATATACTGTAATGTATAAATGTACAAAATATGTATTTGGGCCCCCAGTAATTTTGGAAACGCCATGGCGATGGCTTCAACAATAAAAAACTACGTTCTGCTGAAGCAATACTTACTGAAAACGTAGTTTGAAAGGCAAGAAGCTTGTAGATTCGTGGAAAAACGTCTGGATCGCATTTCTCCAAGACTTAGAGACTTTGGACGCCAATGTAAGACTTTTGTTTATTACAGTCGTAACAAACAATACATAAAATATTTTTCAGCCTTTTTTTTTCCTATTTAATATTGGAGCAAGCGATCGCCCCCTCCGCCCCTCTCTTGATCCGCCCTTGTTGGAGTGTAAGAATGGTGTTGCATCATTATGGCTTCGCCATACTTCTCCTGGAAATACAGTTCCGCATGAGCGGACATCCTTTCTAAATCATCAGTACATACAAAACAACAATCTGAATTATAGGCCGACGTATCATCCGCCATTTTGTTGTACACTTCCGGTATCGTTTACATTGGCGGCAAAGCTTTTCCGCTTTGGCGCAATGATCGCTATTTTGGCATAAAAATAATCAACAATCCGCGATTATCCGACGAATGTAAACATTGGCGCAACTTTTAAAACATTGCCAATGTTGCCATGTTGTTTTGTATGCAAAAAATAATAAATAATCTGGAAATGTTGGCCGAGCAAGCGGCACTGTGTTTCCAGGAAAGGGAGGGACATAATGTCCAAGAGATAAGGAAGGAAGGAAGAGGAAATAAAGAAGAGATGGAATCTCCATTTGGGGATCAGAGCTCTTAACGAGATGTGGTGGAAGAACCCAAGTTGAGTTCCGGTGAAACTTACTTAGAGAAGCGTTTGAAGAAAGGAATATTCCATGCTCTGATTGGTTATTTTCAACCTGATCTATGAGGGTGTGGCTTAGAGCGATGACGTCATCACATTTCAACTATTCAGGCATAACTCGAAGTCTATCCAAACGGGCAAAGAGGGGTTTAACCCGAAGCAGGGTGTGTGTGGGTAGGCTCCCCCCCACTAACCGTTCTCTGATTCAGGTAAGAGTAATTTGTTTTCAGGTATGAACTTTGTAGAATGTAAATATCAACCTTGTAATTTTTTTTTAACACGCTCAGGTTAAAAGCATAGCATTCACAGCCACACCTTTAAGTTAAAGCAACCATTCCGAGCATGGAATATTTCTCTCGCCAAATGCACTATTTTTGGGGATCCTTAGTCCTAAGATCTTAGTTATATTTGGGTCTTACTGTGTATTTTTTAATTGAGAACATTACACTTCAAAGTAGAATTACATCATTCTTAAATAATATAATCGAAACAAAGATTTCCATCTTTTCTTTGCCTTTCGTGTGCAATATGCTACTGAATAAAACTACTACTACTGAACTATGCTTGTGGTTTTACGGCTCAAAGACTACAGTGGTCATGCTGCGCCGGGACCTACAGTTTTCCGAGGAATCCGAACCTCTTAAGGCCTGGGGAACCAAACCCCGGACTACAGTGAGCAGTGCGATCTTTATGAGATCTCTGAGTAAGCGTTCTTTTTGCACTGCTGGGAGTCGAACCCGGATTAGCGGCGCACTAGGAGAACGCGTTACCACACTGCGCCACCGCACACTACTACTACTAAATATAACTACTGAATAAATTTGAAATCTTACCTAATTAACTTGCGAAAATTTAACACCTTTTGTCTTGCTTTATCATAACCCAAGAGTTGGAAATATTCGCAAAATTTTCTAAACTTGGGAATCAAAGTACCTGCTGTTGTTGGACCGTAATATCTCAAAGCTTTTTTCAACTCTTTAATACACTTGATCTCTATCTCGCTTTTATGATAGTCCAATCTTGGTCCCATCAAGCAAGACATGAGTTCGTCGCAAACAATAGTGTCCAGAATTTCTCTTATGTCCACTGGTTGCTCATTGAAGAATGCTAATTGTTGAACAACGGAATACGTAGATTCCTGTAGTGTTAATATTGGGGGAAAAAAAAAAAAAGGAATAATCAGCGAAAACGTTTCACCATTCCTTACAACCACTTTCATGTAAACACTATCAACCATTTTCTACGTATTTTTAAATACTCTTTTTAAACGATCTCAACCTTGAAATAGTATGCAATCATTGAAACATTTCTTCGAAAGGGTTTTGTTTAAAAGTAGCAAGAATATAACTCATTTTACAATAAGGGAATCTTCATAAATTTATAATAAATTTGAACCACTTTTTAAAATAGCATCTATTTCACGTCCTCAAACATGAATTGTGGAAGTTATAATACAGAATATTTCA
>QLNU02015359.1:3127426-3142871 GCA_006491805.2 Dysdera silvatica | reverse complement strand
CATGGAAACACCCCAATGGAGGAACCAGCGAAATTGACTATATCCTGGCAAACAAGAAATCAATTATTGAAGATTGCAGTGTACTGAACAGATTTAATACTGGAAGTGATCATCGAATGGTGAGATGTAAAGTGCACTTAAATACTAAATTAGAACGACAGAAGCTCATTAGGAAACAAGTAAGTAAGAGGGTGGATCTAATGAAACTGAAAGTAAATACCGAGGCATTCAAGTTGGAATTAAAAAATCGCTTTTCTGCACTGGAAGGACTTATTGATGAAAGTGATATCTCAGAAGCAAATGAAAACATTGTTAAGACAATAGTTGAAACTGCTGGGGAAATTGGTGGTGTAACCTGTAAAAAGCACAATAGCAAATTATCTGAGAAGACGAAACAGCTCATGAAAAGGCGAAGAGATATGAAGGTGGACAATCGAAATACCAGTTCCAGGATTGAGTACATAGAACTTTGTAAAACTCTGCGCAAAAGCATGAAAGAAGACATAAGAAAATTCAACTGTGAGCTAGTAAGGAAAGCCATTGAAAATAACAAGAGCCTTAGGGTTGTTAAAGGAAGTTTATCTGTTGGGAAGAAACACATCATTGCATTAAAAGGAGAGGATGGCACCGTAACAAGAAATAGGGAAGAAATACTTAGAAGAGTTGAAGAATTCTACAAAAAACTATATGAAAGTAACAGTGGATTAAACGAAGACTCTGAGATAGTCGAAGGAACAGCTCCTAAAATCTTAAAAGAAGAAGTTTCATTTGCAATAAAAAGTATGAAGAAAGGAAGAGCCCCTGGTGATGATGGTATTACATTAGATATCCTAAAAGAAGCTGGAGAATATGTAGAAGACATACTTGCAAAATTCTTTACCAAATGTCTTAACAGCGGTAACATACCAAACCAATGGGATTCTGCAACAGTAATTCTTTTGCATAAAAAAGGTGATAAAGAGGATTTGAAAAATTACCGACCAATTAGCTTGTTACCTGCTATTTATAAAATCTTCACAAAAGTTCTAACACATCGCCTGCAGAAAAAATTAGATGCAGCTCAACCAAGAGAACAAGCTGGATTTCGAAGTGGATTCAGTACAGTGGACCATATTCAAGTATTAAGAGAATTAATTGAAAGAACACATGAATATGAACTTCCATTGTGTGTTGCATTTATTGACTATGAGAAGGCCTTTGACTCTATAAAAACATCAGCAGTCATCAACTCTTTAAGATCAACAGACATTGAGGATGTGTACATTGACATGGTGAAACGTGTGTATAAAAATGCAAGTGCAAAATTTCGGTTACATAAAGATACCAAAACTATCAAAATTGGTAAAGGTGTGAGGCAGGGAGATACCATTTCTCCAAAACTTTTTACTTCTGCTTTACAGATGATTTTTCAGCTGATAAATTGGAATAACAAGGGAATAAAAATAAATGGTGAATATTTAAATCATCTGCGGTTTGCTGATGACATTGTTATTTTTTCAACGGACCCATTAGAACTCCAAGACATGGTACAAGAGCTCTCAACTAGAAGTGAAGAAGTTGGACTCAAGATGAACCTACAAAAAACTAAGATCATGTTCAATAATTTTGTAGAGGAAACAAAAATACAAGTTGACAACACTGAGCTAGAAATTGCTGATTCATATATTTACCTTGGCCAGCTGATTTCAATGGATGGCAACATTATGAAAGAACTCAACAGACGTATTAAACTTGGCTGGAGTGCATTTGGAAGAAACAGTTTTATCCTGAAGGGGAAATTGCCTTTGTGTCTAAAAAGAAAGGTCTTCAACCAGTGTGTATTGCCAGTCCTCTCTTATGGATCAGAGACATGGAGTCTAACAGTTGGAGCAATACGAAAGTTACAGACAACGCAAAGGAGCATGGAGAGGTGCATGCTTGGAATAACTAGGAGAGATCGAAAAAGAAACACTTGGGTGAGAGAGCAAACTAGAGTAGAGGACATCATTGTTAAAGTAAAAGGGCTGAAATGGCGATGGGCTGGGCATATTGCAAGAAGAACTGATCAACGATGGACAACAGAAATTCTGAACTGGATTCCAAGAGACCACCGAAGACCTAGAAAACGTCCTCAAACTAGATGGGTGGATGAAATAAGAAAAGAGGTTGGGGTGACGTGGAAACGAATGGCCCAGGATAGACTTGTGTGGAAAGCATTTGGAGAGACCTTCATCCAGCAGTGGATAGATAATGGTTGAATATGATGATGATGATATATATATATATATATATATACAGTGCCAGATTTATAAATAGGCACTTGCCCAGGGCGCCAAATTTCTGGAGGCGCAAAAAGCGGAAGTGTTTTTTTTTGTTTTTTTTTGAAATTGCAATTTATTTACCGTAGAATTCTGTCGATCAGCTCTCCCCGAGAAGGCGCCCTCCACCTTTTTTTCTAAATCTGAAATTCTGAAAAATTGCTTGAAATAATCCTCGCCCCCAGGGGCGGATCCAGGAAGGGTGCGTACGCCCCTCGGCATAATAAATTTACATTAAAAATTATTATTTTCAAATAAAAAATAAAACTGAACTTACAACTGAATTTTCAAGCTTTGCGCCCTCACTGAAATTTTGTTCTGCATCCTGTCTTTTCCCCCCTTTCCCCAATATCCAAAAAAATCCCAACAATCGTCGTCAAATAAAATTAATTTATTCATAGAAAAATACCAAATGGATAGGGCGCCGAATTTTTAGGGACGCAAAAAGTTGCGAACTTCACCTTTCTTTTAATTTCAATCTATCGTGCGTTCGCGCAGACCTGACGCCTGATACCGTTAGCAGACGGGTTAGTCCATTGCAGTTTAGGGAAGGGCGTCTTGCCGAAACTGGTTTTTCGCGCGGGAAAAACCAGTTCCTCCAAGACGGCCTTCCCTAAACTGCAATGGACTAACCCGTCTGCTAACGGTATCACGCGTCAACTGAGCGCTAATGCACAGTATTTATAGTTAGAAGGGCTAACCGGACGACTTCTTTTAATAATTGTAAAAGCCTCAAATCGATCATCAAAATTACAGTATCTTCTCTATATTACTACTATAGGCATTATTGTCATAAGATGGCGGATCTTAGCGACAACGTTTCGTGAACGGTTTAGACGAAAGATATCCCACTATAAATTAGTAGATTAAAAAAAGGTTAACTTTAAGAGAGTTTGTTTGAATAATAATAGATATTACTAAACAGGGGTCTAATAAGTAAATCTAATAGATAATTTTGTGTATTTAATAAGTGATTTTTGTAAATTTTATAAATTAAATGACTAAAAAATCTACTTTCGATATTATACAATTTTTTATATTATATTGAAGAAGATATATTTCAATAATACTATACCCATGCGCAAAATCTTTAAAAGGAGCTGCTTTGATGAAAACAAAAATTTCTCACAATTTTATTTTAGAGCTAATAATATTATTCCAATAGGAATTGTTAAACTCCAAACCCCACCCGCATTCACGACCTTGAATACTACTATATATATTCAATATTGCTTTCCGGAAGGGGAATAGGGATTTTAAGGAAAGATACTGCCCCTCCCGGTTCAACAACTTAAAAAAAAAAACGGTTTTCCCCCGGGGGGGAAGATCCACGAATACACTCTGAAATTTGAGATTTTTCTGGTGGAACTGGTTCTCTGGGGCCCAAATAGGGTGCACGGGGGCTTTGACCGGAGTTTCAACATAGTACATATATATATATATAGTGAACTTGGACTAACAATTCTGTTAAAGACGTTCGGGTTTGATAATTGAGGATTGGATTTCTCGACCGCTGTTGGTCTCCGAGAGAGAAATGAACTGGTCTAAAATGTTTCTTTTTAGCTTCGTCAGCGACTATCTCATCGAATGTATGTGCTTCATGGCGCTTTGTTTTTATTATTGTAAAACCCTTGCGGAGGGTCGGAATCGTCGCAAGCCCCCAGGGCCAAAACACTTCCTGCCATGGATGGGTCATTGGTCTTGGATCAAGAGCGAACCGTACAAAAAGTTAGCCCAAATGAAAGCAAAATATGGCAATATTATTGGGTAAGTCAGATTAATAAATTAATTTATAAATTTATTTTAACAATAAGCAAGCTTGCGTTATCTTTTCCTACTTTTTAAATATTAAATTTTTCGTAACTTTGCCAATTAAGTGAAGACCTGAAATAACGCAGAAGACTCGTGAACGTGGCCTCATATTCATGTTCTCAGGATCATGTCTTCATAATTGTGTTTTATGGCACAAGGATGGCAAAGGTCATACTACGCCGCGATCTACAGTTTTCTGAGGAACCGGAACCTCTTAAAGCCTAGAGAACCAGTCCACGAACGACAATGAGCGATTAGTAGGTAAGCGTTCTTATTTTTGGCACTGCTGGAAACCAAAGTCGAGTTACCACTACGACACCGCAATGTCTCCCATAATTGAATATGCATCATTTGTACACATTTCAACACCTGATTATTGATGATTATATTATTCGTGTAGGAACAAAACTGCATGCTCCTACGTAAATTATATAATGTAATTTAAACTAGATGTTTTCCTACATAGACTATATAATGCTATTTAAACTATGTATTCCTGCGTAAAGTACGATTTTGTGACTACGAGAGTTTAACGGTGCTGCGCGCAGATAGTTACTATGAAGTTTGCGAAAGTTTGAATCGTTTCAATGTACTACGTCTGTTTACTTCGTGAACTCCCCCGCCACTAAGCCTGCGCGTATCTGTAACCATGGAAACCCACTTTCGGTAGGGGACACTTAGAAGAAATGAGTTCACTTTGTAGAATTTCATGGTAAACAGATATTTTTTTCCTTCATGCTCTATCGTCCATCATATAATCATTAATTATATTTAATCATAAACCATCATTGTTATATTATTGAAGTTTCGAGCCAGGGCCCCCCTAGGTATTTGCCTCCTTTCCCTTGTTCCCGGTTCTACTTATAAAGTAAACCTCTCTTAACGAGCACCTCCCCTAACGACTAACAACCTTTTTTGGAAACAGATTTCCTCTCCACATAGACCGAACATTAAATTTACCTCCATTCATAGACCACCTATCTGAGCGACAACTTTTTCAAGGAACGGACGATGGCCGTCTTAGGTAGGTACCTCCCTAATGCGTATACAGTAAAACGTTTTACTGTATATGTAAAATGTTTGATTATTTTATGATTGTATATCTTTATAAAATTTTGTCAGATTAGTATTAGTAATAGTCAATATCAGGAGAATATGCTCAGTATTCATTTAATTTACATAGTAAAACTTCCCTCGGTCGACGACCACCGTCGGTTCCGTGAAAAGGGGTTCGCTCAGAGAGGCGGTCTCTAAATGGAGGTAAATTTAATGTTGGGTCTATGGGGGAGGAAATCCATTTCTAGGAAAGGTGGTCGTCGAAGAAGGTGGTCGCTGAATGAAAGTGGTCGTTAAGAGAGGTTTACTGTACGTACATTCCTATTAACGTCTTTTTCTGTTTACGCTTTTTCGCCATACCTTGGGAATCGTTAATGGGAGAGTTATTGTATTGAGTCGCGATCAATACAGTGCCGGGTTGAGTATCTTTTGGGTCCTGGGCCAGAGGGAGGGAGGGAGGGAGGGAATGGGCTCCTAAAAAATTTGCTCCCAGCGATATTGTCAATGAATTATGAAGGTGGGTTTTTTTTGGTTTTTTTTTTTACAATATTCAGGTTTATCAACAATGAAATTCGAACATTTGTAAATGAACAAAATTAAAACCACTTAAATCTTATTGAGCCTCATTAAAGTCCCTGAGGATGAGCCCCCAAAATTGCGGGTCCCAAGTTCCGGGCCAATTTGGCCTATACGTTAATCCGGCAATGGATCCATACATTGGTTCGACATGCACATATGTTTCAAATATTTAGGTAGCCGTCCATAAATTGGAATGTTCTTAGTGGCCAATTTTCAAATAGGTGCATATTTAGGGGCAGAACTTGTTAGGGGGGCGATAGCTGTGCACTCAAAAATAAATAAATTACTATATAAAATGATTTGCTAAAATATTAGGTGGAATAGCTTATATGAAAAATTACTGTTATATATAAAAAGAATGAGATGCATTATTTTTTCTCTAATATTCCCATAGGCGTACGCAGAAAGTTCATAAGCGGGGGGCTGGCTCATATATTCCTGTGTTAAATATACAAAATTTCATTGCAATGGGTGTGGGGGGTTATAACACCCATTAACACCCCCTGCGTACGCCAGTGAATGTTCCTTATTTTTTGCAAGAGAGGAAGTGAGTAGGTGTCGATACTTCTTCTTCTTTTTGCAAGGGTTTCATTGGGAAGGGTGGCCGCCGGGGGCGGCGCTGTAATCCCAGTAGATGTTGATCCGGGTTACTGTGCTGTACTTACCTGTCGAATAGAATAGTGCCACGTCACCATAGGGTTGTCATCAGACCATATATCGACAGTCTAAATAACAGGGCTAAAAATTGGGAGCGGAAAGTTCAGTTAATGGCACCTAACAAATTTTCTTCAGTTGGCAAAATGCTTTCTTTACTTGGGTGCAATTTAAAAAAGAAAAAAAAATCTTGGCGAAATGAACTCTAATTAAACGTTTCTATGTGAAGACGCCTATTAATGAGACTTCACTATATTTCATATTCCGCCATCGAGCAGTAGAACAAAAACACCGACTCCTCACAAAAAAAAAAAAAAAAAAATCGTAAGGGGGGGTGCTTACGAGGGAATTTTACTCTTAAAAAAAAAAAAAGTTTCATTTGTGGCTTCTTAAAAGCAATAAAAATTACGGGGTATGTGAGGAGGTTATGATTACCTATGTGCATTATGATGAGATCAAAAAGAACAAAAAATGCTTTTTACGGATGAATTTATTTTACGCTCTTTTGAAAAGAAAGAGGAAAAGAAAATGGGGGTGTTTCAAAGAAATGAAAGTTAGACAAAAATAGAGCGGTATGCTTTCTAGCGGAGGTCGAATCAACAAAATTCTAGAGATTCAGATTATAGTTTTAAAAACATATATATAAGAATTAGAGAAGCCTTAGAATTTTAAAATTTGGCGCTTTTGTATGTATAAATCCGTGCTTCTCTCTTTAAAATGCGACAGATAATCGCGAAGAAGGGATGTTCTGATTACTTCATGTGCATTATTATAATATAACGATTTGTGCTTACTAATAAATTTACTTCATATGACGAATTTTTCCCCATGTTTAGGGGGGGAGGGGTAAACTTTTTCCGGTGAGAATGAATCAATGGAATTTACGATAGTTAGCAATTAAAAAAAAATGCCGTCGTTTGAAATTTAGCCCTCCTAAAAACTTAGCACCTTGGACATTTATCTAACGTGCCTATTTATTACAAAGTCGGGTTCGATAATACATGATCTCAATTTAAAATATTGTGCACATGCGGACACTTCGCCAATGAAACTTTGCTACCGATTTTTTTTTTTTGTGATCAAAAATTGATAAACATAAAAACCGGAAATAAGCGTGAAGCCAACGAATATCGTTAAACGTAAACTATTCCTAAGCAAACTCTTTATGGGTGGAAAAGGCTATATTGAGACACTTGTAGAACGCTCGAGGAAAGGATAGGGAAGTTCATAGTTGGCCACAACGCACAGAATGCAGACCATGGTCATTCCCCTAACGAGAGCAACAAAGAATTGTGATTTTGTGACGCGCGTGCATAATATTGGTGGAAGGAAGAAGGATTAAACTGTTCGATTGACATCATATAAGCAATGAATATTAGAAAAGTTTGGCACTAAAATTTATAAAGACTGGGTCTAAAATCTCGGTCGTCAAAACGAAACTAAGTACGAAAAAACGACCGCTAATTTCGAATCTTGCTAAGTAACAGTTGTACACAGAATTAGGAAGGAACAAAATCTCAGCGAATTTGACCACGACCAGGTCTAAGGCCAACAGCATGGGGCATGCCATCGCCAAATCGTGCAGGTACTGGAATTTGCAATGGCCACCGTGTCGATGGCAGAGGACGTTGACGGCTTGTTCGGATGTTAAGAGCAGATCACTCGCCAATTCAGTGCTGGACTACAGCTACCTGTGAGTAGTCATACCATTCAGAACCATCTCTTCGTTCTGAAGTGCAAAAGCTGTCGTCCCACTAGGGTTGCTGCACATCCCAAGGCATAACAATTAACGTGGGCATGGGAACACCACCTTTGGACCCTCGACGCAGGGAAGAGGGGCACCTGGACCGATGAGTGAAGGTTTGATTGTTTGGATTTTTATGGCACAAAAGCATCTGGGATATACTGCGCCAGATGCGTCAAGGTACACATTGGTATACGCTGATGGCTGGGTACTAGTGTGTCGCCAAGCACATGAAGTTATGGATCCCTCGTGTCAGCAAGATATAGTTCAGGCCGGAGATGGTGGGATTCTCGCATAAGGACTATTTACGCGCGATGAAATGGGCCCTCTTGGTATATGTACCATCATCGGCGAACAATACAGGAACCCGCTTGCAGATCTTGGGCACCTATTTATGTACCCACAACACCCTGCAGGAGACCTGTACTTACAGCAAGACAATGTATCGGCGCCTATATCCGAATTGTGACCATATGATTGGATGAACATTCCACAGACATGAGGATGCTTACTTGGCCACCGAGGTCACGACCCCATCTCCATCGAACCCATCTCAGATGCTGCCGAGAGGGATGTGCGCGTAGTGGATCTCTCTACGAACAGTCGCCGTGCATCATGGGAGGGAGGCTGTGAAGTGGTCATGGATGAGTATGGCTCCGATGCCTTGTGTAATCCATGCCACACCACATCATCGCCGTCATCAGGGCGAAAAGGGGTGTGACAAGCTATTAGGCTGGTATATCTAATTTAACTGCTCATAAGTGCATGTTGTTATACTGCTTGTAAACTCCTTGCAGCTTTTTGTAAATTAGAAATATATTTACCTTAATGTACTTCACTTATTTCAGTTTAAAAATGCTGTATACGGTGTTTCCAAACGAAGAGAACATTATAAGAGAAGTCTTTGAAGAAGAGTCAGTTCACGCTGGAGTACATAGTCATCTATGGCACTTAGATGGTAGGTAAATCTCGTATAGTATTGTGCATAAACGAATGATACACTGCGTAACGATGCGTTTAAATATAGCTTTATATAAACTAATAACGTAAGATGACACATCGTTTACAATTGTTTTGGCAGAGAAACGAGTACCGGCATCAGAACAACTTCCAGACTGATCTGTTTCATTGGAAGTTGTTCCGACAATGACAGACGTATCTCTTCCTCTTACGTAACTTGTGCTAATTTTGATTTAAATAAATCCCGTATATATATAGTATATTAGAACTTTTTTCAGTTTCTGAATTCCAGAAATCGTATCTTTTTAATGAAATAACATTACTGTAATATTATTAAGTTTAATACCATCAATATACATCTCGGATCAAAAACGTTACTGGTCGTTAACTAAGCATTGCTTCCCGTTAATGTAATTTTTTGTAGCTCAGTACAAAAACAAAGATACTTTCCTATTTTTTTGAGTCACAAAATCCTATCGTTATCCAAAACACAAATATATAGAAAATCACAGATTTACACTAGATCCCCGATCCTTCACAGCAGCAGAGAGGGATGAACTAGAAATAAATTGTAATGTCTGCGGATGAACTATAAATGAACTGAAATAACTAGGGAAGTTATTTAAAAAAAAAAAAAAAAAATTCCGGGGGTGGGGAGGAAGCTCTTAAAATTATTGCGGTTTCAGGAAACCTCAATTAAAAAAAAGTATTGTGTCTAAACCTCGTGGTACGATGGCGTTATAATACCAAGTCTTTTAACTGTAATATTTCTTGGAACCCCGGTCATGGGGAAAGAAAGTGTTTGAGGAACCCTAGTTGCAACTTCCGGTTTGGAACTCACGGATCGGCTCTTAGAAAATAAACAATTTACTATGTCCACATATTAATAGAATATAATGGTCCGATTAATTCTGTGATTAATATTAAACACAAAGACGTGTACAAGGGGGAGTTTGAGGGTTAATCCCCCTCCAAATTGGAATTGTCAAAACATCAACTTTTTTTCCCCTAACCCTCCATATTGAAATCTTGTGCACAGGCCTGAATAATTACAGTGGAACCTGGAAAAGTGGCCACCTTGGTAAAGTGACCATCTGAACAAAGTGACCGCTTTTTGTGAGAAAAGGAACGGATAAGTGACCATTGCAATCCAGTCCCAAAGGTGGTCAATTTAGACAGGTTTTATTGTATATAGTATTGTAGTAATTGGTGTGCTTCTATAACTAATAACCACTAGTTTTGGCTTCTATAGGAATCACCTTCAACTATTATCTATTAGCGGACGATTTGGGGGAAAAAATAAAAACTTTCTTCTGAAATGGCTTTTTCTTGAACACTTATTCCATCATAAAACATGCTTTTAAGTGGACGCCCGTTCGGTGTTTTCGGCAAAAATGATTATATTTGTATTTTAATGTACTTCTACTTTAAAAAAGAAACCAGTACAAATGGTAAGTATCGGATATATACGAAGATATGTAGGCAGTTTATAGTTGTTTGCTTTACGGCGCAAGGACAAGAAAAGCCGCGTTATGCCGGGATCAACGATATGCCCTTGCACTACCGCATGGCCATGTGTAAAACGCATGTAGTTTGTAGATGTCGCACGTATCGAACTGTTCCAAAGTAGTTGATATACAGTTAACTAATATAATTCAATGCGCTTTGGGATAAATGTTGCAGTTTCGATGCACCTTTAGGATGAATATTGAATTTTCGAATTATCTAAAATTGCGATCGTCCCTTTTTTTTCCATATAATCAAGGTTCTATCGTCTTTCTCTTGTAAAAGCAATCTTTTTTTTGCAAGATTTTTCAGCAGCACCACAGAAAGGTTGACAAGGCATCCACCCGAAACTTAATAGCGGGAATTTTTTTTAACAAAACTTAAATCTATAATATCGGAGCAGGGGCGTAACGATTCAAAATTAGTGGGAGGGCTCAATGATGTTCTGTCCGTCTGAAACGAGTACTCCTTCCGCCACTAAGTCTGCGCATATTTGTTGCTGTGATAAGGAGGCTTAGCTCATTTTTAAAAGGAGGTGATTCGAAGAAATGCACTCCCAATTTATCACCCACCCCCCAATTGAAAGTGGGCCAAGACTCGTCTCCATGGCAACGGACAAGCGCAGAGTTAGCGTCAGGAAAAATTTTCGTAGTGGACAGAGTGCACCCAAAACGTCCAAATGGTCTTTTGGAGCGAGATATGCTAGTACTTCTACCTATTCCCATTTTCCTGTATCTGTGGATGAAATATTAATAGCTTACATGATTAACTATTTTTAAAATTTTGGATAGAAATATACTTGTTAATTACTTGTAAAATACTTGTTAATTTTAATACTGTAGGTTTTGATACTGCTAATGGAATGGAGTGGTCAAGACAATGGCGGTCTTGCTTAACTGTGTCACGTGAGCTCAATCTTAAAACGGACATCTGGAAACACTTATGCAAGGTATGTAAGGGCACGCACAAAATATTCGAAAGAAGCGCGTATATGTGTACTCACATATAATAACAAATAAACATACAATACATATATGTATAACAGATACCTTTGATCTAAACAAATTGATATATTAAAAAAGCACAACATGTCACAAACTTTATGTAGGCCTACTTATAATGCAAATGCTCATACCGGAAAATAATTTCTCAAAAAATGACGTGTGAAAATGAATTATTTGATTATAATATAATTTTTTTAAGCAGACAATATATGCCTTTGTTAATGTTAGCACGCAGACAATTAACGCCTCTGTTAAACTTGGGACGCCATTAAGGAAGTTGATAAGGCACGTGCTTGATGTAAAACACTGTTAACCAAAATTAATCTTTCAGTATCGGATTTACGTAGGGGCCAAGGGGGCAGTGGCCCAAAGCCTGGAACTTTAACCCCCGGGGACCTTAAAAGGTCCTGGTGTCGTTTAAATTCAAGCTGTGTTTTAATTTTAAACCCGAAACTTCATGCATATTTGCATATCCGTAATGGAATTATCATCCATGACGTCATCTCTGAAGGTCCTTTACTTTATAAAGGTTATGATATCGGCGTTCCGGAAAAAATAAATATGATATAAGCCCCTATTTTCTTATTTAGTTCATAAGCCTAAGGACAATACAGTCACGTGTACGTATTTTAAAAACCTACTGGTGTCTACAGACATAACAATTAAAAAGCAATGACAAGCCTCCCCCACCCCCTCAATTGAGATCAATGGTTACGCCGCTGATAAGCTATATATTCAATACATAATTATTATATTAATATAATATAATTTATATAATATATAATAATTATATTCAATACATAATACACAATTTATAGTCTTTTTTTTTTCTGTGTTGCACTTTCAATAGCCGACAATGCATACCCATCAAGAACGATCCTTCTTGAGTAGTGTTTCTCAACCTTTAGTCGGCTGCAGTCCGGTAAATATTTTTTTCTGAAACCAGGGCCTGGCCCCAACAAATTTTCTCGCATAAACACATTTTCATTTTTTAAATTTCAGACATTAAACTATGAACAATTAATTATGGCATGTGATGATAAAGAGTATTAGGAGTGCTCTTCTGTTAATATACACTTCGCTGATGCCTTGTTGATTCATTGCTGACATTTACAAGAAGGATATTGTAAGAACATAGGATGTGCACCGTATATTATTGTAATCGGTCTTTCAGGCACTTTTTGTGGCCGGTTATAATAAGCGGTATATCCTTTCTCGAATGGAAAAGATTTCGATGTCTGAAAATTCAAAACCATTTGTGAATACTTACGCATTTGGAAATACACTTCTTGGTCACTGGCATCTGCTGCACATACATTTATTTAGGCGTTCTGAGTCTGAGCTTTTCGGCGAATATTATTACCCTCAAAATATTTCCACGATAAAATATTTATTCATGAAAAATACTTAGGAAACTAAAACGACAAATTCGAGGAGAATCTTTCGTGGCCCAAAATAATCAACCGCCCGGCCCGGCGGTTGAGAAAGACTACAGAATTTATTAAAAATGCTGTAAATATTTTAGGATGCCTTGTTTTACAAAGAATGATCCCATTTTTGATTACTTGTCTCAAGCGGTTGAATTATGAGTAATCACATGATGAGAAAAAAAAAATAAAAGGTTGTAAATTCTAAATTGTCAAATCATGGACACCTTCTACATTTTAATGAATGTTCTGGGAGAATTTAATTGTTAGGATTTAATTTTAGCCGCTGTGATTTTGATTTTTACTGGTTTAAGAAATACTATGTCTGTGGTTCAGGGAGGATTCAGCCCAACGATACCTTCGTGATATCAACCTTCGGGATATCATACCAATATCCTTCCATCTAAGCTAGCGGGACTACACATATCTTATGTTTGTACTTATGGTATTAATACTTTGATGTGACAGTTAACTGTTTAACAGATTCCTTAAAAATGGTGTTGAAGTCAGGTTAAATTGTTATATATAAAGCCAAGGATTCTTTTACTGGATGGATCATTGATTCTTTCGCTGAATGCATCATTTAGTGGATCATTGATTCTTTCGCTGAATGCATCATTTAGTGGATCATTGATTCTTTCGCTGAATGCATCATTTAGTAGATCATTGATTCTTTCGCTGAATGTATCATTTAGTAAATCATTGATTCGTTCACTTCATAAGTCAGTAAACAAATTAACACATGTCTAAGTCAGAGATGCCTTTCTAGTCAATAAATATGAGTGAAGGTACGACACACAAGGCAAGTCAGTTTTTTTTCTTCTTCTTCGTAATTTTCCTAAGCAGGATCAGATGTATGTCCCATCGACGTTTCTAAAGTTCTAAGAATATATATATATACAGTGTGTGCAAGAAGTTTCTTTACATTTTTTTTTAAATAATGAAAAAAAAATGGTAATAAATACGAACTTACACTCTTCATGAAATTCAGCAATGAAAATTATAGTTTTTTAATGATTACTAATACCTCTTAATGTGTATATTATTGATTATATACGTTCTGTTAATATCTTCCAAACTTGTACTTGACCGGCCACGAATTTTTTTGACTTCGCGGAATTCTTCCCGTTTCCATGAATTTCTTATATCATACATAAACCGCTGGTCTTGAAAGTGACCTTTTGCCTGTATGTCTTTTGAAAATTGCTTTGCGAATTTTATTCCTTGCACCACCCATCAACATGCGTCATCGTCTATGATGAATCTATTTGAAAACGAAATTAGGAGGGTAAACGGCATTCAAGCGGGAAAAACAATTGAATCTTTAACTGTTCAATGATGCAACTAAGAATGAGTTCGTATCCATTACCGTATTTTTTTTATTATATTTTAAAAGTGTAAAGAGACCTTTCAAACACCCTGTATATTTTCTGTAATGGCATTAAATCCTAGCACCATGGAAATTGGTAATATAGGTCAGAAAGCTTTTTTGCCATGCTGTGATGATGGCAATGGCTTTTCTGTGCGTGGCCTTTGTTTAGATTGATTCTTGTCCAATTAAGGATCACGACCAGGAAGCCAACTGCCACTACTTTCTCCTCCTTGGGAAAACAGTGCCGCCGTTTGTGGCCAACCTTTCCACAAGCATGATACGCAAGAAAGAAAGAAGAGGGCTCTCTCCATCTAATGTAAGTATATGTAAATAAGTAATATAAATTAGTTTGAGCCAGTGTAATCAACATTTCGTATTTAAACCTTTTCTCCGAAAAGGACCGATTAAACCGCAAATGAACACCAACAGAACAAGGTTTGGAAATTCTTTGACGCATTCTATGATGTTTCTTGTATCTGTTTCAAATATTTTTTAACTCTGATAATGACTGGACAGATTTTGTATATTTCATTTCAGTTTTAAATAAAAAAAATTAACAATTAAACCTTATTAAAAATGCAACACGTTAAACCTAAATACCACCAATCTTTTTTTACCATACGCTAGATTAAGTATCGAAGATTTCATGCCACAAAGGCATATGCACCATAGAAATGTTAAGAGAAAAATGTATGATCGTGTATTAAAGTGTTATCCAAGACGCAAAACGTGCAAGGTTTTAAATATTCGAACTTTTAGCGGGAAGATGCTAAAAATTCAATCTTTTAAGTGGAAGGTGTAAAAATTCAATTTTTTAATGGGAAGTTGTTCGTCTCGGCCTTTGAAATCTCCTCTTATAAAATTTGAATCCTGGCTGATGCGCCCTTCTGGCATGAAATCCTCGATATGATGTTACGTGACCCATGTTACGGCAGTGTTTATCTCCAAAAAATGCATGCACGTAGTATTATAAAGTATTTCAAGTATTAAAATATCCCTTAAGAGTAAAATGAACAATATTGATCCGTTTTATA
>QLNU02015359.1:3105950-3123819 GCA_006491805.2 Dysdera silvatica | reverse complement strand
GATTTATGAACTCGAAAAAATGGGTTAATAATTGAATACCTTGGAAAAAGCTGTTCTCCGTAAACGTAACTTGTGCCTTTACAAAAGAAGTGACCACTTCCTAGATTTTCCGTTTGTACCTCTAAAAAAAAAGTCTAACAACAAGCTTTCTACTCTCTTCAACTTTAAACCAATAAAAGCGAACTGAAATGCAGTGAAAATCGGTTATAACGACCTTCAAGGGACCGTGCAAATTCGGTCGTTATAACCGATATCTTTTTAAAATCACAGTAGCCTATAGTATAATACACTCTAGAGTTTTATAAATTATTTTGATAGTAAAAAGTATTAAACTATTTGGTTTCAAAATTAAATAAAAATATACTTAATTATAATGAATTTAATTTCCGTGTATATTATGTTATAGTCGCACTAAATATATTGTACTTGCTTAGCTTTCTAAATTGAAAAAATTGCAAAAATACTACTAAAATATATAATGTAGAAAACAAATGTAATGAATAATATTTATTATATTATACTAATGACTTCCGAACAGTGCCGGTTTAAGTGTTTTGTGGGCTTTACGCTGAAAAAATAGAATGGACTCCTAAAGAATATGACCCTCGTGATATTCAATTAATAAATCACTTTTTAAGTTCACTATCTTTAATATTCAGGTTTAGCAGTGATAAAAATTTCTCGGACATTTGTAAATAAACAAGATTAAAATAACGCTTAAATTTTAATAACTAACCCATGTGGTTCTGCTTTATGACTGTCAAGTCACGTCGTTATATCCGATACGAATTTCCCTAGTTAGAATCTACGGAGACTACAATATCGCCGTCGTTATAACCGATACATTTAGTATGGGGTAGAATAGCAAACCAAACTTCTTGTAAAAATTCCGTCGTTATATGCGATTGGTCGTTATAAACGATTTTCACTGTACATCTACATTAATTCAGTATATTTATTCTTACAACTGTTCACAATATGTAACCTTGCAGCAGATATAAGTTTAATCATTATTATTATTGGTAATAATTTCAAAATATGTTTGCGTTATTAAATTATTTTTTTTAAAAATATAAAGATTCCTTAACAAACTTTAAAAGCTAATACATTGTAAAACCAATATTTTATAAATATTACATAGCCAAATTATTGATTGAAATAGTCAAAGGCAAATAAACGAAAGATAAGCTAATAAAAACAAAATAAACGAAGATTTATTATTTGACTTCTGCATTTTGGAGTTTTATAAAGACAGACACGCAGGGAGAGATTAGATCCCCAAAGTTTTGATATTCCAAATTTTTTTCGGTTAATTAATAAATGCAATGGGGAAGAAAATACTTTTATTCCACGAATATAGTAATCGCTCGAGGGGAAAACCTCGTAATTTCATTGAAGAAATTTTTTCATTCACAACAAGTTAAATAACAGTTCTTCTATATGATATAAATTCAGTTGCGATTAAAAATAACCTTAACCTCCATCTTGATTTTTTACTAAATCTTTCACTTGTTAAATTTCAAGAAAATCTGCATGACCTCGCGCTTATTGCAAGTACCTGCTGATAGTAGATCAACTCACCTATAAGCATGATATCAACTTAGCACTACTTAAAGTACATTAAATATTATTAACGCTATGAAATATATTTTTTTATGTTTGATAGAGCGGCAAGACGGGCGTCGTTATCCTATTTTTCCCACGTTGATTTTTTTGTTCTTAATTGAGGGTATGGGGTTCCTATTTCTTCATCCTAACTGCTCCGGGCGGACTTGCTTTTAAGAACGCCCCATTATGTGGAGAGAAAGAGAGTTGGTTGAAGTGGGGTCCAAATGACCGCCAGGGGCTAAGCTCTTTACCAGTAATAGGTATGTGTATAAATCAGTTTCGATGGGAAATGTTAAAAATTAGAAAGTAAATTAAGCGTTGAAAAAAAAAAAGATTAAAGGGATGAGCGGTTTGAGCTAATTAAATATTTTATATATCGAAAGTAGATTTTTCATTTACTTAGTTCAAAATAATTATTTACTAAATTTATAAAAATCGCTTATATTAAATACATAAAATTTCTTCATTAAACTTGTGTATTAACCTTATTTAGTAAATACATCCATAAAGACTTTCATGGCATTTATTAATATAATAATATACATTATAGAGCTTTGCAGGATTTTCCGCCGTGACTGTTTAGTAAATTTATTCTCACCATTATTTATTTAAGCAACATACTTCATTTCGTGAAAATGCGATTAATGACGTATTACGCAGTATCAAAATTAAAAATAATAATACAAATTACAACGAATATATTTATTACGTATAAAACCAAGGAAAAACCCCCTTTCCCTTTGTTTTATACGCAATAAATACATTGTAATTTGAATTATTATTTTTAATATTTCGTTTTTTTTAAGATCTACTAATTTACAATGGAACATTTTATTTAGACTAAACCGTTCACAAAACGTTGTCCCCCTAAGATCCGCCATTATCATTACAACAATGTTCATAATAGCAGCACAGAGAAAGTACCATAATTTTAACAATAGTGTGATGCTTTTAGAATCATCATGGGAAAAATCGTCTAGTCAGCCTTTCTGTTAAACAAAAAAAAGCTCCGTTAAGAATTAAAAACCTGGTTTTATAATTATTCTATGACACATATATATCTGCATATAAATATGTAGAAATAACTAACTACTAGAAATAATTAAAACATAAATAAGTAGAAATAATTGTAAATACGGATGACCAAAAAATAGCTTTCTCCTTTAAACTCATTCTCCACTTTCGCTACGAAGTCCCGACATTCTGCAGATTCCCTTAAGAGAGACCTCCATCCTGCAGTGGATTGAAAATGGTTGGTAATAAATGTATAACATAAATATCTAGAAATAATTTTAACTATGGACATAGGTGCCCATGCGAGTGCTTTGTGTGTGTGTGTGAAGGGGGTAAAAAAAAACTCATTACCTCCTTCAAGACTATTAAACATTTTAGTAAATGCACAGGATACTAAAATACTACAAAGATAGTTGACTGCTTGACAACTAGTTAAGGGGCTAAAAAATAACTTAGTTTTCGATGGTCTCTGAACGAAGGTAAAGTTAGCATGAAGTCTACGAGGGAGGAAATCAGTCTCTAGAAAAAGTAGTCAGTAAGAGAGGTGTTTGCTAAATGGATGTGATCGTTACGAGAGATTTTACTGTAGGTACAAGGAAATTAACAATGACGTCCTTGCGTACTATAAAACCCTTCTAAGTTTATTACCGTCGGTTCGGTGAAAAAGCGGTCGCTTAGAGAAGTGGTCTCTGGAGATAAATTTAGCACTGGGGCTGTGGGGGGATATCCAGAAAATGTGGTCGTTAAAGGAGATGGTCGTTATACACATTTTTTTGCACTGTTGGGTGTCGAATGCGGATTGTCAGTACGTCTAACTAACGCGTTTCCACTGCAGCGAAGTACACGAAAGTCTAGCGACAATTTTGAGTTTAATAGTGTTAAAGAGGTAATATACTATTAACTAAAAAAATATAAATGATTAAACTTACCTTTGTCCAGCAAAGATTGCAGTTCTCGAGACAATATAAAACCGGAGAACATGTGTATAAAAAAATTTGCATTTTTAATTATTTTCTATGAAATGATGGCGAAAAAACAGACTACAATCCAAAAACAAAAGAGCTGAATCACGATATCCGAAATTAAAAAGGAACACAAACTAAAAAACCATGTTTATAATTTTTTTATTCAAGTGTCAGGTACGTCAAAAATCAATTTCTTTTTCAAGTTTTAGATTTTTCTCCATTTTACAGTTAAAGGATATCTTCGCAATGTATCTATTGAAATAGAGCAAAGGCATAACACTTTTCGGTCAATAAACAAGATAAAATGGATTAGTTTAGACATTAATGAACTTCAAGCATAATCTTCACGATTCAGGTCCCTACTTATTTGTACAAAACACTTCAAGAGATCGATAGATTGTTTCATCATATGCAGAAAAAAAAATCAAGAAACCACACATTCAAATTTCACCAAAAGAAATCACAACATTAACAACAAACAGCACCGGTAATGCACTTTCAAAATGGAACATTAAAAATCTATATTACATATTGAAATACCATTACATTAAGCACACCTGCATTTCATTTTAAAGTTAAAGATATCTTGACTAACCTTAAAAACACTGAAAAATATATATCCTTTCAGGTGAAAATAGAATAGTTTTGGAGTAGAATTATTTTGGGATTTCCAACTTTGTGTGCGTGAATATTCAACATTTGAAAATGGCACTAATTTGTAAGTTGAATTTTACTTCTTTATCACTAATTTTAATTTGAATAAGTGCAAGGGCAATGCTGCGCCAAGTGGTACTAAAGCAAAACCTACTGACTGAATTTTATGGAACAAGGAGAAAGAGGGTAATGCTGCGCAAAGTGGTGCTAAAGCAAAACATGTTGCTTCAATATTATGGCGCAAGGAGAGCGAAGGTAATGTGGCGCCGAGTGATACTAAAGCAAAATCTACTGATTGAATTTTATGGCGCAAGGAGAGCGAAAGTAATGCTGCGCAAAGTGGTACTAAAGCAAAACAAGCTGATTGGGTTTATGGCGCAAGGATAGTGGAGTTCAGACCATGCCAAAGCAAAGGGTAAAAGCACACTTAAAGTAACATGCCTATGTACCTAGTATAATGGTAATTCAATGTGCTTGCAGGGGCGGATACAGACTTTCATTTTGGGGGGGGGGTCAAGGACAGAATTTGCCATGGTCTTGGAATAACACCCTTCATTTATCATGAAAGTTGGAATTTTTTACAGTGAAAAAATATATTTTGGGGGTCATGACCCCTGTTACTTTCCACTCATGTGTCCGCCCTCATGTGCTTGTCAATATAGTAGAATTCTAATTATTTGGATTGCCCGTTTAACTGGTTTGTGCAAGGGCAACAACGATCATACTGCACCACGACCTACAGTTTTCAGAGAAATCCAAATGACCTTTGTCAAGAGCATCAAACCCCAGACAACGGTGGGTAGAAAAAGGTCACAAATTCTACGATACCATTAGGAATTGAACCCTGGTTAATAGCCCAATAGATGAATGCATTACCAATACTCCACCATAGAGTAGTGAGCCCACATTTTCCCCGATGAATTCAATCCTCTTATGTCCTAGGGAACCAACCTTTGGAGTATAGTGATTAGTTAGTCACTACGCGTTCTATTTTTTAGGAAAGGTGGGGGGGCACTGTAGCGATCCAAACCTGTATTAACATTACATTGGGCAAACACATGACCATTGCACTACCGTAGGGCTCTTAATTAGGATCTTGACACTTCATCTAGGTTACATATGGTGACCAAGATGAGTACCTAGCCTTATAGATATCCTTCCTTATATAGATATCCTTCGTAATATTGTTACACACAAGTATTTAGTCCAAATTAAAAGCATTAATCCAAATAACGAGAACCCAACTATACAATATATCGAACAATTATAACTAACTAACGTATGGAATGAAAAATTGCCTACATGGTTCTTATTGCATGTATTTAGATGAACAAAAAAAAAAAAAACCAAACCGCATAATGCACACCAGGTCAAAACTTCAAATTCAAATATGCCAAGTCATAAATAAATTAGTTTGCATTTTATGGCTCCAGGTCAGTCAAGGTCATGCTGCTCCTGGACCCAATTTTATGACGGATCAGTACCCCTTTCGCCTAGGGAATTGAACTGGGAATAATGGATTGGCAGAAACAGCAAAAAGAGTTCACGGTACCAGAGGAAATTGTTGAACTGTATTTCCTATGGAAGCATACAATGATTGACCAGGGTTTACCATAAAGAGTAAAATGTTGTCATTGGTTGGAAAGCGAAAGAAAAAAAAATAGAAAGAAAAATAAGGAAAGTAGAAAAATAAAAGGGGAATAAGAATATTAAAAGTAATGAAAGGAGGAAAACATAAGAAAAACTTATGAACAAAAGGAAAATGAAAAAGGAAGAAACCGAATAAAAGCAAAACGAAGTATAAAGAAATAGGAAAATAATAAAAGTAAGACAAAACGCACCAATGGCACAAGAAAATTTTTGCAATGTTTCGAGAACTACTGTTCCCTTTATCGAGTGAAGTGTCGTGATAGTCACATAAACTAGTACACATTGTCCACAATGGCAAACACATGCATTACTTCTATGTCTGCATCCCACAGTGATGAATCAGATTTTAATTAGCAATTATTATATATGGAATGTAATCACAACGTAATAGCACACAATAAAATTTTTAAATATATTCACATAACTGACATGGTGATCAATAAATAATAAGGGGCGATGTGTACCTGGAACTATGTTACCGCACCCGAGAGCCCCAGGTGACTTATGTTATCTCTTTTGGAGGGGCCCCTTTCACACTAAATTTTTCCTTTCAAAATTTTTGCAATGAGAAAAATACAATATATCAAACTTTGCAAATTTGGGGCATAGTTGGCTCATCAGCTAAGACAGCACTTTGCGTAACCAATTTGTGTTCCCTAAATTTTTTTCACCATCATTTAAAATTTAACGAATCCTTGCATATAATATTGACAAAGTATGATATAACTACCAACAGCGGGCCTAAAAAACAAGTTTTTTATAGGAAAATTACCATCATCGTGAAAATGGAAAGTGGCAATGTGTGAATGAAAAATTGGAATTAAGGAAGTATCACCATATGATAAGAACATCAGGAAAAAATAAACTATGTGTAGAACATGCACCAGAGATAATATACAAAAGTTTTTCCATTAAAAAAAAATAACACAGAACAGTTAAGTTTAGTGCTAATGATGCTACATGTTTCCAATGTGCTGTTCTCACACCTATACTTGGAATGATGTTTTATTATTAACAGTTATTTTGTAAGGTTGTTGTTACTGCCAGCTAAATTGAATACGGTCAGAATTCAACACAGGGCTACCCTCTTTCAAGGTCAACTTGCATATACGGTTGCTTTTAAAAAATCTTACATTTTAAAATGAATTCTTTCTAATCCCATACACATGGGCAACTGGTGATTAAGCCTGTTTCTTTCGAATCCGAAAGGAGTGACCTTACAGTGAGATCTGACTGTATATTAAATTGAATATTAGACCAATAATTAAACCAGACATATATTAAACTAACACACTATTATATAGTAAACACAACATTAAAACATACATTAGGAAATACCATAACGCAGCATGAATGGAATATACGCAAGAACTTAATAGCAATTGAACTAAAGCAAGATGTCACATCATGCTCTAGTGAAAGACAGATATTCTGGAATGGATAGTTCACGGGGACCCCCCCCTGGGAGAGGGGGACGAGAATGTCCTCAACATAATTTGAAGTGACTTTCTGATTGTGGACGGTAGAATGAGTTAGTATCTAACACTAGAAAACGCTAAATTACCTCCAGCCCCAATGGAAAATTTGTTCTCACAAATATGGCTCACAATCCAAGAGAACAAGTTACTAACGATAGTCATCTGTGAAACATACTTTCCTAATATATTAAAAATACTTTTCTATACTGTCAATGGGGGGTAACAATTCATGGTAATCTACAGTGCTTCTAATAATTTCAATCTTTTATGAGCAAGTTGAGTAATCTATGGCAGTGGTGAAGAGAGAGAAAAATGTGAGCCTTTATTCAATTTCATAAGACACTTAAGCCGATGGTTGCATTTTTATGGCGCAGGGATACACGTAAGCTGAAGAAGTTTAACAATTTATGTTTTACAACGTAAGGGCAGGTAAGGTCACATTGTGAAGTAATGGTTCTCAATAGGTGTACCGCAGGCCACATTCGGCCTGCGAGCAATAAAAACTGGCCCGGCCACAAAAGATAAGGAACTGAAATTTTTTTTTAGAGGGACTAAAACTCTTACCTCAATACTATTTCATTGAATCAGAGAATTTCTAGGGAGGATACGCCCCCCCCCGCAAAAGTCTGGTGGCCCACGATGAAAACAAATTGAGAACCACTGCTATAAAGGAAATTACAGTTTTCCAACGAATCCGAGCCTTCATTGGCCGGGGAATCAAACCCAGGGCTATGGTGAGCCAAAAAACAGCGCATGTTTTAGGGTACTATTGGAATTGAACACGAGTTAATGACACAAGAGACCTATGGGTGTCACTCGGGTACTGAGGCCAAGATGCAAATTCAAGGAACACTAAAAGAGCAAGGTACAAAAAAAGGGGGGAAATTGTAAAAAAAATCCAACTGTCTGGACAGGTTTTTAAAAGCTTCAAAAGATGGATTTTTGTCCTCAGAATAGAACCCATGCAAACCCTTTTACCACTACGCAAAGCATAGGCCAAAGCTGAAGAAATTACTCATTGAAGCATTAATATTACAGTTAACATTTTCATAGATTGTTTGGTTTTAAGTTTAGATCTTAAGGCAAGGAAGTTATTAGAGATGAGATGGTGGGCTTAATGTGACTTCAAAGCCACAATACATTTACGCATGATACACATATGGTGGAGATTTCAAAACTATTAAGCTTAAATTATGAAGGAACGTTTATAAAATGGAATATTAGTTTAAAATTAAAATATTAGTTTCTGAATTTTTAACAAAGGTTACAAATTTTCTAATCAATGAAATTGCGATGCCAGTAGATTGGGGGCACCATGATAGGTGCTGCTGATCAGATCTGATCCTATTAGACCTCGACAGTCAAGTAGGAATTACCTCAACTATGGTAAAAACAGGATATAATTGCATCACAGTTTTTTCTCACCCCTGAAGTTTCTCTATTACAAAATCCAAAGGTTTCCACTAAAAACTTTAAAATATTGTTTGCTCGCAATTTACAGTGTAAGAATAACTTAGATCATGCGGCAGAACCTAGAGTTCTCAAAGGGATCCAAATGTCTGTTATTTACAGAATCAAATCCAACCCAAGAACGCACATCATTATTTAAAAAACAAGAAAGAAAGAAAGAAAGTAGTATATGCTTAGGGTTATTGAAAAAGTCAAATGCAGATTTCCTTTGAACAATGAGCAAATACTTTATAACTTTAGAACATTGCATGGTAAGTTGAAATTGAATTTTAAGCAATATATATATAAAACAATACATGTAATACAAATAATGCTATGAATTAAAAAGACCGTTAAGAAAATGGCAGAGTTTTGAAATAAAAGAGTTTTTATTATTTTTAAATTACGACCAACTTATGTAAATGCTACTCCACTTTTACAAAAAGGTTTTTAAAGTTGAATTTCAGGCTGATTTGCTGACCGATGCTAGACAGATCAGTAGTTTTATACATTTTAATGCATAAGCATTTCCAAGTACAAAATAGTTAAGGCACACAAACCACCGCTCGACTTTTTTTTTTAGTTCTATGGCGCAAGGTTTTCTGCAAAATCCAAACCTCTTGAGGCCTAGGAAACCAACCGCTAAACTGCGATGAGCATTACTATAAGCTTTGTTTAAGCATAGGTACAATGACTAATAAATCGCATGCTCGATACTTAAAAAGGGTGCCGTTTATAATTCACAGACCTAGCATAACTATGAATGGCTATTGCATAACTTGCCTAACTGGCACAAAATATGCGGGATCAATACAGAGCATAATAAGATTCACAGCTTAAATGTTTCAATAAAATTTTCTTTACAGCCAATCAGCTCCATGGCAATGCACAGATTTAAAGAGTATTTATTATCGATTCGTGGATGATTCCATGGAGGTATGGAAAAAGCGATGTACTATTTATAAAAATAAGCATTAATTAAAAATACGATTAAGTATTCATTGATATGCCTATGTTTGTTGTTACTATAACTATATACACAGCTATAGCAACTGTAACTATATAACAATTGGTTTGCTGAATTGCAAAAAGCTTTACAAGCGATTCGTCGAGACCTTGATTGTTCTCTTCAGTACGTGGGAAAAAAAATTAACTGTTATTTTCAAGAACATTTTAACAACCAGATCACGAGGATCCACTCTAGCTCACTACTGCATAGAACTACAAAATGCAGTCTAAAAGCAAGATGGCAGAAAGTGCTTTGAAGTTCATTAGGAGCTATAAATGATTTCCATAACGTTTAAAAGGCTCATGATAATAGATAAGGAGGGTAATTAGTATAAAGTAGAACATGATTTATACAATAAGAAACTGAAGTATAAACAATGGTTGTTTTTGTTTGCGGTTTTACAGTTCAAGGACTACAATGGCCATGCTGCGCCGGGACCAACTGTTTTCCGAGGAATCAGAACCTCTTAAGACCTAGGGTACCAAACCCCGGACTACAATGAGCAGTGCAATCTTTACGAGATCTCTGAGTAAGCGTCCTTTGCACTGTTGGGAGTCAAACTTGAGTTAATGGCACATTAGGTGAACGTGTTACCACGTTGTGCTACTACAGGGCTCAAACAAACAATGCACTATTAACCACACAACACAGCCGAAAGTAGAATAACCAAATTACAGATGGTTGCAGAAGAGAGAGAGCAAACGGTAGTTTTTGCTTTTATTGGAAAGACGATAATTGTAAAGACGAATTAACAAGCTCTGGTAATAAATGCAACGATTTTAAAGCAATGATTGAAGATTCACAAATGGGTTAGGAATAAATAAGACATATATTGCCTTTCTTACGTTAGTACAGCTAATTTTAAATGGTGTAAATTTAACGTGTGACGATGGCAAGTGGGTTTAATTTTACTGTAATTCAAAAAATATATGTAAAATTTATCCTTGTTTTAAGTCCCTGAACTCGAGGTGGTCCTAATGCATTTGGGGGCTCTTTTTGCGCCAACTTTTTGCAGTAAGGAAATTATAATAAATAAAAACATCGCCAATTTAGGAACCCCTTGTTCAGATTGGGGCCCTAGGCCCACCCATTAAGGTGGCACTGCCTGCAGTCGATGCTTACTGTACACACGCAATGCAGACTGGGTAACTACTTTCAACAAATCCTAAACTTGCTTTCAAAAATATATTATGATTAAAAACAATGAAATATATATATAAATCAATCAAATGAATATATAAGGAATGTAGTGATCAGCAATTTGATTCATCCAAAACATATATCGATCACAATAAAAAGTCTCCAACTAAAGTAAAATATAATTAATGGAAATTAACATTAAATAAAAAAATGTCCAGAATGCTCATACTGCATTTACCACTGGGAACACGTTTCACAGAAGTATAGTGCTGCGTAAATTAGCGATTCGTAAGATCATTATAATATTAATAAAGTGCAGGTAAAACATGCCCATTGGCTAACTGACTGTGTACTGTAAAGGTTTAACCAATGAGAGCATTTGGAATGGTGGCGATTCTTAAAAATCTTTAGGAGTTGTTTGGAGTTTTTTTTATAAATTTTTATTAAAAATCAACTAAAAGTTAAAAACTGAATTAAGACAAGTCAGTGCTATGCTCGATTTGAATGCACATGTTTTCAACAGATTTTATACCACCATTACACTAAATCTCCTGCTAACAGAACGCAAGTTAAATTTATTGTTCAACTCACTAAATACATTTTCATTTCCACATTTCATATTGCACTTACACCAACTCAACACAATATACCTCTTTTCAACATATCCAAATTCATTAAATAAATGAAAATTCTCATCTCGATAAAACAACCACGAGAGACTGTAAAAAACTAACAATAACAAATTTAAATTCATATCAAAATTTTGAAGCCTAGTAAAATGATTTTTTAAAATGATCAGATTTGTGATTTAAGTTTTAGTTCATCACGAATTGCACAAGGTACCAAATGTCTACAATAAAAGTTCACATTTCCGAAGGCCATAACTGGGGTACTATTCAACAGGAAAAGATTTCAGATTTAACACAAAAAAGTCTGAGGCAACAGAATTTTATTTCACGTAAAAACGAATGGTTATTTCAAAAGTTTGCAGTAGGACAAGACATGGTGCTACTCCACGCAGTATAGTGCATCATTCAAAATGCCATGGTACACACAACTACTTTGGCTATGGGGGATACCTCAAAGGCTTGTTTATTGCCCACAAAGCCAATCTAGTGAATCCAAAGACCAGAAGCATGCACTACATCCAAAACAATCGAGTAAAACTATATTCTGCAGATGAGCTTGTGATTTTAGCACATAGCTGACAATGGAGAACAGCATGTTCAAGGTGTTCTCGTGTAATCACACAGCATACCATGTGTATCGTAAGTTTTGTGTCACTTTGATGGTTGGTTGTATTTTTATGGCACAAGGATAGCAAGGTAAGATGATACATGCCATTTTGTGTGACGTTTTGAATTTTGCATTGTAGTATTGCAGCTCCATACATTAGTTACTCTAACACAACCTTCAGATTTTTGTTTGTTTATGGTTTTATGGCTCAAGGACTACAATGGTCATGCTGCACTGGGACCTACTGTTTTCTGAGGAATTTGAACCTCCAGACCTACAATTTTTCGAAGAATCCAAACCTCTTAAAGCCTAGGGAACCAAACCCTGGACTAGGGTGAACAGTGTGATCTTTATGAGATCTCTGAGTAAGCATTTTTACACCACTGGGAGTCGAATCTGAGTTAGCAGCACACAAGGCAAACACGTTACCACACTGAGCCACCACAGGGCCCACTTTCAGATTTAGCACTTGTTTTTTAACCGAATGTATTTCCATTGCAAAAGGTATCCGTATATTAAGTATGAAATCTTTCCACTGGATAGTTTCCCCAGTTACAACTTTTCGAAATATGAACGTTAATTGTGGCTATCCTGCATATATAAACTAGTTCTAGCACTTTATGCTAAACATGTATGAGACAAAGACCCAAGAAAAATAAGTGAGGTAGTGGAATTTTGAGGAGGGAGAGAAAAATGAAAAGCAGAAGCGATAAAGATTTTGTGGCTGAAGGATAGATGCAGTTATGTTACACAAGGATCCATGATTTCTAATGAGTCTAATAAATCTTTGCCATCCAGGGGATTACCCCTGGGCTACACATCAGGAGAAAAATAACAAGCGCTTTGAACAATTAGGGATCCAAACCCGAGTATTCCGCACAGTAAAACCAAACGCATTATTTCTATCCCTGCAGTGGCCTAATCAAATATAATTAGGAAGTTTGGAGACAACAAAATTATATGCATGTATAAAACAGGCATAGTTATTTTCTTTTAGGTGTAAAAATGTATGGATTGTTCTTCCACTTACATTGCTTACAGTATGCATGTGTGCTACAGAATTAATGGGACACACTTAGCATCGTTGAATTCCCATCATGAGTTGTGTTTTAAGGCGCAACTGCAGATAAGGTCACATCAATAATTTTTCAAGAAATTCAAACCTCTGTTGTTCAGGGAATTAAATATCAGATCATTGAACTGAACTTAGGTTAACGGCACGGACAGATGAGAACATAACCACCACTACATCACCATTGGGCACATCAATAGTCAGCAAATGACAGAAGTAAGCTTAATAATAATGGAGGTGGAATTAAATCTCTTTGCACAGAAGAATGTGTGCATCAAAATAAAGAATATGCCCATTGAATATTTTTAAAGATTTAAAAGCAGATGTAAAATACTAAGTAATGTGCAGTTAAAATTGAAAACACATCACAACTTGAAATTAAAGTTTGATTCATGACATGGATCACCGATTATGACGTTATCGATTGTCATAAGTGCAGAATTACATTCACCACCTTCCATGCCTAAGTCATAACTATGAAACATTTACACATGAGAAAAGGAAATAAATGTAAGGTGGTTCATAACAATAAATTATCAGCTTCTAACATCGTCAAAAAATGACCAACAGCATTCTGCAAAGTTTCTGTGAATGAAAGACTCTGTAAAATGTAGATAACATGAAAAAATATCACTATCATCATCAACAACAACCAAGGAATGTTTCAAGTCTTCTCCGCTAAAAGATTGGCATCCTGAAGCCTTCACTGCCAAACAAATAGCATCCTGAAGTCTTAACTGCCAAACAATTAGCATCTTGTAACCTTCACTACCAAAAAAATTGGTATCATGAAGCCTTCACAACCAAAAGATTAGCAACCTGAAATGTTTACTACCACACTATTGCGATCCTGAAGTCTTCACTGCCACAAGACTGCCATCCTGAAGCCTTCACTACCAAAAGAATGAGAAATCCTGAAGTCCTCACTGCCAAAGATTAGCCTCCTAAAAAGTCTTCACAGTCAAATTTCACACCCCAAGATCTTGAAAATCACAACAACATTCTAAGGATTTTAATCAGGGGTAGATTCCAGCAGCTTTGCACCATTAATTCCGCGAACAGTTACTCGATTAGGACGAACTAATAATCCATAATTGGGTTTACAACTGAAGTATTTTTTTCCATGGACTGTGCCATCATTTTTTCCTTTAGGACATCTCAACTCAATGCCAAGCCAAGTACCATCAGCGAATTCTACTGGTCCAATATATCGAACGGCACCTAAAGAGGAATAAAAGCACGTTGAATTTTACCAGAGAATTTTAACTTAGCAATAAATAAATATATCACTAATAACGATATTTCAATTGAAATAGCATAATACATCTGACTACTTTTGCATATTATATATATATTACTGGCAAAGTATGAAATTAAGTACTGCATAAAATGCTTATGCATTCTATACAATGCGAAAGTGGGACGTTAAAGTATGAAACTCTTAGATTTTCACACATTTCCTACGCATTCTATAGAATGCCAAAAGGCACAAATCAGCAAAATATAAAATACTCCTGGTAGTGACATTTAATGTCTTAAGGTGTGTCATATGACATTCAACTTTGACAAGGTGGTCTTTTAAAGGTGGTGGGGGTGATTTGTTTCAGATACCTATTTTTAGGAAAGTGCCCGGTACTTTTTACTTCATTTACCACGATATAATCTGGGCTTGGGTGGGGTGGGGGGATCGGCTCATCGCCTCTCCCTTAGATCTGAAAGTGAACTCTCACCTTAAAGAGAGAGTCAAAGCACTTCCACAATTCACACTGCTGACTTGTTCGGCGGAAAGAAAAATGCAAGTTCAATTTGGCCCTGCTACACACAGACAAAAAAATGGCTCAGCAAGTTACTTTGTCCAGGCAGGAATCAAGGCATGTTGACACGCAACTACGTTTCTATAAAGAGCTATCTAAAGTTTGAACCATTGCAGCTCAAAACTACCCACCAGTTAGTGGATGATGTGAAAAATGCTAAGACGAAATCACGCGACGTTTAACTGCTAAATCGCTGCGATGCAGTGATCTCAGAAAACAAGAGTAAGTTGATTTATCTTGTTAAAGGAAGAGTCAGTAAAACCCAGTTTTATGTTACAAATTCCACGTTACTTAGTGCACCTTATGAAAGCCATTGACCATGCAGGAGGAGACAAGAACGTTGAAAGAAACCTCGTACAAGAATAAGGACATTACTAGTCGTGACACTGAACTGTACATTCACCTGTGAGAGTTCACCAATTATCAGATTAATCTCACCAATTTTCAGTCACACTCCGACAGGAAATACAAATTTATAAAGATCCTCTCACTAAGTTTTTTCATATTTTCAATCCTTTAACATCAAAGACAGCAAAAAACGTGGTATATAGCCTTGTGAACATATGTACGATGTTTAGAACACCATAATTTCTACAATCCACGGCAGAGGATTTGCTAATAATGCGGAGAAGCCTGAAGGAGTACTGGCCAAAGATTGTACATGGCAAGCCTTGTCACTCACAAAGCCAAAGAAGTGCCGAAAGAGCTAATCAGGACATTAAAAATGTGCTGAGCATTGAAAATATTATACAACACACTTCCATCAACCCTTACCAACTAGAATTGTGCAAAATCAGCCTCTAATCGAATCAGTGTGAAGATTTTGCCAGTCTCTAAGAGATGGGAAGAACCGTTCATTGTTCCGGTCAATGAATGACCTTGTCCATCTCTATTGTCAACCACAAAACTTCTCTCAAAATTTATTAGTATACAATTTCCCATCTTTTATGGACTTCCGGATGTAAATGGATACAAGAATTTACGAAAAGCAAGTAGGTTTACCTATTTCGTTATTAACGAAGACATTAACTCCAACTGTCAGCCAACAACTAGATTTAGATGACACTGGTGATGAATTGTGCGATAGAAGACTCCGCCTAGAAAAGAACATATTATATAATGAGCTACTAAACAATCATATAAGTAAATATTTCAACCTTGGTTGTTTATATATGGTCGGTTGAATCTTTATGGCGCAAGGACAGGAAAGGTCACTCTGAGCTAAAAACGGTGAAGCTGCACATACGGTTTATAAAAGATAAAACTAGACCTCATACAACGATAAACATTTCAATCTCCTCCACCCGTAAAATAGAAATAAGCCTACCTGCCAGAACTCCTGTTGGACCCCACAGATCTAGGCGAACTAGGACTAATGATTCCTGCTTCATCTGCAAATATTTAAAGTTTAGTTAGGAAATAGTCTTCCAACACTACACTTCCATTATATTAAAAACTTTATAACCCTTTTTCACCAATAAAAATCTAAAGAGAAAAATGAATTATTCATATACTTTCAGACTGAACTCGAATCAATGATTGTTGGGTTTACATTCCAATTTTTGTTAAAGGATTGAGTTTTCTTCTTAAAAAAAAAAGTTGAGTTGTGCGCACACGGGGACTGATCCTGAACCTGTTTATCCAACTATGGGGTTAAAGGTCATGACAGTATTTTAGGTTTCTAAAAAAGATGAATGGGGAAATTGATGGCATTGGTTTAAAATATTTTTATAAGTATGTAGGATGTAGAAAAAATGTGCTTAGATTTATGCTAAGGACAGGAAATAAATGTTTGAAGTGGAATTTCTTAGCAAGGAAAAATGAATTCCAAATGTTATTAAGAAAAACCCTTCTTAATTTTATAATAGTGTCTCTTCTATTTAAAATTTGAGTTGAAGACTGACATGGTGTAAAAAATTTGCTTATTTTTACGTTGATGGTTGAGAGAACAAGAAATTTTTTAAAAGCTATCATGGAGGAATTAATAATTAAATTGAGAATTTCAGGTACATTTAAAAATGAAATACACCTCTTAAAAACATGAAAAAATATGCACCGCATTAAGAAAATTAAGATCTACTTGGCACAATTTATGCTTGGAGAAAGAATGAAGTTTGAAAAAAAAAAAGTGACTTATGCATACAAGGGGACTCAAACCCAGGACCTAGTGGTCCGAATGGAGTATTGAAAGTTGCTGCAATGCTACAGATTTCTTAAAAAGATGAATGAGAAATAAACTATTGGCTTAAGAGAGATTGTTGTGCGTAGCTTTAACAACAATGTTAATTAATTTTCACTTGGAGCAAAGATAACGTTTGGAAAATAAAAAGTGGCTTATGCATACAAGGGGATTCGAACCAGGGACCTAGTTGTCCCAATGGAGTGCTAAAGGTCACTGCAGTGTTAGAGATTTCTTAAAAAGGTGAATGAGCTGGCTTAAGGGAGATTGTTATGGGTACATACGCTGTAGAAAAATGTGAAGTTTAATTTATGCAAGTATCACAAAAGACGGACATTGAAAGTGGAATTTTTTAGGCAGGGGAAGTGGGGGGATGGATGGATGGATTTGAAACATTATTAAGAAAGGCACTTCTTAATTTCACAATAGGGTTCCGTTTGTTGTAAATTCGAGTTAAATGTTCACATAATGGAAAAAAATACTTTTTATTTTTTAATGTTGACAGATGACAGTTCTTTTTTTTTTTAAAAGTTATTATGGCGAATCAGCATTTAAATCATTAATTTCAGGTTCCTTTAAAAATGAAATATGCTTTGTGAAC
>QLNU02015359.1:3015529-3070987 GCA_006491805.2 Dysdera silvatica | reverse complement strand
TAATACCTTAACATCTTTACATACGGAGAAAGAGAGCGTTGTTTCCTGTCCTCATTCGTCTAGCGGTCCAAGACACTCCGGGCTAAACGGAGGGACCCTGGTTCGAATCCAGGATGGGGAAAGCGTCTCTTTTTCTCCAAAATTACACAAGCTCTAGTTTGAGCTAATTAATACGTGGGTGGCAAAAATTATTGTATGAAAAATTTATTGTCGCAAAAATTCCACAATCAATGATCTTCTCTCCCACTTTGGACTAACTGTCGATTTGAAAAATAAATGTTTAATCGACCCTCTAACGAAACTCGTTGTTAAAGGTCAACGCAGTACAGCAGACAATTAAAACGATTTCTGCTAACGCTAAATTTCGCCATATTTTGGAGGAATATCCAGACTTGACTAGACCCACTTCCATGTTTAACAAAATCGAACACAACGTTTTGCACTATATCGAAACAACAGATCCTCCTGTATCATGCAAACCACGTAGATTAAATCCTGAGCAGCTAAAAGCCGCCAAAGAAGAAATCCAATACTTATTGGATCAAGGCGTTGTAGTACCAGCACGTTCACAATGGGAGTCTCCAATATGCTTGGTAAAAACACCCAAGACAACCGCCTCTGATAAAACAGAATATCGGTTAGTAGGCGACTACCGCAAGCTTAACAGCCAAACTATTCCGGATTCGTATCCAATACCACATATTTTGGATTTTGTACAAAACCTTCACGGTACGAAATTTTTTTCAAAAATTGATTTACCTAGGGTATACCATCAAATTAAGATAAACCCTAGTGGTGTAAAGAAAACTACCATTTGTATACCTTTTGGTTCATACACGTATAAATGTACAAGTTTTGGGTTAAAATCAGCTGCTTCTTCCTTTCAGCGTCTAATAGATTAAGTACTTAGAAACACTAAGTTCGCTTATGCATACCTAGACCATACACTTATCGCTCGTAAAGATAGCACAGAACATGAGAAGCATCTTCAAATAGTTTTAAAATGCTTAAGCCATTATGGTCTCACCATCAATACTGACAAATGTGTATTTGGTGAAACCTAAATAAACTTCCTTGGTTATCAAGTTTCTGAAACTGGTATCAAACCTCTCCCTGATAAGGTTAAGGTAATCAATGAGTACAAAAAACCAGAAACGGTTAAGCAGCTTCGTCAGTGAGTCGGCATGTGTAACCTTTACTGACGATGCAGCCCCCATTCCGCCGAAATTTTAGCCCTACTAAACAAATATTTAAGGAGTTCTAAAAAGAATGACAAATCCCCCATTTTATGGACAGATGTATCAAATGCCTCTTTCGAGGAATCCAAGCAGAAATTAGCTAATGCAGCCTTTCTAGCGCACCCCAAAATAGACGCAAATCTCGTATTTATGTGTGAATCTTCAAGCCATTCTATTGGTTCGTCATTAAACCAAACGAACTCCAACCGCTAGCATTTCTTTGTTCACGTAAATTAACCCCTAGTTAAAGAAATTCAGTTTATGATAAAGAATTGACGGAGATCTATAGTTCACTTAAGTATTTTAGACATGATATTAAAGGTAGACAATGTAAGGTCTTAACTGATCATAAACCGCTAACATCGCCAAGACAATTGCGCCACTTGCAATATACAAGTCAATTTATCACTCAAATTGAATACGTTAAAGGCACTTAAGACGTAACAGCCGGTTTTCTCTCACGAATAAAAACTGTATCATCCCCCTCACCTATTGACTGTGAACAGATAGCTTTCGATCAGCAAACAGATGAAGAATTAGAAACTCCTCGCTAAATTTTCAATCGTAAGTATATCCCAATACCAACTTAAAAGTTGTTTGCGATATATCTCAAAACAAAATATTTTCCTAGATTATTATTCCTAGACTTATTAATTCCTAGACAACATAGATTCATTGTGTTTCTTAGCATGCATAATTTGTCGCACCCAGCATAAAAGCTACCTTTAAATTGATGACTGATAGATATGTATGGCCATCAATCAAAAACGATTGCAAAACATGGGCTCATCAATGCATCGCATGCCAGTCTACTAAAGTAAATCGTCGCACTGTATCACCCTTAGGAAAGTTTGACGTGCCCGATCAAAGATTTATACATATCAATGTTGACTTGATTGGCCCACTTACTGAATCCAACGGTTATGAATACGCATTAACAATTATTGACAGATATACTCGTTGAGTTGAAGTTATTCCATTGAAGGATATTCCAGCCGAAAATATACTCGTATATATACTCAGATATACTCGTTGGGTTGAAGTTATTCCATTGAAGGATATTCCAGCCGGAAAAGTAGCAGAAGTGTTATTCCGGGAATATATTCCTAGATTCGGAATTTTCAACTATTCAACCACTGACCGTGGTACGCAATTTCAAAGCAATTTATTTCGCTCTTTAGCAAGCTTATTGTGTGTAAAAAAGTTCAGAACCACTCCATATAATCCTAAAGCTAATGGGTTAACTGAAAATCTACACCGCCCTTTAAAAGCAGCGCTAAAATGTTATGATAATCATCATAACTGGGTAAATTCTTTGCCACTAATTCCATTAGGCTTTAGAAACGCTTTCAGAGAAGAGTTGGGTTGCTGAGTTAGTTTATAGCACTAATCTAAAATTACAAAGGTGAATTTTTTGAGACGTCCGAAATGGATGTAAACGCATCCGAGTTCGTAAAGCAATTGCATAGGCATTTTGAATGCATAAAACACGTTCCTACAACTTACCATAAACTCAAAATTTTTGTGCATATGGAACTTTCTTGATGTTCACATGTGTTTATAACAATACTTATTCATAAGCCGTTGCAAAGAATTTATCAAGGACCCTTTAAAGTAGTGAATAGGAATGATGAAGTTTTCACTCTTCAAGTAGGCAGCAAACAAAAAACTCTTTCAATTGACGGGTTAACACGTCCTGCGGGTTAACACGACCGGCGCTAGACTCCGTTTAGGCCTCGCCTGTCCGTACGGACCGGAGTGTCTTGCTTGACGTCTAACTGTGTCGTGAAATGAACGGTATGTAAAACCGTCGTGGCGTTTAACGTGTTACAACCAGCGTTCCTACCCGCCAATTTTATCGAAACAACTGTTGTTCAAAGCGATGAATGCGCCTGCAGTAACGCCGCTCCTAGCGCAAAACAACAAATCAGTTTAAACTACACAAGCCGAACTTCCGCACAGGATTTAAAGAGCCATGTTAAAGGCTCTAAAAGTAACCTGCAAACGAGTTCTTATTTTCCACAATCGGATTTTAGTGAAACAAAATTACTACCAGGTTCGGTAGAAAGGTAACATTTCCAAATAGACTTCATTATAGATAATTACGTCTATTTTTTTTCAGAAAGGGGAGTATCTGCGGCTAATTTATATTAATTAGCGACAAAATCAACTTGGCACAGTATAAATTTATAATAAATTTAAAATACTATTTCCATATAAATTATTCTTTTTTAAAGCAGTTTCTTCGTTAGAAATAACCCACGCTAAAACCACTTCGTTTCCTACGCATCGTCGGCGCCTTTCCAATTAAGTTTTATTGCCTTGTACTACCTCGGGGCAAGAACACCGTACGTCACGGTTACTCAGCAATTTTTAACTAATCGCCTTCTGCCGACAACCTGATCGTCCCCCAAAAATATATCTGTTCTCAAGTTTTCGAGATAGTTCTTCTAGTAGACTCCAAACGACTAAGACGTATTCTAGTCCGCTTCTTAGCTTCGCAAGCTTTAATATATATATGTAATCGCTGTATATTACGAAGTTATCCTGTGCCAATAAAAATGTTGAATATTGTACTTCGTCTCATCATAATCTACCGATTAGCCATTTACAGCATATCTTCTACGATTACGTCAATCATTTGTGGAGACTGTATAACAGAAGTAGTATAACAGAGCTATTATACTCCTGTTCAACTTAACCTGACAGTGGAGGAAAGGCTATGCCTTGTAACCTTCCGCCCTTACAAAATAGTTCGTCAGTTAAGTACTGCATTTTTGTGTTAAATTCATCGTCAAATGCAAACAACATATTTATATAATTAATCTAGAATTTTATATATAATGTGTACCCAGTAATATTACATTTCGTCTTTATTTAGGGAAAGATGTGTTTATTACGTCATCGCTTTGGTATCCAATAGGGTCAAAGCATGTTTTGGCACAATTTGGAGAAAGTGAAAATTGCAGCAACCCTTTCCCTCCACCCCAGAACGGGAAGACGATTCATTCTCTGTTCTTTCTTTCGGGCGGCATTTTCGCATGCACGTAATAATGGATACTGTTCCTGTATCGAATAATGATTCTTTTACATTTAACCGCATAAGGCTGGAAAACCACTTGGAAGTTCCGATAAGGTTGTTATGAATGTTTTTTGCAAAATATACCAATATTACCCAAAAAAATCTGACAATGATGTCATAGCGATCGTTTCCAGCTTAACTGGTTTCTCCTTCCAGCATACACAGAATGAAAGCTGAATTAAAAGATAAAGGGAAGTTTTCAACCACAGGGAAAAAATCGCCCACTAAAAATAACCATGCATACGAGGATAAAAATTTACGATGAATTTATATTATCGGCAGTACGGAGAAAAGTTCACGCTTTCTTTTTCAGGAACGAAATTCCTACAAACCTAAAAGTTATGGCTGCCATTAATGAAGATGATGCCTTGCCAAACGTACAGCAAGACGTCTACTGATAGATTTGGGTTTCAGTTTTACTGAACGAAAATGGGAGTCTGCGCCGATAGAACGCTATGACATTCAGTGTTAGCGTCATCGCTATTTGCGAGACGTCAAACGTTTTCGTTCTGAAGGTCGACCCATCGTTTACACCGATGAAACTTGGGTAAATTTTGGCCATACCAAAAACGAAGGTATGGGTCGATTCCACTGTCAAGTCGGCTGAACAGACGTTTTTGGACGGCCTCTCACCGGGCTTAAAAGCTCCATCCGTAAAAGGGTTCAGAAATATCTTGGTTCATGCTGGAAACGAGGAAGGTTTTATAGATGGTGCTTGTGATACGTTTTTAGCTTGCAAGAAAAAAGGCAATTACCATGGGAAGATGAATGGGGAATATTATGTGGATTGGTTTAGGAAGAAATTTCTCGCCAACGTGAAGTCGAATAGCGTCATTGTATTCGATAACGCCTCATATCATAGCGTATTGGTTGAAACTATTCCATTGACATCCACACGGAAAGCCAATATTCAAGCTTAGTTGACAACCAAAAACATTCCATGGAGTTGCGATATGTCGAAGGCCGAATTTTTACGTTTAGTAAATGATGTCCGTAAGAATTACGCAAGTTATCGCATTGACGAAATAGCTGCTGAAAGTGGGCACACTGTCCTCCGCATACTCCCCTATCACTGTAAGCTTAATCCTATTGAATTGGTTTGTAGTCAAGTGAAGGGCTACGTTGCTGGTCAAAACCAAACGTTTAAAAAGAATCAAGTTTCGAAACTGACACTCGAAGGCATCGACAGAGTCACACAGCATGCTTGGAGGAATTTCGTCGATCACGTGACGAAAACTGAAACTCAAATGTGGGAATTGGATGCCCTTACGGAAAATATTGTCGAACCTGTAATTTTTGCAATTGGCGGCTCCGACACTTCAGATTATTCAGACGATAACCTTAGCGGGATAGAATAATTTTGATTATAAAAATAAATAAAGGCCCATTTCAGGGCCATAAAATAAAAATAGCATTAATAACAATAAACATTATTACTCCACATACACAACGCATGCCTAGGGCCGTTTTCTATGGCGTAGCTTATAGAGGGAGAGACAACTTCCACTTAGGGTTCGTCCGCAAAATTTTACACATTTTTATCACCCCCCTCCCATTGCAGGCATGTTACAGAAGACTACTCCCATCAGCAATTCTCATAATTCAATGTCCGCCCCTCCCTCCAGTTTAAATTTATCTATGGAAGGAAAACACCCCCCCACACACACACACTTCTCTCCAAATCCATTTTTTTTTTAAAAGAATCCACTATTACGCTTTTTAAATTTTTGAATTTAATCCAAAAAAATTTTGAATAATGTTTTAATTTTTAGTTGAAAACGGCCTAACCCTTTGGGAAAGTTCACTTGTGAGAATTGTGTGGTAACGCGTTCGCCTAGTACGCCGTTAATCCGGGTTCGACTCCCAACAGTGTACAAAGAACGCTTACTCAGAGATCTCATAAAAAGATCGCACTGCTCACTGTAGTCCGGGGTTTGGTTCCCTAGGCCATAAGAGGTTCGGATTCCTCGGAAAACAGTAGGTCCCGGCGCAGCATGACCATTGTAGTCTTTGAGCCGTAAAACCACAAAACAAACAAACACTTATCAGAATTACACTCACACACACAAAAAAAAAAAAAAAAGCCTGAGAAACGGCAATAAATTGCCAAATCGGGTTATTGGTCAAAGACTGTAAGGGGAAAAAATAAGAAAGCGCGCATGAATACTTGAAAAACAGGGTTTTCTTGTTGCAATGCTGTCAGCTCTAGACTTCCCTTCTCTGTCAGGTTAAGTTAAACAGGAGTATAGTATCCTATCATATATACAGGAGTATAATATCCGAGTAGCAGAATCGTTAGTAGGTTATGGTGTTTTCAATATTCCAATGGTCATCGCCATTTTACCGGTAACCAATAACTTCAGAAGTATCGCCCCTACAAGATGTACTTCTCCTGTATGCACAGATAGATACAGGACAAGTAGCTCGTAGGGGCAGCTTTGATTTTTTTTTTTTTTTCTCAGAAAAAGTGGCAACCCCTCAAATTTTCAATACCTTAGCGAATTTTGTCATGAAAAACAACGGGTTAAAATTCTTTCTAATTCAGTTAGGCGCAAATTTTACTACTTGACATTTTTTGGATTGGGGGGGGGGAGGCGTATAAAAAGTTAATATTTTTATGCAATTATTACTTCCTGGGAGTGAAACTATTACGGCTAAATTCTTTATTTTCTGATTATTTCTCATATTTCATGTTATATTTTTTGACCAACCGTTGATTTTATATTCCTTTCGGGCACCCTTCGTGAAACACCCTTGTGTGTGTGTGTGTGTGTGTAATTTCGTATTTAATGTATCATTTTTAATCTGTTACAAATGCTTTTATCATGTAAATGCGGCGGACAAAATGGTCATGGATCTTTTGGTTACTATAAAAGGGGGTCGCGGATTACTTGGCTACTATAAAAGTGGGTCGCGGCTTGAAAAAGGTTGGGAACCACTGCTTTAAAGTGAAGGAACTGCATTGAGAGATCAATGTTCACCATTGTGTGTGTCCTATATACATAGGCATACGCAGGAAATTCATAAGGGGGGGTTATAGGCTCATTGGGGGGTGTTACAGAACCACAACTTATATATTCCTGTGTTAAATTTATAAAATTTTATTGCAATGAGAGGTGGGGGTGACAACCCCCATCAACACCCCCTGCGTACGCCAGTGCCTATATATTAAATTTGCCTGTAATATAAGAAATGTAATAATTAATGCTGGCATGATCCGACATAATTCTGTATATTTCATTGTTTACAATGGTGTTCCTCCAACTTTGGGTGCCCCTGAAACTGGCTGGTCCACTTGGTGTGTGTGGGGGGGGGGGGGGTAGGAAAATCCCCACAAAAGCATAAAAATGCAGTGGAAATCGGTTATAACGAGCGCCGATTATAACGACCAACCGCATATAACGACGGAATTTTTACAAAAAGTTTGAATCCTCCCCCAAATCCCTCTCTGGAACGACCTCTGCATGAGCTATTTCAATCATTTCTTTATTAATTGCGAAAAGGGAGTTAGGAGAGAAATTACCCCTCGGGAAAATTTAAAAACAAAGTATATGAAAATTGGTTTTTCAGCTTTGATTCACAAGTTGTATGACGAACACTATCAGTTGTCAGTTAAATAATTACGTTGGGAGGAGTAGTGCACCACTTTTTAAACATTAAAGCATCCGGCAGTGTGGGGAGTGGGCGAACCGAGCATTTTCCCTGTGTGTTAGATTTTTAGGGGCGGCAAAATTATTATTATAGCGAATGAAGTCATTTTTGAGCGGCAAAATACGTGTTTGCCCACGTTTTGTAGCGGCGTAATACCTAACGCCGTCTTTGGAATCCGGTACCATAGATTTTTTACATCCCAATATACATTTCTCAAATTATTTAGGCATCCTTGACAATGTCGCGTCCAGAAACTTCACCAGTCGCATCGAATTTTTACTTTTAGCGGCATAGACGTATGCAGAAAGTCCATAAGGCGTTATAGGCTCAATGGGGGTTTACAGAGCTACAACTCATATATTCCTATGTTAAATATACAAAATTTCACTGCGCTGAGGGGTTGTTACTACCCCCAAATTACCCTTCTGGCTACACCTATGTGTAACGGATATGACACTTTTTTGAACCGTTATGTTCAATACGTTATATCAGTGGTTCTTTAACTTTCCTAGACCGCGGACCCCCTTCAGAGATCACTCGCCCTCGCGGACCCCCAAGAATTAACTCAAAGTTTAAAGCCCAGAATTTGCATCATACATATTTATTTCTAGTGTTTCATCACTGATTTTCACCATTTAAGGAAGGAATTTTTCGTTCCCTCGTAATTTATTCTTAGCATTAAAGAGTAAATGCTCGTGTCTTAGTATTTTTCCGAACTTTTGTGGAACACTGGGAGGATCTCGCGGTTCCCCCGATAGGGTACCACGGACCCCTAGACGGTCCGCGGACCACAGTTAAAGAACCGCTGTCTTATATCCTTACTTTTTCATCTGAGTTTTCTTAAAGATCCTACAGACCAATCGCACTTTTAAAAACTCTGATCTACAGTAACCGTTGCGGCATTTGTGTGGAGATCCCCGTTGTAGTGCGTATAAATTAACGAAACCAACTAATTGAAATTCGTTACATATAGTGCTTGCATTCACAGCAAGTGACAGGTCCGCGTAAAGCGTGATTTAAATGTGCTTTGTTTCTGTAAACTAACCCATAATTTCTAGGAAATGGCGACGTATTTTGTCCTGTAGTTATTAGTTTTACTGCTCCAGAAATTTATATCTGGTGGCCGTAAAACCCCCAGCCTTTTCTCCCGTAACGGCCACACCCCTTTGTCAATTTAGGTGACTGACTCTGCGGGGTTAGAAACCTATGGTGCAGTGTTTCCGCGTTGGCTTTTCAGAACTAGTACTTCCGTTTTGGCAACCAATTAGCTAATTGCGTTGTTTTGTTGTATCTCATTTTTTTTTTTGCATCCCTTTGTTCCCTATGGATAACATTTTTTCCCTCTTGTAAAGACGAGTACTTGCTGATGGGGTTCCATTAGTCTCCATCTAACTACTCGGGAATCATGAACTGCCCGCCTTTTTTCGTTTTGGGAACTTTCGCGAGTTCTTCAGCCCTTGTTTGGCTTTAATTTGGATAGAAGATGGTCGTTACTCAAACTCGTGACCGTGACTTGTAATTGCAGTGCAGCTGTATGTGGCATTACATCTATGTGTTAAAGAAGTGCCATCTTCATTTGCCCTAATTACCGCTTCCTTGAGGAGAGTGACTGTCATAAGAACTACTCTAGTCCGTGGTTCATCCTACTCGTGGAACTGCCCCTCCATTTGGCTTCCTGTCTCGATTCCCAATTAAAAACACTAAAGTTTGCGCCTTTTAAATTTTTCATGTGGCTTTATACAATAGCTCAACTAATTAATATAATTTTAAAATAATTAGCCTAAATCGTGGGCCTTCAACCTTTTTCCGTCCAAGGGCCATTTTTGCTTGTTCTCGTTGGCTTACTGGTCGCACTGCTATACCGGCAATATTAGGACTGAACAAAGGCGGATCCAAGGTGGGGGAGGGGGTGTAGGGTGTGATTCCGTGGAGTTGCTTTTGTTTCCTCTTTTTTTTTTTAATATTGGTTTGCCCCTCCCGAAAATATTTTCTAGATCCACCGCTGTAACTGAATATACATATATTACAACGTAAAATACACATGGAAGCAAACATTTACAATACTTTTAGTTATTAATATATAAAGCAAAATCAAACCTTTTAGTAAGGTTTTTGGTACTATTTTTTTTTAAAATAAGCCTGTCAGGTCCTATTTTTGACATTGCAACCTTAAGAGTGCTTTTAAGGTAGACGTCGGTTATTCTGGTCCTAATTTTTGATTTTACTAACTTCATCTTGAAAAGAGTTGTTCGCAGACGTAAGTTCTCACGAATAGTGATACCGTTTTCAGAGCATGCAGTCGGATGGTTGGGAAGATGTTCTTATCGATGTATTTAGAATAGAATTCAATGAGTCATAAGTTGAATTTTGTTTTAAAATCACTGTTGCACTGCAAATCAATAAAACTGTCTACAATGCACATATACTCAAGAGTACTAAAGCAAAACATGCTTGAAGAAGGAAGATCGCGTGTTACTTTAGTCCTCTAGTGTTTTGAGATATTTGTTGTTACTGAATGTGAACAGAATGAAATACATAGACTTAAGATTTACAGGGAGCAAGGAGTGTATTTTTGTATGAAACAATTTATATTTTTCATGAGCAAACCGGGCCGCAAAGAATACGTCGGCGGGCCTCATGTGGGCCACGGTTTGAAGACCCCTGGCCTAAATCGTTTTGCTTAGTTCAAGTGGTTTTGGTATTTCCCCGTTGTAGCTCTCAGGACAGACACACAGACGAGACATGCGTAATTTTAACGCCATATTCTCACAGTAGGATGAAGAAGCTGATTGTCTCATTGTTGATTTGTTTTTCGCCCACGTCTTAAGCAAATTAAGAACAGGATAATTCTATTCGAGGAAATTAAGAAAACAAAAAAATCGTTCTTGATGTTTAATGGTGGCCCTACGCGATTCACCCATCAACATTTATGGAAGGAGGAGGAAAACACCTCGATGTGTGTGTGCCACATGTAAGAAGTCCTTAAACGTTTGGCATATTTTATCTATTCCTAAACATTTTAACCAATAACGATCGCTTGCTTTTAATCGAAACCATTTTAACCTCCATGAGACTTTTCAAGAGCTTCTTTTAATCATGAAATCACTTTTACGTTTTCATCTGATATTTCTTTTTTCAGTTTCCTCTGATTTTATTACATCCCTCGTTTTTAACGTAAAAAAAAAAAAAAAAGACACCCCCAAATTCAATGACTTAAAACAAAAAATGCTTTTAATCAATGCAAAAAAATACTACCCAGTGTCACGTGCTCAGCACACCTAGTTGCAAACGCACCTTTATCATTGACAAGCGACGTTTCAGAATCTGATATTGGTTTAGTTCTTAACACAGATTTACATCCACTAGGATTTTTCTCAACAAAACTGACTCTGCCAGAACGTGTAAATACAGTGTATTTGATAGTGAATACTACTCTATTTGTTCTTCTATAAAATTTTATAGACATTGATTAGAAGGCGTTAATTTCACCATTTATAATAATTCAGACCTTTAACTCACACACTTGCTTAAAAAAATGCTCTGCATGTCAACTAAGACATGTGGAAATATTGCATAATTCTCCACAAATTTATGCCCTCTAACTTGAGCCCCCCCCCCGGTTCTAAGCTAGATAGGAATAGGAGCAAATCACAAAAGATGGTCTTTAAAACGAGTTGAATGATTGGATTTGTGATGCGGAAAATTGTTTCGATGTTCTCATCTCAAAAAATAAAAGTTCTAAAATTTGAATTAATTTTTTTTTTAAATTTAAATTAAATTTTGGTTTTAATTGTGGTTTCTTCCTTTGAACAGCAGCAACGAATCTTTCTAAAACTATTCTTGTTACTTAAGTTGAAAGTGAATAAAAGGTGCCCTTTTAATAAAGGCTGTGCAAATAGACAGCAGCCTACTGTGCAAATTTGCTCAAATTGGCAACTGCACAACGCACAGCGAATTCTAGACCTTTAATTCAATAAGATTACTGACAAAGGCACCTCCCTGTTCTTTTCTTCTTTAATTAAAAGCTAAATTAAATTTCTGCCTTGGAAAAAAAAAAAAGAAGAAGAAGAAGAGGAAAATTACTTCGTAATAGCTTTTTCGCTTCAAAAGTTGGGGCAATTAGTGATTTACTCCCGCTTAGCTGTGAGCTGATGAATATAATGAACTGCAGAGTTTAATTTTAACTCGTATTAGGGTTAATTTCCGATGAGTGGCGATTAAAAACTGTGTGACGGTGATAAGAGTGGGAACGATTAAATATCGATGATAAGTTTTAATCGTTTGATAAGGGTGTTTGCTTGGCTATCGAATGGCCCTGATGTTCCTGATCGAAACGCGCCGTCTTGAGGCATGACCATAGATATACTCTGAATATTCATTTTCGGGTCTCCGACGATTATAAATCTTTGCGACTGAAAAAAGGAAGCCAAGTCCGTCATTTCCCAGTGCGTGAAAGTCATTTGTTTGAAATAAGGCGCAGCTAGAAGCACCTGTTACGCCTTAATGCAGGGGTCTTCAACCCGTGGGCCACATGCGACCTGACAGCTCATGAAAAAATATAAATTGTTTCACAAAAAAATGAAGTCCCTGCTCTCTTTGAGTCTGAAATATATGTATTTTATTCTGTTGGCATTTTCATATTTCGTAATAAATATTTTAAAACACTAGAGAACCAAAGTAACACTCTATTTTTCCCTAAGTCATGTTTTACTTTAGTTTTCTAGCGTATATGGGAATCAGGTTTAGTTTTATTGATTTGCAGTGCAACAGTGATTTAAAAAAAATTCAACTTAGGACTCATCAAATTCTATTCTAAATATGCTGATATGAACATCTTCCCCACTATCTGACTGCATGCTCTGAAAACGTTACTGTTCTTGAGCACTTACATCTACTTATGGGCTGATGTAAAAAGTTCATAAGGGTAGTGGGGAGGGGTTACAGAGCTGCAGCTCCATATGTTCATATATATATATATATAGATGTATATACACAAAATTTCGTTGCAGTGGGAATTACAATCCCCATCGACCCCCCCCACCCCACCGAGTACGCCAATGCGTCTGTAAACAGCTGTTTCCAAAAATGAAGTTGATAAAATGAAAAGTTAAGACCAGAATAACTGACGTCCACCTTGTAAGCACTCTTAGGGTTGCAATATCAAAAATAAGACTTAATATTGACACGATTATTAAAAATAAGCAGTGCCAAAAATCTCGCCAAAAGGTTTGATTTAACACGTATTATAATAACTAAAAAGTATTGTAATGTTTGCTTTAAATTGGCCAGTAATTGCATCCATACGTATTTTTATATTGCTTAATGTGCGCATTTGGTCGCAGAGGCCGATCCAGAAAATATTTTTGGATAGACGTACAAATATATAGACACCTAAGGAAAAACATTAACGAAAGGCTGATCCGGGGGGGCGGCGTATCCCTCTAGCCGCCTTTTTCAGTCCTAATATTGCTGATACAGTAGTGCGGCCCATGGGCCTACAAGAATAAGCAAAATTGGCCCTTGGACTGAAAAAGGTTGAAGACCCCTGCCTCGATGGTTTCTAAATGGCAATGGCCTAGAAGGTTAGTACTGCCTTATCCCGTTATGCCTCTGCCGGGAATTACGGTTGTATTCAAGATTTTGAGTACGTAGCATGTAGGCTACTAAACGGACCATTTGTAGGGCCCGCCATTCAGTCGATTCCGAATGTTTCAGACGAGAGGCAGGCAGCCATCTGTCTTTGGAGTTGACGGCCGTGTTTTAATAAGGGGCTCGTAACTCGTCCCTCGTGTGTTGCTTTGGTCGGAGCCGTAGATTGATGGCCCTTCTCTGATCTTCCTTATTTCGATTAGAGCTTCAGGGCCTCATAGGAAACGGCTTATGACTCCTTCGTTCTTCAAATATTATCCTTCTTGGCGTCTGCGATGTTTGCCCAGAGATCCTCCCAGACGCCGCATCCCGTGTATGACACTTCCACGCTGCTTCGTAACAAGCCCTCGGGCAAGTTTTTCCTATTAATATCTCCCCGCGTTTGATCTAATTAGTATCTCTGTCGCTGACACTTGAATCGTCGCTGCCGTGCAAATTTGATATATTAGCCCACCCTTTTCGGTTGCGTAATGCGATTAATATTTGTAGTTTGCCATCGTATTGCTGTCTTCGACCCGGCAGCGTTTATTTTATTAGCGGTTTTCAATCAGATGCGATACTTTTTGGCGTGCATGGGAAATAAGTTCCTGATTTTATATTCGCGAGATCTTAAGAATCTTTAAGATTAATAATTTTTTTTTTCAATTTTATTTGTAAGTTTTCGCATGTATGAAGGGCCGCCGTTTAGGATCGGATAGGGGTGCGGTAACACCGGGGCCAAGAGCTTTTATGGGCTGGCGGCGCTGAATTTTATACCCTGGCTCTGAGATTGTAAGGTTTATTATTTTATACACTTAAACTGAAAAACGCTAGAAATTTTTATATCAGAATTCAGACTCAGAAATCGGTTTCCCGGAATCCTGTTGCTACAAAATCCCCATTCTTAATGTTTTAACATCGAAAAGGGAAATTTCCCCCAATTACACATCACAGATCACCGTTAGTGCTTCCAGATTCCTGCGAATTTAGTATACTCTATTATAAAATAGATGGGGAATTTTCCACAGTTAGACATCGTTGGAAGCAGTTAAGTTCTGCTAAAAATATCTGCACAATTCTCATCGTACATAGTGACAAAAAATTTCTAAACTAACTTGTAGAAAGGGTGTTTGTCGCTTCAATTATACAACAAAGTTTAAAAAATTGAATGACGGGAATATATATATATATATAAAAGAGAGAAATAGTAAATAATAGTAATATCGACAGAAATTATGAAAAAAAAAGCAGCCGTTTATCTCAATAATTTCGTAGTACTTTGGGCACAAAATCATTAAATTGGCATCATTGGTGCCCGTTGGACATGTTTGAATCCGTACTGAAAGTCACCGGATGTAGGAACAAGAAAGAAAAGCTATATTTATACAAGTCGAACACTACGCAGATTAAATTAAGAAACAATTTTTATCAACTTTTTTAGGCGTAGTAATAGTAACGCCGATGTTATGGCATGGTTAGATGGTGAAACGTTCGTAAAGAAAAAAAAAAAAAAGTTTGTGTATGGTGGGGCACGATCCCTCGACCTTCTGCTATCCGTGCAGATGCTCTTACCAACTGAGCTACAGACGACAAACACTCAATCCCCTACGAACGTATTTAAAGCGTATTTTCGGAAGCCGGTTATTTTGCAGATTGGGGCAGCACGTGGACTGCTTTTTAAACCAAACTGCGAAGAGATAGGTGTTAAATTCATCGAAAAGCTCGTTGCAGCAGATATATTTATACAAGTCGAACACTACGCAAATTAAATTAAGAAACAATTTTTATCAACGTTTCTTAGGCGTAGTAATATTAACGCTGATGTTACGCATCGCCCTGGACCGTAAGCCTAAAAAAACACTGACCCATACTCCCACTATTTATTTCCCAATTCGACCATTGCATACTTACCATCAATACGAAAGCTTTTGGAGTATATTGACTGTAACAATTTTTATGTCCTCACCATTGATTGGGGCGGGAGACGGTAAAATGGTAAATCCGCCAATGAATAGGATACTAGTGTGGAACGCGAGACTGGCAAGGGATGTTTGCAACCTGCCGAAGGGAATTGAAATAAATACTACCCAATCGTTATTGGCAACTTTGGTTGACGCGGTTTCGTTATTTTGCTTTTACTAATAACGATTAGCGTTCACGAACTAGGGTTTAGTAACCCGAGGGTTAGAGGTCTGCAGAAAAATTAACTTTTATTGAATACCGTTGACGCAATGCTTCGCTTTGTTCGCTGAGCTAATTTTCAAAGTTTTTTTTCTCGCGCGTTTTCCAGGCAATTAGCGAACAAATCCCTTTAAATGAGCGTCATAAATTTTTCTTTTCCGAAACGCGATCTGGAGTACGACAAAAGTCGTAAATTACGACGTTCGCCGCTTTGTGATCGTACGATGTTTCTCGCAGGCTCGTTTTCTTCTTAAGCATTTCTCTTCTCGTAATTGTGCAGTTAAAGTGCAATTTGCATGTTTATTAAGCCGTTCTTAACTCAACCTCTCTCTTTACCAGAAGCTGCTTTAGATTTTGTCGGGTTTCTTTACCCCTTATTGGATGGCCGGCCCACCTTTTATTCCCCTGCACTTCTAGAATTAAATGACGACACCTAAGCGTGCATCTTTTTGTGTGCCGTGTATGCTCGACTCTCGAATATCCCCTTTCCTTCCCTAACATGCCTTGTCGGTCGGTTGCGTTGTTTGAGCACTGTGTCTGCAATTGCAGTGCCGCCTTCGGCAACCACCTTCTGATCTCAAATGACCCCCACCCCGTCCACTCTCTCTCTCTCTCTCTCTCTCTCTCTCTCTATCTACACTTCTAAAACGCTGGAGTATTCTCGCATTTGAAATTAGGTGTTTTTCGATATGGCAACGGCTGGAGAAAGGTTCACGAAAGTTTAAACTTCATTTTAATAATTATAATGAACTTACGTTTCGAAGATCAGACACTCAGCATCCAAGCTAATTTAAAAACGGTATTTTTTTTTTAATATACCCACGAAATTGTAGTTTAATTTTTATTGTCGCCAAATTTTGCTCGAAGCTTTAAATACCTTACGAAATGTATTTTTGGGTTATTGAATTAGACTTGCAAGTTCGGTATATTTTTAAGGGGACATAGGACTTAAAAAAATAAAAAAATAAATAATAATAATTATGTTGTCTCTTTGCTTGCACCCTACCAAAAAAACAAAGTTGTGAAAAATATAAAACCCATTTAAAATTTTTTAACTTTTAAATATGATATTTATGTAATTTTTTGGTATTATGAATCTGTCTCATGTTTACAAAATGCAGTATATATGGCAACTTTCAGCTAGAGAGACTAAAGTTTCATAGGCTAAAGCTATTTTTAAAGTTTCGTTAAATTATATTAAACTGTTTTTCAGAAAATATGCGTGCAAACTTCATAAAGTACGTTTCGTGAAAACAAGCTTCAAAGTTTTATTTGCCTTTAAATAATATACTACTGGTGTTTATGTTTTTGCTGCTTTTTTGAGCTTAATACTCAGTCGATTTTCACAGGGTTTGTTTTAAAATGTTCAAAAAAGTGCATACTTTTTTTACAATAATTAAAAACAAAAACGATTTTTTGAAGATTTTAAAAGTCCTATGTCCCCTTAAGTCGATGTAGGAGAAATGCTTGTTAATTCAGGGTGCAGGAAAGGCATACAACCGGGACTGCTCTGAGGTGTGGTCAATCCAGTTTTCCAGGTAGTTAATTTAAAATTAAGCAAATTGTGCATTAACTGCTTAAAACCGGGGAAATTATTGCCAAAATCAAATTTTCGCCATCTGTGTGGGCTGGAGTTTTAAATCGTAAGGACGAACGTCATTTTCTCTTTCCTCTTTTGAAATTTAAGACCTTTCACTCACGGTTAGATTCACCATTAAGCAAAATATGTGGTAGGAGGTCACCAAAGAAATTTTCCATTTCCCTATTTACTATGGACCATACTTTGTAAAAGGAACCCCTTTCCTCACACAAAATAAACAACCAGCCTGCCAAGTACAGAAGCAGACGTTTTACGTAAAATTAGCTTTGAGGATCTAATTCAAGACTTTACAATTAGAAAGAGCAAGAGAAATAAGGTAGAAATAATATACTGTAAAACTAGTATTATTGTACAGTGTATTATTTCTACTTTGAAGTAGAAATAATATACCGTATTTGAAGTAAGAGCTTGTTGAGAGTCGTCAAGCTCTGCGTTGTATAACGAGGAGCTTGAGAGGATGAGAGTTCTCAGAAATATTCCTGGTTAAAATACTTGAATACCACTAAATTCATAATTTTAAATCCTACAGACCACATTTCGTGAATTTAGTGCAATATAAAGGCAAAAATTGTCATTCAGAATATGAGAATTTCTTAGAATATTATTTTTGTTATATTATTAATAAAATATTAAAAATGGCGTATGTCCAAATTTTTCTGCAGACCACCAAAATTTTCTCGCGGACCACCGGTTGGCGACCGCTGATTTAAAGGACATCTTTGATCGTTGTTTTTCTTCTTGTATTTTGTTTAAAAAAATATCGTCATTTTTATTCGCTAAACCCGTGTTCGTAAGAACCTTGCTCGCTACAAATAGTTAAATTGTATTGCGCTTTGCCATTGTACCAAACAAAATTCATAGTTTCTTCGCTTATGGGACGCTATTTAGTTTTTAATTTGAAAAACTAAATAGCGTGCCATTAGCAAGGAAACTATGGATTTTGTTTAGTACAACGATAAAGCGCAATACAATTTAATTGTTTGTAGCGAATATTGCTCCACGATACAATTTAATTGTTTTTAGTGAATACTGCTGCACGATACTATTTGTTTTTAACGAATGCTACTGCACAATACAATTTGCTTTTAGCGAATACTGCTGCACGATACAATTTAATTGTTTTTAGTGAATACTGCTTCACAACACAATTTATTTGTTTTTAGCGAATACTGCTCCACGATACAATTTAATTGTTTTTAGCGAATACTGCTTCACAACACAATTTACTTGTTTTTAGCGAATACTGCTCCGCAACATTGGTAAATACACATTGGTATAATGTCCACGCAAAATATCGGTAAGAGAAGCTTACCGATATTGTGCGTGTATCGATGTATATCGTAATAATAATATCGAATTATCCATATCGATACCGATATTGTCAATATCGAAAGGGAAGTATCAATACACGTTGACTTATAGAGGGCGTATCGCAACCTGCCTATTCATTCAGATGTGGAAGAGAATTTCTTCACTGATACCGACCTCTACGGAAAACGTAATGACAACTCGATCAATATGTCAATTCCTTTCTCATGTTCATTTTGTTTTGGAAAATGTATTTTTACTTTTTCGGATCACGAATGGAAATGATTGCTAAGCCAATATTATTAATAAAAGCTAACATTTAAGGTGATGACGTCATCATGGAGTTTCGATTAAATCAGTGGTTCCCAACTCAATTTAAGCCGCGGACCACTTCGAAAATTTCTTGCGAATTGGTTTGTTTGGATTTTTTATGGCGCAAGAGCATCTGGGCTATACTGCGCCAATCTCGCGAGTTGACTGCAAGACCTTAATGAAAAAGGAAGCCGGGTCTTTTTTGGGGGAAATGTTTGTAAAATTGTTCTTTGGTAAAAAAAAGGAATAATAAACAGAAAAAAAAATCTAATGATAATGTAGTCAAACATCGTTAAGATGAACACGCTTAAGACGAATTACTTTTAATACGAACCGTTTTCTGAAGTTCCGTCAGATTGTAAAATACTACAAATATGCAATCAATTTCATTTTTATAATTAATTTTAATATTTAATAAATAATTTTATAAGCTTTTTTTTAATTACTTTTTTTAAAATAATGACCCATCTTGGGTACCACCAGTTGGGAACTACTGGATTAAAATAATTACTTGTGTGTATGCAGCAAACAGAAATGAGAGTGGAAAAAACGGAGGAAAGAAAGAAAAAAGTGAATGTAGGGAGATATAGGAAGATGTGTGTTGGAGGAAAGAGAATTTGTTTTTGGTGCAAATTCAATTGCTTTTTACCGCTTGCTTCACTTGGTAATTTGGACTAGAGGTCGGTCACCTGCGAAGTGATTTTTAAAAGCTCGAGAAAAATTTCCAATGTGATTGTCAGAATTTAAAAAGTGTATTTTACTCGTTTTCAAATAATAAAAGACCTTCGTACTCTGTATTAATGGTTAGATGACTAAAACGTTCACAGATACGAGGATGGGGCCCGCCGTCGATTGCGGTGCTCCCGCACACCTTGCTCCCCCGTCTCCATTTGGCGGGAACGCGAAATGCTTTCGCCCTAGAGAAAGCTTACTCGGAGATTTCATAAAGATTGCACTGTTCACAGTTGTCCGGGGTTTGATTCCCTAGAGCTTAAGAGGTTCGGAATCCTCGGAAAATTGTAGGTGCAGAGATTCGGACTTCGCGAAAAGCAGTAGGTCCCGGCGCAACATTGTGATGAATACTAACTACATCACCTCGAGACCCCACTGGAGAGGGGCTATGTGTGGCATAAGGCCATGTGTTTGGGATTACATTTCCAAGTATCCGAGGAATGCGAAGGCACACTAGAGGTGGGTGAGAAGACAGTTTTGGAAAAGAAGCGGGAGATTGCTCGGGGCCGTTGACGATGACGGACGGGCCCCGCAGCTTGATATTTGGGCCCTATCCTTCGAAGCATTGGTGGCGCACCACCAAAGACAGATATTCCTTCTTGCGGATAACGTTACGTGCTGTATCATATTTTGGATAGATGTGTTGTGCTGTGTTTGTGAATAAACGTGTGTGCCGTGAATCACGTCTCCTTCGTAATTTGCGTTACGTCTTATTATCCGCTTCTACACATCCTACAAACCGGGATCGATCCTCAAACCGACGGGACGCCTCAACGAGAAGGACCTCCGTCTATATGGTGGCAATTAGCACGAACCTTTGAACCCTCACGAACATGACCATTGTAGTCCTTGAGCCGTTAAACAACAAACAAACATTCACAGATTGGTGACTGTGGGTTAGCACGCTGAAGGGATCTGTAGTATTACTTTGACACAACGTTCCTTTAAACGTTGCCGACCTTTGATTTGTTCTCAAAATCATCAAACCATCGTACCTCTCGAACACGGCAAAGATATTTAAGAAGTGCGGTACTGAATGAGTCCGGAATAAGTACACTACTGCGGAGAAGTGCGGTACCGGACGCCCAAGTGAGTTAGTGGTCAAAACCGCCGACTTCGGACTCATTGGGACGACTCCCAGTCACAGGCGTACACGGATAGTTCATATGGGGGGGGGGTTATAGGCTTCAATGAGAGGGGGGTTAAGAGCTACAACTCCATATATTCGTATGTACAAAATCTCATTGCAATGGTGGTCACAACTTCTATTACCCCCTCCCACCCCCGCGTACGCCAGTGAGCTGGGCTATGTACGGATGTGGAGTGGTTCGCAGGTTACGGTAAGCTCTTGATCCCGTCCCAGATACGTTGGCGGATCCAGCGAGGGGTGGAGGGAGTGATCGCCGCCCCTTGCCAATACAATCAATCAACTGCTAAGGGCGTTGCTGCCAAAATTGTACCCATTGTCAGTTATTTTTGTTACGTTAGAGGTCGTATCGATGGAAAATACCTTGCGTAAGTAAACAAAGCCTTATACAATCGAAATGGACGTTTGTCTCCCCCCCCCCGCCCGGCTTAAAATAATTCAAATTATATCCTTGGGGCCATAAAAATACAACCAGCCAGCCAATTTAAATTATAAATTAATATTATTCAGCTGTAAAATAAAATTCTTTATGGGAGAAACCGTTGTTTTTACCAATTCTCACTTTTTTGAAATTTTGCGTACGAGATTGTATACCAAGCATTACTTCAAGGACATATTTATTGCACTTGACGTACTCTTAATTTTCTTTGAAACAAATATAAATAAATAAATAAATAAATAAATACAATTTCAAATTTGTTTGTAAAGTGCACAAGCAAGTTTTCTTGCACTTCCACCCCTAGTTAACTTCAGTTCTGCACTGGGTTAAAACAATTACTGTATCAAAATAAGACAGTGGTTGTAGTGAATCAAATCCTATGAAATGCGGCGCAGTGCTCAGTGGCGGATTTATAAAATTGCCGCCCTTAGGCACAGCCTGTACTGCCGCCCCCTCCCTCCTTTACAAAGAAAGGAATATTTGTAAAAAAGAAAGTATATCATACTCTTAGCGTTTCGTATGTAACGGCTATTTTTCATATAATTATTCAAACTAATAAGATACAACTCAAAATTATTGCTACCATAATCTCCGACTTCGTGAATTCGAGACATTTTTTGAATCCACATTAGTTTTAGTTTGGAATCCTGGAGCCTCTGATGTTTTTACGTGAACATTTATTACATTACAAAATTATTTAAAACAAAAAAAAAATCAACGTTGTCGACTTTTGAAAATTTTATTTTTAAGCTCTCTGACACCGCCTCTAGGCCTGTGCCTTGTGTGCTTACGTAGAAATCCGCCACTGGCAGTGACCCTTGCTGGCAGAATCCTTGCGCCATAAATATACAACCAACCAATCTATGAAATGTCGTATAGCCTTTTAATTAACTTTTAAATAAAAATGTTGTGGAATATATTGCTGGTCTAGCTAACCAGAGCATTTTTCAGGGGAGTGGTTAGTTACGGAGCACTATCATCTCCTTTATTTCAAAGGTGCAGTTTTAGCTGTTTTTGCCGAACTATATTTTTCGAGTTGTTAGTTGATTTTTTTTATTTTATAACGAATTTTCGATTTCTAACTACAGTAGTCTTGTTAATTCGAACCACTCTAATCCAAAAGTCCTGTTAATCCAAACTTTTTCCGACGACAACAGACAGACAAAACGTAAGCAAACAGCACAGTGTATGTTGCAAAAAAACTTCCATAAAAAAAGGGTTAGTATGTTGTCTTTTACGCTCGTATTAAGCAGGGCCATGGTGTGGAAGGCTCGAGCCAGGGGCGCTGGTGAGAAAGAGCGTAAAATCGGCTGAAATATTTCACAGGAGAGAATATGTCCGTGGCTAGGAAGCGTAATTTGCACGATTCGGCCAGTGGCGCAAAATCATTCAGCTATGGTGCTGTGCACAAGCACAAACGTGCGTCCAACGCATCGAACAGTTATAGCTTACGGTAAATTTAATAGTAAAGATTCCGGTTATCCGAACAGATCTCTGTCCTAATTTGTTCGGGTTAACGAGACTCTACTGTAGTTAAAATTTTAATTTAAACACACAATTTTTTCTAAGTGAGGTCTTGTCAAATATATTTTATATTTTTGTCGAATATCTTCCTGGAGCACTTGTAGATTTTCAGCGGAGCACGGTTTGGGAACTCCTAGTTTAGTCCGTAAGGACAAAAACTTCAATTTTATAGTAAGCAGCATGCCCGTATCCATGGGGGATCTTAGGGACCAGTCCCCTCCGGAACTAAATCTTTAATGGGACTTGGCTACGGCCTTGCATGCTGTGATTGTATCTATACATGTCGTGTAAAAATTTTTGACACCCCCCCCCACCCCCGAAATCAAATCCTCCATACGGTCTTTGTAAGCACAGTTTATGTATTACAGCTTATACCTATAGATCAAATTAAAAAATCATACACCAAGTCTTTACGTGAAATAGAACTTTTCTGCATTTAACTTACTGTAAAATTCGTTGATTTGATCTACAGATGTGAGTTATTAAATGGCGTTTTCTTGAACGTTCAGTTTCTGTTATTTGTTGACGTTTGTGCCGCTACACCATCAACATATTAACGGTTGTAAGCATGCAACAGAATCGTGCGTTTTTTGAACGTGGGGGCTAGTGGAATGCGAACAATATATTCACATGCAATATTGCAGTTTTAATCGTTGTCGGTTTGAATGTTATGTTTGTTGTTCCTCCCCCACTTTTAGCATTCAGAGAGAGGGAACTAAACAGTAATAAGCAAGCTATACGATCATAAACCGTTAAAATAAATTCTTTTGCTTGAACTGTGGTTAGAAGTTCAATTCTCTTGGTGCTGCGTGACAAGATGGCCTACAAGGTCGATAGAAATGGGGCCTTTGAACTTCCTTGATGTAACCTCTGAACAACGGCCAACTTTTCTTTCAGGAATTCAAGGGGACACGATAATGTTTGTTTACTACACTACGCTGGAATGATGGTTTTAACAGGACGAATGGTTTAAACAGAGCTGTAAAATACTATAATGGTAACGCATTTGTCTTCCATGAGAAAAATCCGGGTTTGACACTTGTGAGCATAGGGTTAAATATAGCGTAAACTGTGTGGAGGGGGGCAAAAAAACCTCCAAAATTGTGTGGGAAAAAGTACGATTTGCCTCTTGTCTGAAAAAAAAAAAAAACCCACTTGGGGGTAAGTGCCCCCTTGCCCCAGCCAGATTACGCTTGTATTTATTTATAGGTAACAAGCGCGACCTCTTTTCTTCACCCGATCCGTATTTCGGGTTTACTTTCCTACGTCAGAAGCTTTCGAAATCTGCGTCGCGATATTGGCCAACGTTTTTTACGGGCTGGTATTTTAAACTTGTCGTCATTGTGTGGGGGTCTCGAGTTCGACACCGGATTTGGGAACATCTTTTTTTTTTTTTTCCAAAATGTTTGGTCCATTTCTAAATGAAGCGATACACTGAAAAAGAGAAAGAAACGTTTAATAGCAGGCTGTTTGAGAGTCATCAACGATGATGGAACTCAAATGACTGGCTTTTTTCATTATTGCATAGGGCTCTGAGTTCGACACCGGACGTGGGAACGTCCTCTTTTTATTTTTTCCCGCTTAAAAACTTCAGGTCGGCTCTGCTAAATGAAGCGACACACTAAAATAAAGAAGGGAAAAAAGTTCAATAGCAGCCAGCTGCTGGGTCATTAACGAGTAAATTGACTTTTCGTAACTGCATAGGGTCCCGGGTTCGATACTGGGTTTGAGAACTTTTTTTTTTAACCCCATAAAAATGAACGTTAGCCTTGTTAAATGAAGCGACACACGGAACGAAGAAAAAGAAACATTTAATGGGGGGGGCAGTTCGAGGGGCATTGACGAGGAAATTGTCTTTTCTTCACTGCATAGGATTCCGAGTTGGATATCGGTTTCGAGAACTTCGTCGTTTTTTTTCTTCCCCTTTTAAAAAGGAAGCTTGACCCTGCCAAATGAAGCGCCATGCCAATAGAAAAGAAAGAAACGTTTAATAGTAGGATATATTCGGATCAATAACGAGGAAATTGGATTTTCGTTAGTGTATGGAATCCAAAGTTCGATACCATACTTAGGTACGTAGGTTTTTTTTTTTTTCAAGTTCGACTCTGCCAAATGAAGCGATACAATGGAAGAATGAGTGGGGGGGGGGGTTAATTGTTCGTAGTTTGAGGTGATCAACTAGCTTTTCGTTACTATATACAGAGGTGTTCAAACCGTGCGTCGCCGTTCCTTGGGGCGTTGCGGTCGATGTCGTGACGTTGATTTATAAACATGTTTATATAAAAGTTACAATGTGTGATTTGTGTGTGTATACACACACACAGTAAAACCTCTCTACAACAATATTATACGGACCGAGAAAAATTATCGTTGTAGAGAGAGCTATTTTATATCGGATATCGTTGTTGGGAGGTTTTACTGTGTATATATAAATAAATAACGGCTACCCTCTGCCATAGGTGTTCAGGTTCTTCGTAAAATTGCAGGTCTCGACACGTGATTTTTTCTTCGTACAATAAAACGCGCAAACGAATAGGCAGCGTCACGAAAAGTTTGCGTGTATATGCAGTGTTTTAATTATTCTGCATATTTACATATTGTAATACTTGTAAATATGTACACAGCATGTGATAACTTTGTAGGTAAAATATACATTATCGGTCATATGTGGAATATACCACATACAAATGATTAGTACTTGTTGTGCAAATAATCATAGTAAATCACGATAACAATTATCATCCTAAATGATTAATGATGATAATTCGTTTATTATAATTGCTGAATCTCTCTCCCAGAGTGCTATACTGCCGGGAGTTCATAAGCTTTGCAATCAACAGCGTCAAATCAATTACACCTCAACACATCCCAAATCATCGCATTGTGTTTGGTGGTGTCTAAGGCAGGCCAACTTGCCAAGCAGGGATCGTCTCTGCAACGACCCAGCCTTTCAATTCAGTTTCAAACAATTATTAAATCTAGTATAAAACGACAAAGGCAGTTGGAATATTCTGATAAAATTATCGCGAAATGTTCGAACTATCCCCTCAAATTTTCAATACCTAAATAGCTTCCAAGGAAGGTTGGTGAGTAGCTTGCTTCAGACTCCTGGATCCCAAATCAGAATGTTTTGCTATGTTCTGCAACATGCCCTTAGCTGATCAAAAATGTTTTGCATATGTATCTATATATTATATACATTTTTAAATTCTATAAAATGTAAATTCCTTTTTTAATAGAAATGTAGAAAACATTTGACTGAATTTTTTTTATTTTTTTATTTTAAGAAGAAAAGATTCCCTCCGCGATTATTCTGCAATGAAGCTATTTGTTCTGCGACGTCACTTTTTAGTACATTCCCCTTTGCGGTTTATGGACATCACTACCTATAATAGCATCTCCATCGAATCAATCCAGTTCAGCTTAATTAATACATACACCTTGTGTGAACTTTGTGTAATGACATGGAATTACCTCCTTTTATGTCCAAGTCTACAAGTCGCCATGGGCGCAGTATAGCCCAGATGCTCTTGCGCCATAAAAAATCCAAACAAACAATCAAACAAACAAACAAGATACATGAACGGTAATTCTGTGAAAAATCCTTACTGTAGTTTTTCAACCTGTCAAACTGATATTCGGTACCTGGAACATCAATGGTCAGAAGACTAAAAAAACTGTGGAAATATTCGACGAAACAATACGCAATATAAATAAGACACAAAAAACAACGTTTTAGAAGCGTATTTATGTCAAGATTGAGTTCGAGCTACGCGTTTCGGGCGATAAAAGTTCGCCCTTCTTCGGGAGTGAACACGTGGAATATCGTCAACAAACGAGGTTGATTCGCGGATGTAACTAGAGTTGAGTTATTAAGTGAAATGTTGACTTCCAAAAGTAGGAAGTCAAGTACTACGTGGTTTTTGTGGTGCGGCCACTCTTCCCAGAAATTACCAAATTGTGGAAAAGTTGGCTGTCTGTTAGTAGAGGTGGCAATTATGGCGGGACTATGGATTAATATCAGAAGGAGTTAGGTGGAGTACATTTCGCCAAGCTGAGCTGAAGGAAGGAGTTGAGCTGTGGTCATTCACAATGGAATCACGAAACATGTTAATGAAGAAAGCTTCGGCGAAGTCCAGTTCAAGTGGTGAATGAGGTTGGTGGATGATACGAGCGTCAAAAAAGTTAAAGCGATGGTTGTGTTCGTGGCTGTGAACAGCAATGGATGATTTGTGCACCTCACCTTTCTCAACGTATCGGCGATGTTCTTTCAACCGATGCATGAGGGCACGTTTTGTCAGTCCTATGTAGGAAAGTCCGAACTGGCAAAAAATTTGATACACGCCCCAGCGTTGGAGTGTGGAAATGTTATCTTTGAGTCTAGAGGGCAAAATCTTGTTAATAGGCGAGAAGGTAACTTTGAATTTGGCTTGCCGAAGGACTTTGGCAATGGCGGAGCTAAGTTTGTACACGTAAGGGAGTGTTACGAAGCCAATGTAATTATTTGAAGATATTCGACTAAGAGATGTACTGTAAGAACGTTTTGAGAATTTGAAAACGGCAGCATCGATAATGCTGGGACAGTACCCACGGATGCGAGCGATGGTCTTAAGCAAAGAAATTTCATCAGATAAGGAGTCCGTTGACGAACAGAACTGTAGAGCCCGGAAGACATAGGTGTAGAAGGCGGACATGTTTTGTTGATACAATGGATGGAGAAGTGTGAGATGCCGCGGAGGGAGAAAGAAACCACGTAGTACTTGACTTCCTACTTTTGGAAGTCAACATTTCACTTAATAACTCAATTCTATTTACATCATCTAATCAAACTCGTTTGTTGACGATTTTCCACTTTTTCACTCCCGAAGAAGGGCGAACTTCTATCGCCCGAAACGCGTAGCTTGAACTTAATCTTGACATAAATACGCTTTTAAAACGTTGTTTTTTGTGTCTGACATTTAAAACCGTAAGTTTGAAAAACAAAAACCGACATTATTGTTAGCCCGAATGAACTGGCTGAATGGAGTAGTGGGAGATTTCGCACTACTGCGAATCAATTTCGCTATTTCACCTCCATCCTATTGAAGTGCAAACATTAACATTGACTAACATAGGGAAATAAGCAAAACGGCACCCACCCCTAAGGTGCTTACTTAATACTTAAACACTACTACTTAATGTAAGTAGTGTTCAAGTAGTAGTAGTATAAAACCGTATACACAAACACGATATGTAAATGATTTAAATCCAATTTTTAGTGGCTCTTTGGTTAGTTTCTAACTGCTATAAAGTGGAGTGGGGAAAGGACATTGTTTAAAATTAAAATAAATTTTCCAGTTTTATTTCTGTATGCACATTTAATAATAGATGGTTGTGTTAAAAGGTCATATGAAAAGAGTTCAAGGATTTTGCATTATATTTTTTAAGGGAGCTGTAACCTTTCGATAAGCTTCGAGGAAGTTGATAGCATGTAATAATGTTTTCTCCCGGTAAATGGCGTTCGATACGGTTGGTTGAATGTAGTTCGTATTTAAAAAAAAAACCTCTCGTTAATATATGCAATTTCCGGTTGGACTTACTATCTTGGTTTAGTAATTTATTTTGCATAAACACACAAACCTTCACCCATTTAATATCTTCAGGGTATTAAATTCCGCTGCTGTTGGCGAATGGCAGCAACATATCGGCCAGTGTAATATCATCTATCTTTAAGGCTTTAGGCCATCTATCTTAAGGGTTAATCTTTTAACCGTGTAAGAAAACTATAAAATTTTAAAGCTGGTTTAAAATTGAAGCATTTTACTGTTCTATTTTTGTGCTTGCTAACATAGACATAGGAATTTTGAATCTGGTTATAATAGGGGATCTTCTCTTTAGAGTTGGTTCGAAAGATGAAATGTTTTTTGTATTTTTCTAATTGTTTTATGGCGCAAGGACATTGATGCGCCAGAATCTATAGGTTTTCAAACCTTCGTCACCTAGAGAATTACCCTCCAAATATATTTGGCCCAAATGCTCTTGCGCCATAAAACATCCAAACAAACAAACCCTCCAAATACAAATCTGTAGCCAAAATAGCACGCGACCGACACTTCTGGCAGTCTGATTTGGATTTTCTGTATCGCAGATGAACACGGTATCTTGGCTTTTGTGTGTTAAATCTTGGCGTCTTGTCATGGTTGTAATTTTATGTTTTGGACTAATTCATTGGCTTCCAGCTAGTTCGTTCGTTGCAGAAAACTATAATGTTCATATGTACTATTGATTTTTTTTTTTTTTTAACTGTGCAAATTGGGGCCCTACACCGTAGAGTAGTTGTAACTGCTTTTCATGTGATATTGAGCCAAACTTGTTAAGATAAATAAATAAATAAATACTTTGTTTTATCGTGCGGCTAATCCGGATAGCTACGGTTCCAATAGTACCATGCTGTTTTTCTGCTAGTCCAGGTTTTATCCCCGATGTGGGGGTGGGGGAGGCGGGGGGGGGCGATATTCAGATTCCTCGGAACACTGTATCTCCTAGCAAACTATGACCTTTGTTGTCTTTGCGCCGTAAACTATAAACGCAAATAGACCGCTGTTGTAAAATGCTCGTTTTCGTTGTAAACAACTCTGATTCGCTGTAACGTTTGTTCAATTTCTATTTTCGTTAGGTAAGAAAATATAAATTCTGTCGCTTTTGTTTCTCTTTTAAATTACAGGTGTGTCAAGTCGTTCATTGAACTAATCAGTGAACGGTTTTGTCCACCGTTCATAAACGAGCGGAAGCTTTCAGTGATTCGGTTATTAAAAGATTTGGCGCCCCGCCATTTTAAACGTTATAAACGTCTTTTGCCCGTTTATCATAAACGAGCGGATTCGTTCAATGATTTGGTTATTAAACGATTTGGCGCCCGATATTTTATACATTATTTATAATCTTTTGCCCACCTTTCGTAAATGAGCCGATTCGTTCAGTGATTCGGTTATTAAATGATTTGGAGCCCTGCTGTTTTAAATGTTATTCATCATCATCTTTTGCCCGCCTATCACAAGCGAGCGGATTCGTTCAGTGATTCGGTTATTGAACGATTTGGCGCCCCGCTATTTTAAACGTTATTCATCATTATCAAGCGCCTACTCCTTCCTATTCGGAAGTTGGCGGCCAAGGTGAGCTACATTACCCTGTTTCTGCTCGCATGGATGTCTTCCGTGCTTAATCCAGTCCAAGCCTTTAAATCATCCATCCATGCTCTCTTTTCCTGCCTCTAAGTCTCTTCCCTATGATATTTCCATCCAGTGCCAATTGGGGCAGCTTGTATTGTTCTCCCCTCAACGTTATGACTAGAGCAACCATGGACCAATGGCAGATTCGCTAGGGAATCTGCTGTTTACTGATCAAACAGGGAAATAATGTCTGAACAAACTGTAAAGACATATTCTGCAGGCGACGGAATATAAATTTTCCGATTAATGTACTTTGTAGCAGTGAGACTAAAGGAATTAATGTTGTTACACTCTATTTTGCAGCTAGCGACGATTTTGATCGCCGACGTCACGAAATGAAATCGTTCTAAAAGATTAAAAATAATTGAATCGGCCATTTTGAAAAGGGGTCAACTCCATAGGAAAACAATGAAACATAACTCCTTTTTTTAAAATGACTAATTTAATTATTGTATTCATCTCTTCGTTCGTTTTCTGATAAAACATTCACAGTTCGTGGTTCGAAAAGTCGATGGGAAATATTTTCTTTGAAACCTGTATTTCTGATGTTTCCCTCATCTCATATCTTTTGGATTCCGCCCTCTCTCTCTCACATATAATAAGAGAAAATAATAGATAGTGTGCAACACTAGTGTAGGAAAGGGGGGGGGCTCGAGACCCCCCATAGAGTGTCGTGACAATTTTTCTTTCAACTCCGCATCACGTAATTTTATTTAAAGTTATTTGAGCCTCCATAATTTTTTTAATTGCTACGCCACTGGTACAGCACAGGGGTGAGGAACACGCGGCCTTATGGCCACATGCAGCCTTTGAGGGCCTTAGGTGCGGCCTTTTGACAAAATTAAAATTTTGAAGAAAAATCCCTTTATTTTTATTAATATGAGTCTGCTCGTCTTTTTTATTTGTATTATAACTTTAAAGTGAACCTAAGTAAGGTATTAAAGAGTAGAAGAAGATTTAATGAAATAATATCTTTTTTCATTGACTTCTTTGGTGACTTTAAGACACATGCGGCCTTCGTACATTGACAGCTAATTTAATGCAGCCTTCCAACATGTAAAGGCTCCCTCCACACCCCTGGCATAGTAGGACACTGAGCGGTGGATGTAGATGAATTGCATTATGGGTAGAATTGGATGGATGACTCCCATTAAACAGATGAATATTGGTTAATAAATGTAATGCCATTAATAAATCGGGTGCCGTGGAATTAATTAATGTGCAATCTTACGTCGCAGGAGGCAAATGATTATAAAACTGAAATATAAATGAGGTAGTAGTAAAATTGAAAGTTAGAGGAACTTTTTCTTAAACGTAAAATGAAGTTAGTTTTATCGAAATTTTCCGTAGTGGATTTTTATACTGCGTATAAAAATCCACTACGGTATCAGACGGTACAGAAAAATCCACTAGTAGTAGTAAATGAATTGAACAAATGCGTATGTGGAGCATAATTTTTATATAAATTGTTAAAAGCGAACAGATAGTGTTCATCGATGATCTGGCTGAACCAACGTTCAACGAAATTAACATTCCTGTTTTACATTCCGTTTACACTTGCGGAGTGCGAGCAAACGCTCCACTTTATAAGTAAAGACAAGTGCCGTACCACATCGTCCTTACTTGGCATTCCTCGTTTATGTTCGTTCATGCTCGTTGTTTCGCCTGAGTTTATTTTTGTTTGCTTTTTGTGTAGATGCATTCATGCTTGTTCATTAGATATGAATCAGTTTTTAAAGCGACACGTCCCATGGAGTTTTTGAACTGATAATTACCGCAATGATTTTAATCCTCGTGATATTATATGCGACTATTTTAAACATGAATTACTTACGACTATTTTAATCATGAATTATTTACGACTATTTTATTCATTCTTAACCTTTTATCTGATATTGGCTTTTCCGATCTTGTCTGATTTTATTACATTGTTTCGTTTGAATGTACTTACTATACGTTTTTACCACTATATTTTTAATTTATTTTCATTTTAAAACCGTATGTCACATGGTTCGGCACAGAATGACCCTTGCTGTCCTTGCGCCATAAACATGCAATCAACCAATTATACTCGCGGCAAAGCTAACCTGGTACACTGTTAAGGCTGGTGCGACCTAGTCACCCGTGCATCGAGTATTCGTGCGCAAATTGGCGAAAAATGAGGTAACCCTCAACATTATTAGCCTATTTATCGCCTAATTTGGAATGCAGAAAAACGCGATTGCCAAAATTCCAGGCGCCAAATTTCCCGCCAAGCAAACGAAGTCCTCTGACTGGTCAGTTACTTGAATGACGTCAGCGCTTGCTATAATGATTCTTTTTCCTAAATTTAATAAATACCAGATTTTATTTGCACCAATATGCCTATGTTTTATGTATTTGAGCATTATTTTAATGTTTTATGTACAAAATGTATCTTCTATTAACTCTGTTAATGTAATATAGGGCGAACTATATCTCACCGGCGGAAGCATACTGCTCTGCGCCTTGTCAATATTCCATAAGTTAGCCTTGCCGCGAGTATAGACTGATCGTTGCCGCTGTTTAGAATAGCATAAGGCTTTATTAAACACGCTTCTCTGTGATGGTTTGGTTGTTTAACTCTCCCGAGTTTTTTTTTTTATTTCTGCCTATGTCTTACTCACTGCTTCAAGTTCGTTTCGTAAAGTTCTATAGCAGGGTGATCCATACGGCCCATCATCAGTGTTAATACAGCTGTTTGGAATAATAAAAGAATCCCAAACAAAAATTATATTTATTTAAAGAAAATTTATTTATTTAAAGAAAATAGAAAGTAGAAAGTAAAAGAGAAAAGTAAAATGAAAGCAGGAAAATGAATTAGAAAAAATTACGGAAATAAAAAGGAAGAAGGCTAAATAAAGTGAAGAGCAGGTAGACAGAGATAGGGAAAGAGTAAAAATAAGTAAAACTTACAAACGGTATAAGAAAAATTGCAAAACTGCTGTCTTGGCTTCATCGTTGCACGTGAATCGCTGTCCTGCCAGGAACTTCTTCAGCGGACCGAAAACGTGGAAATCACTAGGGTCGAGGTCCGGACTGTATGCAATCAGAACCGCCGACAAGCTCCGGTCATTTCACTGGGAGAGTCTGGACCACCCACCATACAGTCCGGACCTCGCCCCTAGTGATTTCCACGTTTTCAGTGGACTATGTGGAAAAATAGTGTAAGGTACGTAGAATAGTACGTATATTTGTAATTACCTGTATGTACCTTATTTTGGCTAATAAAAAATAGGGGCAAAGACTTTCTGATTCGCCCTCGTATTAATATTTAATTTGAACACTGTGACTTAGTTTTGCAGGATTACTTGGGCTTCATACCTAAACTTCTGTTCAAATCACAACATTCTCGTTCGACATAAAACTTATTCATACCTAAAATTGCTCGCAAGTACTTCATACACTTTGCTTAGTACGGCTTTGTACGTCTATAGCTCGTTAGGTAATTTGGGACGGGATCGATGTCTTAAGGAGACATCAAATTACGCTTACACGTAGGTCTTAATAACAGGATCAGTAATGTTTATTATAACTTCTTTTTTTTTCCATCCGCTGCAGTTATTTCGAAATTTAAAAATAACTAAATTATTTCAAACGCGTCATAATTGCTAAGACTCCCATTAATGACGGTATGAAAACTATTCCCTAAAAAATTGTCTCCTTTTCAACCACGTGCCTATTTTATTTACATTTTCTTCCCCGTTTTCGCGTTAACCATCAACTTCCTTCCCATTTGTTGGACATACATTAAACTTCGTTTTTTGTTGCAGAGGTGTAAATTTATTTATTTTGTAGTAATTCCCTACTTTCATTTAAATAGAGAAATTTTACACTTTTTGTAATTGCTACTGGTAATTGTTTCTTTACTTATTTTTTAATATGAAAGATATTTATATTTTTGTATAAAGTTTAGAAAAGTTTAGAAAAGTCAACGCAACTAATGAAGTACTGTGCGAGACCCCCCGAAGGCGCGAGGCCCTAGGCGGCCACCTGACACGCCTTATCCTAAGGCTGTGACAGGGTGGTCACAGCCGGGAAAAACTGGGGAAATGTCAGTGAAATTCGCGAGCAGGGAATTATCAGGGAAATTTTTAGGGAAAATAGCAAAAATAGCCGGATTTAGCTATAAATAGCATTATTTGGCTATAAAATAGCTAAACTAGTAATGTTTTGGCAACAGCAATAAATTATCAGCTAAGCTTCATGTATTTTCATGTTATGGTATGATTAGATGGTGAAACGTTCGAAAGAAAATAAATATTTCTGCGTTCGGTGGGACTTGAACCCACGACCTTCCACTTGCCGGGCAGAGACTCAACCATCTGAGCTACGAACGACAATATCCAATCCCTTACGAACGTATATAAAGACTTTACTGAAGCCGGTTATTTCGTAGAACGGTGTAGTACATGGACTACTTAAACCAAATTACGAAAGCGGTATTAAATTGATCGAAAGGTCCATTGCAGCATATGTTTTGGATAAAAGGATTATGATGGAACGATAAATCACAGAAATGTGTACGTACATTAAAATAATGGCCAGTTTAAATCTTGTTTATACATTGGTATCTAAATTTAATTCTAATTTTTAATAAATAATGCAGATAACACTTATACATAAGATTAAGAGGACGAAAATTATTTTTGCCCTCTTAATCTTATGGAATTTATGTGTAAGTGTTACCTGAATTCTTGAAAATAGGAATCTAAAGATTTATTTGTGTGATCTGTTTTGATTTTGCATAAAAATTATTTTTTGATTATTGATTGAAGAAATAAATTTTAACTTTGTAAACTAATTAATAACAAGTTCCTGTTATACTTACTAATATATTATAATAATAATAATAATAATAATAAAACTTATACATTATCAGGGAAATTTATGCGACAAACAGGGAAATATCAGGGAAATTCAAAATCGAATTTTTGTAACCACCCTGCTGTGAATATTATTTTTGAATTTATCTATATCATTTGTACAATGCATTTCGCCTGCACTATTACGTGTAAGGAATGTTTAAATAATTTGTGTGACGAAAGAAAGCTACAACTTCAATAACTTGAAGTGATTCTCATTGCAATTGAAATGCCATTGTTCCTCGGTGACTCGAAAAGTAGGCAATTTGGAGCTTTACCCCCTTTCCCCTTGAACTTCAAGTTACCGAGGTCCTAATGTCTGTGAAATAATGTCCCTGAAAATGTCATTGAAATGAATTTAACGATCCTAAATAAGAAACGGGCTGTGTGTATGTGAAGGCCCTTCCATTGAATTTTCCATGCCATCGTACTGGTCAATTCTGTGGGACATTGACAACGTTATTTTGTTAATATTCTCTGTTTACATGCATTTGCTATCAGCGTTATTCATTGCTTAGATTCCGCAGAAAGGGGAAATGGATGATGACTCAGGTTTAGCTAGAGTATGAATGGCCGTCTGAAGGGGCGTTGCGGAGGGACGTCTTGATTGAAGCATCGCATCCTTATTTCGGGATGTGAGTGTAGGGATTTTTTGCTTCCCTTTTGGACTATTAAAGGAGCAGTGGTCCCTCTCGCTTTGTATCGAAGTATATTAGTTTGCTTGGACAGAAATGGGATCTGCGTCCACGAGTGCGTCTACTACACACGCGTTTCCTTTAAGGGATGAGAGGATGATCCATCTCACGATCCACCGCTTCTCCGCTCTCCTGACATTACCTTATTGATTTTGTAGACGCTTTTAGGCGAAGTAGACGTCACGTTGGGAGTCTTCACTTCACAGTTTTTCGTGATTAAGGTTGCAGTTCTTTTTTGTGGATACTTTGATTTTTTCGCTTTATAAATTCTTGGCTTTTTTTCCACTGAAAAATTGCATGTAAGGGAATCGTTCTTGCATTTAAAATGTACGCTTCTATGACCCTTATTCCACTCCAGGACGGTATGGTAACGCGTTCGCCTGGTGCGCCTTTAATCCGGGTCTGATTCTCTACAGTGCACAAAGAACTCTTACTCGGAGATCTCATAAAGATCGCACTGCTCACTGTAGTCCGAGGTTTGGTTCCCTAAGACTTAAGAGGTTCAGATTCCTCGGAAAACAGTAGGTCCCGGCGCAGCATAACCATTATAGTCTTTGAGACGTAAAACAACAAACAAACACGCTCTTCTGTTTTGCTATTAAATCTTAATATAAAAAGAAAAGGTCATATGCTTCATTACGTTAAAACTAACTTCACAGTGGAAATATTGCTTTATTTGATAGAGAATTAGCGAGAAATTTGGGATGAAAACGTAACTGGAAAACGTTATGGCTTTTACTGGATTTAAGTTCAGTGAAAACGATTTCAACGTTAAAATAATCTCAGTTGAAAAATAGGGGAAACTGGAACGCTGTTCAAGTTCGTCTCGTTGCAATTTAGGCTCCGGCAACAATGGACGGAATCTGCTTATTGCGTGACTGTGAATAGCAGGACGCGGATTATTGGAACTAATTTGGTATGAACCCGGTTCGGATAATCGAAAATTCGGGTAACTGAATATTACTCGAATAAATATCGGCTGAAATGAGAACTGTCCAATCAGAGATTATAACCTACTGTTAGCCTTTTCGCCGAAAGGCGATGTTAACCAATAATTCGGCTATAAAATCCGATGAGCAATTTTCCGAAAAGCTCTAATTAAAATTGGAAAGGTCGTGATGTCGATATCACCCGACTGCATGTCAGGGGGAAAGGTCACCATGCCGCCCTCCCCATCGGAGGCGAAACATACCCCCACTAAGAGAATACTGGACTGTTTAAAAATTCCCAGAAATATTGTACACTCAGGAGACAAAACGCACCGACCCGTAGTAAGGGTACCTCTCGTCCAATCCCAGTTACCTGTAACTCCAAGTAACACATTACAAAAGTGTACTGTGTGTGCTGATGAAGAAAATGTACTATGCGAGTGCACTGCTATGTCTATAGTATGTGAATTTCAATTGTCAATTTCAGTAGATTTTGAGAGGAGATTTAGTGAAATGAATATAAAAACAGATATTTGCGCAATAGACTCCATGTCACCAATATAAGCCATTGATGAACATGCCAATCAATGGACTAAAGAGAAAGGAATTTGATTTTAAGGCTGTATATCTTGCCTGGTATATACACCGGCATCGAAGAATCAAGTCAAAGTATAAAAATAATTAAATACCATTGCGTGGAGTTAATTGTCTCTGATCAAAATTTTTAGTAAACTAGAAAACACCTTTTCTAATTCGACTATAACTTTTCCAATTCGTCTAGAAATTTTAGGTACAAGTTAGCCGAAAAGCTACAAAAATCTCTTTGGCAGCTTACACCCCGAATTCAATAAAAGCAAACGTTTTGTTTCCATTAATTTCCTATCAAAACTAGACGTGTAATAAATTGAATCGATTACATGCTTTGACGTTAAAATGTAAAAATAACCTTTGTAGCAATGGCAACAATCATTTACTTACTGCAAGAATGATTTGGGTAACTAACTCGAAGTTGGGACAAGCGCGATACTTTTACTTTTTTGCATAATAATTTTTGATTTATGACGTTCTATACTCGCGGCAAAGCTAACCTTGTACGTTGTTAAGGATACGACGACCTATTCGCGCCCGTGCAACGAGTATTCATTCGCGAATTGGCGAAAAATGAGATAGCCCTCAACATTATTAGGCTATTTATCGCCTAATTTGGAATGCAGAAAAACGCGGTTGCCAAAATTCCACGCGACAAATTTCCAGCCAAGCGAACAAAGTCCTCTGAGTGGTTAGTTATTTGAATGACGTCAGCGCTCGCTACGATGAGTCTTTTTCTTAATAAATACCAGATTTTATTTGCACACACATGCCTATGTTTCATGCATTTGAGCATCATTTTAATGTTTTATGCATGAAATGCATCTTCTATTAACTCTGTTAACGTAAGAAAGGGCGAATTATATCTCAGTGGCGCTTCTTTGCGCTTTGTCAGTGTACCTGGTTTGCTTTGCCGCGAGTATAGTGTATTTTGAAACGTAAACCCTGCAAACCTTAAATTCTACTAACACCAAATTTGGTAATCTTCGCTTTTAGTTTATGCGTAAATGCCATTTGTGTCATTCGTATGCTAATATTAGTTGTATCTTTACCCATTTCTGCCCAGGCAAACCAATTTTATTCTTTTATAACATGTAAAAATGTAATGTATCTGAAATTGTAATTGATTCTCCTAAATGAAGTTTGTATTGTATTGTTCGCATGCTAAAAGCCAGTCATGTTGTTCGTATCTGAATACGAATTCCATTATTTGTGTATGAATATCTGTCGAAAATTCAGAATCAGGGACCTGATATTAAAGTCGAGAATTTTTTTTCTAATCATAGCCGATGATGTGGTAATATTAGATGATAAATTGCTTGCAAAGAAAAGAATGATTTCACGGTGCCTGGTAGAATCACGCTAGTCCCGCTTCTTAGACGTCGATTTGGTTTAAAAAGCAGTCCAAGCGCTATCGCAGTTCAAAACTCACCTATAGTGGAGCTTTATATGCGCTCGCAAAGGGGAGGATGATCGGTCGTCTGTAGCTCAGTTGGAAGAGCCCTTGGCCGGATACCAAGAGGTCGTGGGTTCGGTTCCCACCAGGCACCGTGAAATCATTCTTTTCTTTGGGAGCAATTTATCGGAGACCTGATGTCCAACAATGAAATCAATGCAGAAATTTAATGTAATTTAAAGATGTGTGGGGGGATAACGTATTTCCGTTCAACAAATTTCGATACATAATTTGAATTATCTAATACGTAGTTCTAAAACGTAAAATAACTGGAAAAATTGTAAAGAGAATAATGGTAGCGGAGTAGATAATAAGAGAAAATACAGCATTGCTAAATAAAAAAACTCTTAAGCACTGATGCAAGAGTTAATGTGCATAACAATCTATGTTAATATACATAATAAATACATTGATACATAAGGATGGTTAAGGATAAGGTGCACAAGGGGATTGGGAAGGGAATTGACCAATCAAAGCAACTAAATTTCTCAATTAGCCAATCACAGACCGTCAAAAAGGAAACGTCATTGAACAAGATGGATGAAATCGGAAACCTGGTTGGAAACAACAAAAATCGTAGGCTAGACATTCACGAAAAAGATTTAGGGGAACCTCCATCCAACGGTGAATATAAAGCAGGATAGCGATTGAATGTGATGATGGGATATGAATGTAAAGTACGTGTAAAGGGATTGATTGTCTGTCTCTAGCAAGCGAAAATAACATTTTATTTTTCGAGAATGGCAACATCGTTTCAATGAAAGTTGTTTTGGTTACCTTTGTTTCTTAATTTGTTGCCAAGCGGGAAATGAGAAATAAGCTTTTTTTCCGTTCCATAAAGCATTTGTGGCAACAAGGAATGATTGCGGAGTGATTTTGGCTGCATTGTTTGGAGAGATGCTCTGCAGCAGAACGGTATCCCTGAAGGCCACGTGCGATGTCTCCCACGAGAGCTATCGCATCTCCATCTCTTACCAAGCTAGCCGCCTTTTTTCTTCTTCTTTCTTCCGCAGCAATAGCAAAATTGAGTGAAATCTTTGTAGTCGTTTCCAAGAGCTTTTGGATTTATCGGCTTTGCGGGCACTCCATTCCTTCGTTTCTTAGGCTTTTAGCGTTTAAGAAGATTGTTTCTGTTGGGGTTTATACACTGCATGTATCTTAATTCTTTTTGAGGCTGGGCACTGAGAACTACAATATTTTGTTCCACTTTTTGTTTTAACTGATATATCCTAGATATCATTTTTTTTGCCTCCCAAAAAATTTATATGAAGTTCTCCAATTAAACTACAAAAAATGTTACCTGGTGACTTTGTGTTGACCATTTGGCAGTTGTGTTTAACCCTGTGGGGGCAATAATGCGTTACATCAAAACCTAATATATCCTGTTGTTTGTGTTTCGTCACCCTCCGGTTGAAGCATCACTATGGACTTTAGGAAATATTGCCACCATTACTCTTTAATTTGCTCAGTGACTCGTTATCAGGCTTAATTTTCATTGTTGTCATGGGTTCGCATTAAAAAAAAGTTAGAAGAATAAAGCACAAAGCAAAGGAAAACAGAGTATCTAATACTTCGGACGTTTGTACGTGGCTTCAAACACTGAACGAGTAGAATTATGTACGAGTATATATAATTGTCTGTCTGTGTCCGTCTGGCCTGAGAGAAATATGGGAAAACAGCGTTAGTGCTTTGGGCCGGTAGGAAGACAGATTATGGTTTTATTTTATAATTTTATACGTTTTCCACAGGTGTGGAATTGTGTGAGTTCGTGGGACCCAATCCTCTCTCTCCAATATTTCAACATAAATTGCAATTTTACGTATACTATAATGTATAAATGTGCATAATGATTGAGGTCTCCCTCCCTCCCTCCCTCGCGTCCCAATTATTTTTGAGAACTTTATGGTGAAGACGTTATAAGGGCCTTTCCGTCCAAATGGCACCTTCACACCAAACGCCATTTTTATAAATACTAAACGAAGCGAAAACTGGACCACAACAATTTGTGTGATCAACAATGTCAAATTTTCACATTTCAGACGGGGCAAAAGCTGGATTATATTTCGTTAGATCTAATTTATCTAAATTCCGTAATTACCACGATTCCAAAGGATGTTAATGATTTTAATTGTCGAGCTGTTTTCGTATTTAATTGGGATGTAAATTAAGGAACTGTTTGCGTGTAAACATGATTCTTCGTGACGACGACTGCGATTTCCAAGTCATTAGCTAAGAGTGATTGCTTGGAAAGGAAAAATTCTCCTAACTAGATTATTCTCCGTGAGTTCTCTGTTTTGCTATCTTCAATGGATAAATAAATATCCATAATAATAATATCCATGTATTATTATGGATATTTATAATCATAAGTAATAATATCCATGGAGGTATTATAAAGGGAGACAAAGTATAAATAAATAAATAAACTTAGTTCTTAAATTTATAAATGTAAAAAAAATAAAAATATTTTACCCCACATATTGCGCGCACTTCGTAATTTAGCAGCACAGTTCAAAATGAGATTTTAAAGTTGGAAGGTTTTTTTTTTTACTTTTTTTTTTGACCGAAAACATGAAAGATTTAATCAAAATAATATTTATTCCGTGAATGAATTCTCGCTAAATTTCTACTACGTCCATGGCTAACAAATGCAGTGGTGAAGCTTTCACATAGCTTGCCCGTAATCTGGGTTCGTCACCCAGTGGTGGTAATCAATAGCGTAGATACGGGGGGGGGAGATGGCGGTCGCCCCGAGCGCCACAATTCGGAGGGCGACAATTAGCCTTTAAAAAACAAAATTTGTTTTCTTACTTCGTTGTGGGGGGAGGCTGCAATGAGTCACTCGCTCCGGGCTGCAAAATATCTAGCTACGCCACTGGTGGTGGTGTTAAAAAAAATAAAACCCGGTGGTCGTAAACAGGTTTTGGGGGGGGGGTCCACCGCAACTATTTTTAGTTGCAATTATTTTTATAAGGAATTTCATACCAAATGTTTCAAAATGGCCACACACGTTGCAATATAATAAAACGGTCCTTAATTTTATATCTATAATTTGCATTAATATATATATGTGTGTGTGTCTGTCTGTACTATGTATGTATATGTATGTCTGCAATTCTTTTTATAAGGAATTTCATACCACATGTTTCAAAATGGCCACACACGTTGCAATATAATAAAACGGTCCTTAATTTTATATCTATAATTTGCATTAATATATATATATATATATAAAATATTATACAGTCGAACCTCGTTAAGACGAACACCAAGGGGAACAGAAAATCTGTTTTCATTAACAGTAATTCGTCTTATCCGGAAAGGATAGTATGCTATACAATCTGACGGAACTTCAGAAAACGGTTCGTATTAAAAGTAATTCGTCTTAAGCGTGTTCGTCTTAACGAGGTTCGACTGTATATATAATTAATATAATTTTATATTTAATGTGTTTTCTTTACTCTGTTAAAAATGCTTTTATTATGCAAATGTGGCGGCGGCGGACTAAGGGAGTAACAGATCTTTTGGTTACAATAAAAAGGGGTTGCGGTTACTTGGTTACTATAAAAATGGGTCGCGGCTTGAAAAAGGTTGGGAACCATTGTCTTAGGTTCGGATTGCTCGAAAATACGTAAGTCTTCTGTCCTGCGATGACGTAATGGAAACACATTCATCTTTAATGCCATTAACTAGGATTTGACCTTAAATGACGTCGTGGATTGTGTGCCCTCTTTTTGCCCCCCGTAGTCTGGGGTTCGGGGCTGTTGGCAACAGGGATTCAGTTTCCTTGGAAAATCCCCGCTTAGCATAGACTTTGATAGCCTTGCGTCGTAAAAGTGCAAACGTAAAAACTGCAGCGCACGGCAATCCATGTCCGCAGTTCCGAAACCACTGCTTTGACACGCTTGTGAGGGAGTGAAGTTTTATTCCCGTGTAGTAGATTTAAGACTTCTTTCTATGAAGTCCTAGCTATAACGTATTCTAACTTGCCACACCTCAAGAAATTGAATTGCTCAAACGTTCCAGCGAACTTGAATTTCAAATTCGAGTTGAAATCGATATACAAAAATGCTAATTCGAACTCGGAGAAATTTCATGTGTTGGAACGTAGATATTGTTCATTTCGCCAACTGAAGTGGTCTACAATCGCTATAATTGTTTGAAATTTGTATACCTTGAAATGGCTATGCTTATAAGTGTTTAATAATCCACGAAATTTGTGCTTCTGTGCGTGTCTCCACCCCTCGGAAATGGGGGAGGAGTCCAAGAATATTTTATGGGGGAGTAAATGAACGAACGAAGCCTGGAAATCACAGACTATAAATTCCTAGAACTCCCTTCCTGTGGCCATCATATACAGCGTCACCCCCAGCCCTATAAAAACGAGGCGCACTTTCGGTATTGGAAAGCGGGTGGTTGTACGTATATTACGACCAATTTGCGCTCCCTTTTGGGCGAACGAAATAAACTGCGCTTTCTCGTGCGCAAGAATCTGTTGTTGCAGTTTGCAGACCTATTGGGAATCAATAAAGCGGCCAAGAAATACTGGCCAGTATTGGACTGAAGTCCAGTTTGACTGTGTCATTGGGTATTAGCTAGCGCTCTTGTGAACCATAAACGCTCATGGGTCATTTGAGAACGGTCTGTGAATTGCTTGTAGTTTGAGCTAAGGGCTTTAGGGAGAAATGGCTGTTTTAAAGTAATCGCAAGTTCCCCCAAAATGCTCAATTCTTCCCTTTTTATTTTTTGCTCACAGGTTTTCAGATTTCTTACAAAACTTTTGTCGAGTGTCCACATCGCTTCCGTCCTTAGCTATGGACCGACTTCCATAACGGTCCTTTTTAAACCTCTTGAACCCACGCGGGTTCTTCAACCCTGAACTAAATAAAACCCCTGATGTTCAGCTGAATAAAAAACGAGTCTTACATTTTTAATATTTAATGGTTGCCCATGTACAGTTTTCCCCGGGGGTTCCGCATCTCCGTCTTCAAGGAAGTCAAATTCTGAAATACGGATCCCGGTAGGAAAATAACAAACTCCCGGTATAAGAGAGATAGAAACCCTGCGGGTTTTCACTACTGCGTTACGTCTATGTCACTATTTTGTGTTGGTGAGGAAATGAAATAGATTAAAGGCAATAATTAAAATGGCATTTGTTTCACAAATATAATAAAACCTTAATGAACTTTGACGACGTAAAGTCTGGAACCTCTCTGCTGTGTAGTAAAAATTATGTACTAAATGATATATAATTTAGCATTTGTGTTGGTAGAAATTGTAGTCTTCCAGATGAAAGTTTTAATTTTTTAATCAAATATTTGTGATCCATGCCGTGTCCAATTAATGTTTTGAAGGAGATGAGGGCGAGTAATATCGGATTCAAAACAGTCATTAGCGAAGAGCGATCGCTTATAAAGAAAAATTCTCCGAACTAGATTATTCTCCGTGAGTTCTCCTGGGTAAAAAAATATCGGATTCGTTCTTTCTCCGATGTAATGATGCAAGTGATGTCTACCTAGTGTATTACGATGCATCCCCTCCCCACTCCTACAGTAGCTAGGATGATGTAGGATTGTTTACGAAAGATTTTCATTTACCCCGGTTTTCTCAAGTCTCCCATTTCCCCATATTTTGACCTCTTCTTTAACATTAACTCCTAAAGTTCTCAATTTTATTAAATTATAAATATATTCTACTTCAACGTATTATAGTATGCAACCTATGGCATTGGTGTTTGTGTTTACATAAATATATTTTACTAATTCAGAATTTCCGTTCATCAATTTCTGTAGTTTTTCTAAAAGTTTTGGATTTCCTCTTAGTTGTTGGTTTCAGCGAGTCTTGTGTCTCAAAACTCTTGAACTGAGGGTTAGACAAAGGTATTTTCTGCCCTGGACAGGAAGATTATTTTGGCTCGCACTTTTCATAACCTTTAATTAGGTTTTGTAAACCTTCTTGCTCTTTAGTTTGTAGCATCCCTAGCTGCTGCCTTGTTAGATAGTGTCTTGATCCAGCACCGCACGAACTGTACTGTATCTAATCTTCTGGCACGCTTAGGATTATTTTTGAATAGCTTTGCTGTCGATTTCCGCAGACGATGGCTTTTGTGTTAATTAAAGGGCGCTTAACGTGTGGGTTGTCTGCTAACACCATGCCAGTTACCTGCACTCCAGTTCCAATATCCGCACAAATCTTCGCCGCGTGTCACTGTAATTGAAATTGAAGAGTCGTTAAGGAGGGATTAGCCGGGATTCCCGTTTGGGGGACGCTGGGGCAGTTCCCCCGAAGAGGAGGAGAGGTGGTCGGTTGATCCCGCGATCTTTCTGGCCATTAGCTAACTATTAGCCAACTCGGATTCTAATTCAAGAGTTAAATCCTTTGGGCTGGCTGGGTAGGGAAATGTCTGTGCGGATTTTCTCATCTCTAAGCCCTCTCTTACGTTTTTCTCTGTTCCTGTCATTCTTCGTGTGCAGAACGCACCAAAATCTAATTACATGTTGAAGTCCGAACTGGGATCGATGGAACGCAATTTCGAATTCCCTCTCCTCCCTTTAAATTTCTGCATGACTGCTCCACATCGTGGTATCGTGATGGATTACTTTTCCTCTGATATTCTGCATACCAAGTTCATAGCGGTTTTGCGAACCTTGGAATTTTTTTTTTTTCCCGCGATGAAACTGTATTTTTAAGCGACTACGAATAATATTGTGAGACGTTTTTTATAAACTCTTCAGGTTTGGGAACGTAATCTTGCGTAGATCTGGTCTAAACGGTGTTAAACTTTACGGCAATATGCAAGTTGAAGTTTCCAATTTTGGATTAGGTAGGGGTGAGCAATTTTTACTTTAGGAGTGCTATTGTTGCCAACATTTAGGTGTAAATTTTATAAGTAACTATATAGCTTCTAAATATAAATCGAAATGTGTCAACGTTTTTAGATGGGAATCATTGAAGCGATGGCTGACGAAACAAATGCAAATTAATTGCATGTAACGTTTTTTGCCTTCTCGACGTGTTATAAAAATTGTAGATGGTGACCTCTGAAAGTTTTAACCAGCGGCAACCTACGAAAATTATAACCAGTGGCGACTGACGAAAGCTGTAACCAGTGGCGACTGACGAAAGCTGTAACCAGTGGCGACTGACGAAAGCTGTAACCAGTGGCGACTGACGAAAGCTGTAACCAGTGGCGACTGTGTAACCAGTGGCGACTTACCAAAGTTTTAATTACTTGCGACCTGCGAAAGTTTTAACCAGTGGCGACCTGCGAAAGTGTTAACTAGTGGCGACCTGCGAAAACCTTAATTAGTGGCGATCTGCAAAGGTCGTAATAAGTGTCGACCTAAAAAAAATTGTAACGATCAGTTTTCTGAACTGTAAAAGTTATAACAACCGGTTTGCTGAGCTATAAAAATTCTCTTCAGTATAAGAAAATAAAAAGTTAACGTGTCCTGTTTCTTATTTTAATAAAATGCACTCTATAACAAAAAAATCGACGCACCAAGAAGGAGTTGTCCGATTGCGATAAAAATTGGTGGATGTGAAGAACATACATAGAAAAAGAAACGATTAAAATTTCAGAACAATTGAATGATTTATTGCAGAGTTTGACCGTTACAAAGGGAGGAAGTCAATAAGGCGTTGGTCCACCTCTGGCCTGGATGCAAGCTGTCACCCGGCGTGGCATAGACTGATAAAGATCCCGGATGGTGTCCTGCGGAATTTCTTGCCAAATTGTCTCCAACTGTCGGGCTAAATCGTCAACATTCCGGGATGGTTGCAATCGCCTTCCCATAGCGTCCCAAATGTGCTCTATGGGAGAGAGATCAGGAGACCTAGCTTGCCAAGGAAGTGTTGGGCAAGCTTGAAGACAATTCATAGCAACACGTGCCGTGTGCGGCCGGGCATTGTCTTGTTGAAACGTAAGTCCAGGGTGTCGCAAAAGGAACGGTAACACAACCGGTCGTAGAATGTCGTCTACGTACCGCTGTGCTGTAAGTGTGCCAGAAATGACCACCAAAGGGGTCCGGCTATCAAAGGAGATGGCACCCCAGACCATAACGCCCTGTTGTGGGCATGTGTGGCGTGCGATAGTAAGGGCAGGATCCCCACGCTGCCCTGGACGTCTCCAGACACGTCTGCGGTTGTCGTCAGGACACAGTTGGAAACGGGACTCGTCACTAAAGACTATACGTCCCCAGTCAGCTCAGTTCCAAGTTGATCGAGCCCGGCACCACTGTAATCGGACTTGACGGTGTAAAGGCGTGAGAGGTAAGCGGCGTAACGGTCGGCGCGAGCGTAAATTCCGCTCTCTCAGTCGTCTGCAGAGGGTCATGTTGGACACATGTGTGCGGACCACACAGTGGATAGTTGATAACGACGAATCCGGTGCTGTGACAGCTGCTCTGACAATCGCTCTGTCTTCCCGTTCTGTTGTGGCCCTAGGTCGACCGCTGCCGTCCCGACGCTGACATCTGCCGTTGTTGACCCACTCTTGCCAGCACCGTCCAATCGCCGCATCGCTTCGACCCACATGTCCAGCGATTCTTCGATTCGTCCAACCAGCCTCTTTCAATCCGATAGCACGACCTCTTTCAAACTCTGACATATGCTCGTAATGAGCACGAATCTTTCGGCGAGGCATTGTTACAGTCGACGTAAGATATCCGCAGTCAAAATGCAACAGAAATTTTGACCACATATTGAGAATCGCTCCTTATATACACCTGCTGAATGCGCAGTTCCGATGCGCTGGAGTTCCCGCTATTCATTCATTGGACACCAAATTTTAATCATTTGCATGTTCGGTCAAAATGTCTTTGCATACGAAATTTCATTACAATCGGACAACTCTTTCTTGGTGCGTCGATTTTTTTTTTTGTTATAAAGTGTATTTTAACGGCTGATCCGAGTAATATCCAGCTCACTATTAACTGTAAAACAATTATACAATTTTGATATAAGAAGTCTGAAAACGAATAATTTATTATTCTGTTAGTGGGCATTTTCGACTGAATTCTTAAGGCAATTGTTTCATTTTACTGTTTTAAAATTAGTTTTAAAACGATTATATTTTTGTGCAACGTAGAATATTGTTTATGTATAATGTTTTGTGCGTAACTTAGCAATTTGCTCGTGTTGAAAAAAAAATAAATAATAAGGAAATACTTTGCGTTGTTTTATTATTGTTCTGGACGTTGTTTTGGATATTTCAAATAGCTTAAATTTTTATAATGGAGAGGAAAGATGTAACTCAGGATATGGACGCCGATGAGCAAGTTTCTGCTTCGAATAGGGAAGAAGTTGTCGAACGTCCTCGTGGTCAAAACGAGCGTCCTGCTCAGCGGCACTTGCGAAGAGAAGAAGAGGCTACACCAACTACAACCAGAACTACTCCGCTGCTAGACGTCAATCTGCTACCAACTCGCAGGTATTTGAATGCAACTATAGTCAAAATTCTCCTTCAGGCTTTGATGGCATTGGCTACTGAAAGACCTGAGGATCCCATTGGTTTTGTCGCAAACTATCTCCTTCGAAACAAACACCATTTCCCTCCGGATTATAGGGCTTAATTTATCAGACACCGCTTTAATAGCTTTTCAGGACAGATTTTTTTTCTTCCAGTTTTTCTGTTTCGAAAAAGATTTCGTAACGTCAATTTCAAAAGTCCTGAATAAATGAATTTTGGATTCTAAATTTTATGTCTTTTGTAGAGAAAACTGAATAGTAATATCATGTGGTATGGTGATTCTGAAGGCGTGAATTATAATTGCATACGATATACATCGCGTACGATGGGAAATTTTTTGTAATAATTGTTCGAAGTGTTTAATAACAATATGTTAGTAGCTTGCATCTATGTTTATTTTTACGAAGAAGAGTAATAAATAAAATTATAAAACGTAAAACCAAAAAACAAACAAACAAATCACACTTGCAAAATAAATAAGATATATAAATTTTTTGTAACCTTTACTATTATTAAACGAGCTTTGCTAAATTGCAGCTGTGTACTGTAACATCTTACAATGTACTTTGGCCAGTCAAGAAACGAAACTGCACCGATTCTATATCGGTGGTTTCAACGCTTTATAGGTTATGAACCACTCGAGTTGTGTAGTCACGGCCTCTCTTCAAGTCTTGCTAGGTTGCTGTGATCCTCTTTGAAATGTCTTGCGCCCTTGAAATAATTTTACAATATAATTAACATTTTCATATATTAGTAATTTATTTTCAGAAGAAAAAAAAAAAAAGATACCATACGGTGGTATAGAAGTAACATATTCGTCGATCGTGTTGTTACCCCAGTGCGCATCTTAGAGCACGTGTTGTTTTTTCTACCGTCCGAAGTTTGGTTCCTCCAGGCAGACGAGGTTTGAATTCTTCGAAAAACTGTAAGTTTCAGCGTAGTATTACCTTAGTTGTCTTCGCCCCTTAAAAACGCCTAGGGACTAAAGAATGTCGAGTAATAGACAGAAGCAAGATTGGTAAGCACTTTTCCACCAGCTTGCCCCCTTTTTTTTTAATATCGAAATATTTTAAGATGGCTTGGGCATATGGAGCGGAGAAATGAGGAATATGTGGGGAAAGGTATTGAATAGGCTGGTGGTAAGGGAAGACCATTGCTGAGATGGAAGGATCAAGTGATGGAAGATCTGGAAGAGTATGGATGGAGTAGAGAAGAGGTCTTGAATAGAAGATTGTGCGAAGGTAGATTAAAAAAAAGAAAAGAGCATGACGTCAACCCCATAGAAACAGGGGGAAATGGCAAAGTGAAAGATGATGATCGGACAATTCGTTTTTTAATTTTTTTTTAGAACCACCGGCATTTTGAAAATGGTTAGTTTAACTTTGAACCTAATTATTTTGTAGAAAGGTACTCATTCTCTGCACTGGAAATTTTAATAATTACATTCTTGTTGCACATCAAATTTGATACGTATATTAAGGACCTTAAATTGGGAATAACAAGTTCGTTTTTTCTTTCATTAAAGGCAGTACTTTCTCTCTCTCACAGCACTTCGTACTCATTTTCAAGCGCAGAATGATCCTTACACCATGAAAATTCAACCAATCGACTAACTTGATTTCAGATGGCCAAATTATATCCTTATACTGGCTTCGCACGTTGCTGCTCTTCAGACTTCTATTACTGGACGTTCACGTTCTTTGTTTCCAGTTTTAAAGAAATCCGTGACTTTTACTGTCCTCGGAACTTGCAGGCCAGATTTCGTGGCCAGCCCCTTGGTCGAGTGTTTACAAATTAACATCTATGTGTGCCTTTAACGCAATGAAGGACTGGATGAGACTCTCGAACATTTGCTTTTGTCTTGTGTATCTTCTTTTCCGTGAGGCTCTTGTGGCTTGCTGCAGATTAGGACTTCCTCCTCTTCCAATACTAGTTGATCTCTTCATTTGTCGAAGCTCTTGCATTCAACGGAGTCTCCTCTCTGCTCTACAATCGCTCTTTGCAGGCACGGGACCTTTCCTTCAATGTCTCGCCACCGTAAATTTCATACTGAGCTTTCCAATGAGGTGAACTTTCCACTTAATTTTTCAGTTATTTCTCTCACACTCTGTTGTCTGCCATTGTGGCACTCCTCTTCTGAGAAAACAGTACTACAGCAGTGGATAGCTTTTCCAAAACCTTGCACAATCAACAACAATTACTGACCTAATACGTCAAGTATCATCGCTTCATTTCCTAGTTAGCGTTTCAGATGTCCTGTTGAGCCATAGGTTCCGTCTCAGGTGGTTCAGCCAAATTCCAAGCATAAAATTAACGATATTTATTTTGATCTTCTTTCCGTGTCCAGATCAAACTTTACAGTTCCAAAAATTTGCCGCCATTACGGCCTTGTCATTGGCCTGAAGCAAGTCGTCCATGGTATGTAGTTTCGGTAACTGCAGACAGATCAGCAAGTGTGCTGGGCTTCGAATTTCTCCACAGTGGCACTTCATGTCTCTGTCAATTGACAACCCCCACTTGATCAGGTACGTTTTGCATTTTGGTACCCCAACCCTAACCGTATTCAATATCCTCCAGACTGTATAAAGGAGTTCATGTTCGGTAGCCATCTCTTTTCTCGGTTCCATTTCATTTATTTTGGTTGGATATAAAGAGATCGCATCTGTTGGACATTATATCTCGTAGCCAGGAACTTAGACCCGCTATTACAACAATATACTTGGTTAATATGAGGCTGCTTTTACTAACATATTTCTCATATGCACATTTTTGCAGGGTTACCACGCAACTTGGAAAACCTGAACTTGCCAAGGAATTTGAAATTATCCCTAAATGTCAGGGAAAAACGAAATTTTTTGGTCAAATCTGGAAAAGTTAGAGAAAACCTTCCCAACCTGTTTGTTCTGAATAGCTAAATTTCACGCGAACAGGAAGCTGTTTTCCCCGAAATCGAAGTGCACTTCAGAGCTTTGTTTTCGACCAGTCGCGAAATTTTGTCCTAAAAGTCAATGGAAAACCTGGAAAAGTCAGGGAATTTTTTCTCCACGGTAAGTTGAAACCCTGATATTGTGCATATATGTGTGTATATGTATTACAAAACAGTCAATAGTTACTTTATTTTTTCAACGTTTGCGCAGACGTTAATACGAGTAAATGCAAGAAAGTTTGAAATCGAAGTTCTAGCAGACGTAAGGACTACATGATGGACAAAGGGGAAAGAGATACCTCTCCCATTTCTTCCAAATGTAGTTTTTCACTCTTGAAAAGAAGGCGATGGTTGTGTTTTCCGGGGATCATCTTGTTTTCTTCTCATTTCTAAAAGGGACTGTTGTTTTTGGCTTCATTCAGGCGGAAAGTAATCGACGTATTCACTCCTTTGTCTGTCGACTCCAATTAATCTCAGTTTGGCTTTCTCATTTCTCTGCTCCTTTTTCTTTTAGTTCGCGCTTTAACATTTCACCATCTTGACAAATGGATGTGTACGACACCGTACAATGGTAGCCGTGTTTTTAGGACAGTGGGGAAAATACTTCTCCGTAATGGCAACCGGCATCGAAAGCTTTTTTTTTTCCTATGGAAGCGGTGAACGAACCGACGCATATTAGGCCTGCTTTTCGCTCTCTTAAGGTGGGAGGGAAGATGGATGGATGGAAGGTATTTTCGCGGAACAAAGATGCCCGAGAGCACAGGCCACGTCTAGGTAACGCCTGGTTTCTTTCCCCGCTTCTCATCGTCACCAGCAGCGCCATCTGTTAAAGCACGAAAATAAAGCAAAGGAAGAAAGAAAAATGCCTTTTTCACATTTATTATTTCTTTGGGGGGGGGTGCCCATCTCCGTATTGTTTTTCTTTAAAATGATGCTGTTTTTATTTATTTTTTTGTGAAAACTCATTAATTTTAAATTTGGACATATATGCTATATTAATAGCGACTTGAAATCCCGTTTTCCCCCGGAAATTCAATCAATTATAGGTCGGCGTCCATTTTTTAGCTTCTGGCTCTCGAGTTGTTCTGCAATTATAAAATCACGCCAATTCGTACGAAATTGGACCTTTATTTGGTTTTTCCTGCATTAGCAAATAAGTGAAATTTTTAGTGTTCCGACACATTTTCGTCAAATCAAAACATCGTCTACTGGCTCTCGGTGATGTGGTTGGTATGGTATTTAGTTTTTGACCAAAAGGACGCTGCTTCGACTCCAGTCTGAGACGTTGCCCTTTTCTCCTTTACAACCCACCAAGATTTTTTTAGTGTGTCAGTGATCTCGTGGGATTGTTCAGTTGGATTCATGGGATGCGGGTGTTACAACTTCCATTAATCTCCTCTTACGAAAATCTACAGGATACTGTCCTATAATGCCCTTGTGTATTAACTATTAACTACCTTCTTTGGTGATTATGACGTCGTTGTTACTCGTCGTCTATGTACTGCTGGTTGGAAGTCTGCGTAAAGTGCCTTTCATCATGTGAATATTTTTGTGATATTGGCCATGTCGTCATAAAGTATAGACCGTAGTCTCACTAAGTATTGGCTATACTAGGGGGGTCTTCAACCCGCGGGCCATTTGCGGCCCGCCGTCTGATGATGGCAGGATGCAAGATCCTTGCGCAGTCAGACTACAAACATAGACACGATCAAGTAGCGAAAATAGTCCACCAGAAATTGGCAGCGAATGCTGGCTTTCTGACAGAAAAATGCCCGTACTACAAATATGAGCCAGAGACCGTGCATGAGAACGAAACACACAAGCTTTACTGGGATAGAGCAATCATAACAGACAAGACAGTCCCACATAACCGTCCTGACATAACCCTCGTCGATAAATCGAATAAGACCACGTACTTAATCGACATAGCAGTACCCAACACCAATAACATACAGACAACCTACACAACGAAAATCACCAAGTACCAAGATCTCAGACATGAAGTACGAGATATATGGGGTATGGAAAAGATCCTCATCATCCCGTTAGTCATCTCAGCAACAGGGATAGTACCAAAAACGCTTGCGACGAATTTGGAGATACTCAACATTGACCCAAACACCTACATTGAAATACAAAAAGCCACAATCCTAAACACGTGTCACATTGTCAGGAAGTTTCTAGACATGGCACATTAAGAAGTGATGTAAAAAGAGGCTTGGGAACATGGCGCTCTGCCCGTCCCAAAGCCTGTTTCCGCCAAGAATGGGCGAGGAAAAAAAAAATTATATGTATGTATGTATTAGAAAAACGCTAAGGCTCCTACTAGAGGTGCAAGTAGTTAAAATAGTGGAGGACTTTAACCAAAATCAAAATTTTAAAAAGTGAAGGATTCTAACCACCTTTTAAAATTTTAAATTAAAAAAAAAAAAAATAGTTGTCAAAAGAATATAAATGTAAATGAGATAGATGTTCAAGTGATTTGATAATTTTCTGCAATTTGCAATCATTAAGCGTTCATCCTCTAATGATTTTAGACGTTTGTAAACGACTCGGACGTCGCGTTCAGCCGTCTGTTCCGTTTTAGATCACTCGTACGTCTTTTATAAAGCGTGAAACTAACAGACGAATGAATTTAACGATTAGCACAGCATTATATGATTTCAAGATTCACAAATGCCGCGCTTTCCACATTCAGAAAATGCACTAGAAAATTCCTCTTTTAAAACGCAACTCGGATTTCTTTTTCCTTCTTTGCATTAATTCTGTTTCTACTGGAAAAAAGAACAACATTATGTAGATTAGCTGCGTGCTTTGGAGCTTGAGATGGGGGAGGGATGTAAAAGAAGCCTTCACCTCTGAAGACATCGTTGTAAGGAGAATATTTCTTTTTCACTCCAGGGTCCCTGCGAAGTTCAGCAGCGGAAAACCATCTCGATATTTCCTAGTGCTTAATGAAGAATAACTACTTTTTGATTCCCCTTTTTTTCCTGGTTTACTTCGGAATCTTTGCGGCCAGGTCATCGACCTAGAAATAACGAAGCACCTGGCCCCTCTCTTCCTTGACTACTGGAAAGTTTTCTAAAAATTGAATTTTGCGTTAAGCGTTTTACACTTGAAGGTTCTTTTTGAATAGCACGAATACTGAAGAGACCTTTTTGATGTATGGATTGGTGCGCCGTTACTGAAGTTATGAGGATTTTGATGGATGATTCTATTAAATCTGCCCTGGCGTTCTTGTGAGGAATTTTGATGTAATAAATTGGTCGTAGCCCCGCCATCGTTTTCTACGATATCTGCTTATAACGAACGTCTCGTGTAAATAAAAGCTGGTTCCCCTTATGATAGCAAGTGTAAGAAGCGGAAACAGTTCCTCTGTATGTCGTCATTTTAATTTTATTTAACCCTTCAAGTGTCCGTGTTTTTGCCACGGAACTTTAGCTACAATGGAACCTGCCGCGAAAGCAGTTTTCTTTAATTAGCTTGAATTCATGAGAAACGTCACCATTCCTACTATCATAAAAGCGATCGTTTAAAAGGTTGATGGCAGTGCATTACGAAGACGTGTGTTTTATAATTTATGTTTAAGAGGTTCGTTCAGTTATGTTTATACGTATAATTTAAATTTACTTGGGGAATAAATAAAAATTATCCTTTAAATTTAATTTTACAGTTTTTGTTTATACTTTAAACGTTTAACACTTTAATCAAACTAATTTAAATTTCCGTTTCTTGATATGGTTGAAAATATCACGTTCTAGGGTAAAGCCATGGTAGTTTGGGACACGTTTAAAATTTGAAAAAGAATGATGTTTACATCATATTAAAACTAATAAATTATATCATTTTAATCTTTCAAGTCTTTTCAAAATAATGCGTTGTATTATTTAATTAACTGTACCGAAATTGAAAAAAACATTGAAAACTCCGTTACGGAAGGACATCATTTCATGTTTTTTCTGTCCTTCCGTAACGACACGCATTTTTCAAAGTGCATTTTTTTATACTGCAGGAAAATTTTCATACCATTTCAGTTAAAAGTAGTATTAGGCCCTTTTCTTAAAATGACTTACGAAAAACACTTCAGTTTAATATTTTGAAATTGTAGAAAACATTAACCATGATGTCGTTCTTCCGTAACATTTTAAATACCATGTCTCTATCCACTTCTTTTTAATCCATCTCAGTTTATTTGGTGCCGTTTTTATTTTAACCAACCCCATAAACTTGAGTTTGTTCCAGTTTTTGTCATATTTTTTAAAACAGCGTTATGTGTTGTTGTTGCCTGTCTTTTTTTTGTTTTGTTTTTTTGTTTAAATAGTAATTATGTCTTTTATATTAATTAATTTATAAGCTTTCGTTATAATATTTCAATTTTAATTCGCTTTTTTGCACAAACATCTCGATTTTCAAATTAACAGAATACAGTCCCAGCACCATCATGGTCGGTTAAAAGGAGATC
>QLNU02015359.1:3003478-3015429 GCA_006491805.2 Dysdera silvatica | reverse complement strand
GAAAGTTTTCTAAAAATTGAATTTTGCGTTAAGCGTTTTACACTTGAAGGTTCTTTTTGAATAGCACGAATACTGAAGAGACCTTTTTGATGTATGGATTGGTGCGCCGTTACTGAAGTTATGAGGATTTTGATGGATGATTCTATTAAATCTGCCCTGGCGTTCTTGTGAGGAATTTTGATGTAATAAATTGGTCGTAGCCCCGCCATCGTTTTCTACGATATCTGCTTATAACGAACGTCTCGTGTAAATAAAAGCTGGTTCCCCTTATGATAGCAAGTGTAAGAAGCGGAAACAGTTCCTCTGTATGTCGTCATTTTAATTTTATTTAACCCTTCAAGTGTCCGTGTTTTTGCCACGGAACTTTAGCTACAATGGAACCTGCCGCGAAAGCAGTTTTCTTTAATTAGCTTGAATTCATGAGAAACGTCACCATTCCTACTATCATAAAAGCGATCGTTTAAAAGGTTGATGGCAGTGCATTACGAAGACGTGTGTTTTATAATTTATGTTTAAGAGGTTCGTTCAGTTATGTTTATACGTATAATTTAAATTTACTTGGGGAATAAATAAAAATTATCCTTTAAATTTAATTTTACAGTTTTTGTTTATACTTTAAACGTTTAACACTTTAATCAAACTAATTTAAATTTCCGTTTCTTGAGCCATGGTATTTTGGGACACGTTTAAAATTTAAAAAAAACATGATATTTTTTTTATATATCATATCAAAACTAATAAATTATATCATCATAATCTTGCATATTTTTGCAAAATAATGCGTTGTGCTATTGAATTAACAGTACCGAAATCGAAAAAAACATTGAAAACCACTTACGGAAAGACATTATTTCATGTTTTTTCTGTCCTTTCGTAACGCCGCGCATTTTTCAAAGTACATTTTTTTTTTATACTGTAGGAAAATTTTCATACTATTTCAGTTAAAAGTAGTATTAGGCCCTTTTCTTAAAATGACTTACGAAAAACATTTCAGTTTAATATCTTGAAATTGTAGAAAACATTAATCATGAATGTCGTCCTTCCATAAGATTTCGAATACCATGCCTTTACCCTCTACCATCCATCGATCCCGTTTGCACGTCCTAAAAGAGCGATATGATGGATCGACTTGGGATGTAAATGAGATCCATATGTGGTTTATTCTGAGACTTGTGATACTAAATTATGACAAATAGTTAATAAACGATTCCCACTTGAGGGATAATGAGTAGATTTACGGAGATTCAGGTAAAAATGCAGTAGTCGTTACGATTTGATACGAAAATCGCTTTAGAGCCATAATTGGCGAAAAAAAAAAAGCCAAGGGAGATGAGACCAAAGTGAAGCAGTGATTTTAAAGAAATTAGGACGAAAGGGTGAAAATGGGGAGTGAGAGAAATGAGACAGGCATTTAGTGGACATTGGCATCATTTTGGAAAACGAAATTAAAAACTGTTTCTTATATCTCGTATGAGAGTGAAGAAACACCAGAAACTAACGTTGTGCATGCTTCAGATCGTGTTACGAAGAAACTGCATTCTTATATACTCGTATATATATAAACGTTTTATATATTTATGTAATTTTTCTAAAGCTCCTAAGGATTTATCTTCATCGCCAAACGAGAGCTAATATTTTAATCTAGACGCCCTTAATTAAAATGTAGTAACCGCTCTCTTTGTCGCCAAATCTCCGCTATTGCCAAAATTACCATCCTCTGGTTCGTGGTTTCCCCCACACTCTACACCAAAAACGAAGGAAATAAGGGTGCCAAATTAACGCAAAAATGGCAAAACCTTGATTACAGATATAACAATTATTGGCGATGTAAAATTTAATTGAATTGTGTGCTTAAAAATAAATGTCACTCAATGGCAGACGCTTGCTCTAATCGCCGTACTGAAGATGTTTTGGAAGGGTCGGAAAACGAAAATCGATGGCTGTAAATTTTCTGTTGAGACCTATGAAATATGTTCTAGATTTTTTTTTATAAATTAAAAATGTTCTTGTCATTTAGATAATAAAGTATTTCCGTAAAAAAAAACAAAACGGTATGTGCGTGTATTTTGACAATTTTCGCGCCTTATTCAGTGTGCCATGAATTGAATAAAGTTAAAAATGGCTGCTCTATAATTTAAAAATAAATCATCCAAAATTAGTTGAAAATTGTTTTGTAAGATTGACATAGGAACCGTGATGTACCACCTCACTTCAAATACGAAATAAGGTCTCTTTAAGCGGCCATCTTCATTAGGTCACTGCTTCCTTAATGGTCGCTTTTTCTCGAAACGGACCCCCCCCCTCATAGAATAAATACTAAATTTACCTTCATTCGGAGACCATCAGAAACTTTTCTCCTCCTAGAAGCGACCACATTTTAGATTTTGAGAAGTGGGATAAATTTCATTGCCTGTCTTCTGACCTACAGCGGAGCGAACAATTTAGTAGTGACCTTTCCTTTCAAGACTTTATGCTTCCGATCCGATTCCGATAAAGAACCATCATCGGAACTCCAATGGAAAATTTTTTCTGCCCTCTGGTCTCTGGATGCATAAAAAGAAGTGGTAAAATAAATCAGTGAAAACTGCAATGACGTGTTGAAGACAATGAAATACTTTGTTTATTTTCTGAACCTCTAAATTGTTCAGGGGGGGGGTAACAGAAAAATTTCTAATATCGGATAAAACTACTTTTTATTCGTTTTTCCAAAATAAATTTAACGGCTTGCAATTAAAATTTCTATTTGCCAAAGTGTATTTTTTTAATCTTGAATTTTTAATTTTAAAACTGTGACAAAATTGTTCAGTTATTTGCTGTTTAATTTCATAACCTCCCCGTTCATAATCGGTGGCTGAGGAATCTACTTGCGCTTTCCCCATAATTTTTTAATTTCGACGCCCCGGCTAGAAGCCCATAATATCTCGGCCTGGAAATCTGAATCCTATATTGGTCACAGTGTATGGTTCCGAGTTCAGTCCTGGGAAGGTGAATGTGTTTCCTTTTATTTTTATTTATTTTCCGCCAATCAAATAAGTTTTGCCTTCACAAATTAAGCTAATCGTCATAAAAAGAATACAGAACTTCTTATAACTGAAAATCAACTGATGAAAAGTTGAGTTTCCTCACCATGTATGGTTCTTAGTTCGGATCTCAGGATTGCGAACGTTTTCCATTCTTCCTGTTACATTCTTTTTTGTTCTCCCCTGATGAATGAAATGGTGTCGTAAAAGAAAAAAGTGTAATAACGTAAATCAGCCAAGCGAACTTCAATAATCGCCGAAAAAATGAATTTCATCACTATATAAGTCTTTGATTCGTTCATATTCCTGGAATGCGAACAAATTTTCCTTATTTTCCCCCCGTCCTCCTGTCACGTAAAAAATGTAGTTTGTTCTAGCAAATAGGATCATATGCCATGAAATACGAAGCAGAGCAGGTGATATTGAAAAAAAACAACACTTCAATGTTATTGAGTATTAGAACGTTGAAAGTGTATTCAATAACACTGAAGATTTTTTTCTTTGCAGTTGTTTATTTATTTTGCTTTTTCACGTACGCGATATTCTTGCATACGCTGAGCTGGTGTTTTAATAGATTTTTCCGTAGATATACTTGAATCGTTGATACTTTCAGAGCGTAATTGTCTTTTAGTTCCTTGTGAAGGAGTAGCCGTATCATATCCTCTGATGAATTATGACTAATAGCCCAGTGAGTTCACGTGAATAAATAGTGGACTGTATTGAATGGTTTAAGAATAATATAAAAAAATAACATCAAGGTTCCGGCAATAAATTCATTGGTGAATAAAGAATAACATTCGAATTTAAGCGGAATAGAAAAACGATGTGCGTACCCGTCAAAACTTGAATGAATACTAATAAACAAAAAGATGGAAAGAACCCTTTGTCATTTCGTGCCTTTCGGGTTACCATGACAACCAAAATTAAAAAGTAAAGAATTAATCACAATTGACATTTCTTCATGTAGCTATTATTGATTCCACCAGAATATAGTGGCAACAAACATTTTTCATTGGTTTTAACACAGTTGATTACATCATTGATAGAACTACAATAAAGTGGCAACAACAGCCTCATACAATTATTAAGACGTAATGAAAAAGTGTGATGAAATATAAAGTATATAAGAATATAGATTGCCTTTTTCTAATTCACCTCAAACATTTTCAACGTTTAAAAAAAAAATGCTGAGGAATTAGGGAATTACTGATTACGCCGAAAATCGCATTTCCCTGTGATAATCTAGATGCCATTGTTTACTGCAAAATATAAATGCAATTGGTCTTTGGCTGAACTTTCTGAACATCGGAGACACGAAAAAAAAGATGGCGACTGTGACAGGATGCGCAGCCGAAGGATTGGAAAGAATACATTCACCATCTAAACGCCATTTGTGACAACGGGTTTCAATGGAAGGCAGAAATGAATTAATATATTAATCGTTACACGAAAACCTTCGTTGACCTCGTCGCCGACCCTTGCATTTCTATGTGAATTGTGCCTCCTGACCCTTTCATACATGATAACAGTATATCCCTGGATAGCTGCTGAGACGCTCTTTCTGATGCAATACACCTTCTATATTTCATGTTTGCATTTGCACGAGTTTTGGGGAACACTGTGAAAATTTAAAATTTTTTGTTTTAATTTTTTCGCTACCAAAAACTGATTCGATGCTTTGGAAGGCACATGGACGGTGTAGATCTAATTGAGAACTATCGTTTGAGACCAAAATCAGCGCCGTAACCTCTCGGTATCCTGAGGTATAATGGTTGGAAATTTCCTTGAAGGCCCAACATTTAATTTTTGCGTCGAGCCCCTCCCCTCGTGTACTGCGCATGCGCGGAGGTAACATCATGTTCTGGCGGAAAATACTATATACCTGTTAGAATGATGGCAAAATCATTCCAGTCGAACTAGTAGTTTCGGAGTTATTCAGTGATTTTGTATCGGCATGTAAACGTTACATCAAGTTTTCTGAAATATCACCCAGCATTGGCATCATTTTACAGATATTTTTACGTAAAAATAAAGTTTTTCAAGAATGCGTTGAAACTTTTGATGTTATCACAATCATTGAATATTGTATTTTAAATTTGTGACGTATGTTTCGTATATGATAATTACACAAATGAAGCATTCATTGTATTGTGAGAGAGTCCATGGATCGGATAGAAAACTAAGTGCTACCGTTTATCATGGGTATTCTCAGCTAATCTATAAATTGTGCGTAACATTTAAAGCAGAAGCGGATCCAGAGGAGGATACTTTTTTTTTTTGGGGGCGGGGGATGTGAAATGCAGTAGGACCCACTTATGAGCCCGCATTTAGCGAGTTTCTGGATACAGCGAGGAAAATATGGATTTTGTTTGGTATAATAATTAAACGCAATACAATTTAAGCTTTTAGCTAACAAGTCTTTTTTTTTGAGGTCTCACTTTACTCCTTATAATATGCCTTTCAAAAATGTCACCTCTTCTAATATTCTTTCAAATAATTTTTAACTTTTTAATCTCACCTTGTCTGGCGCAGAATGACCCTCGGTGTCCTTGCGCCACAAATCAACCAACCAATTGACTTTTAACCATTTTCATAATTACCGGCGAAAACAGGGCTCGACGAATCCGCGTGGCAACTATATTTTCGCAGTTAGCGGGAAGGGAATTTTCTTTTCCTACTAGGTTCTGAGGTTCTCTTATTGAGACGGATGAGCACCGTTCCAAATACAACAAATCACGGTTTTGAGAAAAAAAAAAAAAATCTTCCGCGCTTTTTATAATGGCCTTTCTTCGAGCTTCGATTTTCGCATTTTTAGTTTTCAAGTATGACGTCCAGTTTGAAGAAGTTTTGCAAACTCCAGCATTTTTTTTTTTTAAATTTCTTTTTGTAAGAAAACAAAATCGACAAAAGATGTATGGTCGCATCAGAAGTGGGATTAACGTTGGAATGGCTCATAAATTGCTTTCCGAAGATACTGTAAAACAAAATCAATGAGGTCCAAAAATAGTACCGATGCATCAGAGAGAATTTAAATTCACGTAACTTGTGCTTTATATGCCAACTTATTTTTTTAAACGTAATAAATGATTCTCATTTGTTTATTTTGGTACATAAAATGAATTGTATGTCATTTTCTAACCCACGTTCCAAATGAATTTTTAACCTCTCGGGAGTTATTCTTGCGCCATAAAAATACAACTAATTTTTCTGGGATGGAAGCGTTGAACTAAAAATTTGAGGACAAATTAAATAGAAATTTGTGAAATTACACGTACATATGCACGCATTTTAACGGTTCTACCTAGGGGCCCCTAGAATTAAAATGCCGGCGCATAAGCCGCCATTTTCTTGTACACTTCCGGTTTCATTTACCTTGGCGATAAAGGTTTTCCGCTTTGAATCAAGGATCGCTATTTTGGCATAAAAATAATTAACGATCCGCGATTACCCGACGATTGTAAACATTGGCGCAACTTTTAAGATGTCGCCAATAAATACAATTTGCAACCGTAACTTAGTTTTCGATTAATGTAAAATTATAATGCAAATAATCAAAACAAACTTATACCAAACAACAATGTCAATCAATCAACGTTTATTGGCGTAGTGATACCAACGCCGATGGTATGGCGTGATTAGATGGTGAAACGTTCGAAAGAAAATAAATATTTCTGCCTTCGGTGGGACCTGAACCCACGACCTTCCACTTGCCGGGCGGAGGCTCTACCCACTGAGCTACGAAGGACAATATATAATCTCTTTACGAACGTATATATATTGTTGCCAGTTATTTCGCAGAATGGTGTAGTACATAGACTACTATTTAAACCAAATTGCAAAGAGACTGGTATTAAATTGATCGAAATGCACGTTGCAGCATACATGTATGTATTTATTTTATATAAATCGAACACTAACGCAGATACCACGGCGTTGGTATCACTACGCCAATAAACGTTGATTGATTGACATTGTTGTTTGATTTAATCTGCGTAGTGTTCGATTTATATAAAATGGATACACAAACTTATACTCCAGACATTCTATGTTTATTCCTCGAATGATTAGAACAATTCTTAGCGATACACCCACCCATTTCACCTTATTTTATTAAAAATAACACACTTGTAAATCACTCAACTTTAACACAGCAGTGAATAGGATCACGTGACACGATGGTAAGAAAATGGCGGCTATACGATAGAGCTCTCTTTTCTAGGAGTCGTAGTTCTACCCATTAGTGTATGATGTATAGAATAGAGTTGGCAAAAATCTTTCACTAGTTCAGTAAATCATTCAGTGAGTTCTTTAGTGAATGATTTGCCCACTTCTAGAATGAACTATATATAGATCAGAATATTCTTCATCGCATTACATAATTATTTTCCGATATTCATTACCAATCCCGTATATATGAACCATATGTTTAATCCATAGATATAATAATAGTTTATTCGGTCGGTGGTGTGCTGTATGCTTGCTTGCATATATTGCAAATAATCGTTGAGTCGATAATCGTAGAATCTTCTCTTTGATTTGGCGCAGAACTATAGAGACGGAGTGCAAAAGCGATTTTCCTTCAGCTTCAAGTATTGTTTTCCCCATTCACTGTGTGCAAGATCCGTCTACTATTTATGATAAGGTATATCCGTGAGTGATCGCTTATCTATGATAAGTGATACTTGAAGAATCGAATACTTTGGCAGATGATCGGAGACTCCAGTTTCTCACAAGGCATAGAGTGATCGAACAATCTCTTGATTAAGAAAGGAAATACAATTGTTACGTCGTGGAATAGCTATAAATGCGTGGTCTTGGAACTTCCCTGATAGCACTAGATGAAAGATTAATGTTCTTATTAACAAAATATACGTGTAAGTTGGTAAATAATAAGGTTTATTGCAATCAAGTAAAATAATCGTTCTCCCGTTTGCAGTGTCAATTTGTGGTTAAACTTCAGAATGTGGTACGATCGCCAACCCAGGTGATCCTTTAACCGTTTTGGCTAAATTTCATTCGACGGCAACCTCATTGATTATCTATTTCCTCATACGGTTAATCCTTTTCTAGGATTCATATATTATACAGTTCGTTATTTCCACCTTTTTCTTTTCTTTCTTTTTCCTATCTGTTTCAAGATTGGTATCAATGTTTCATTCTAACCTTTTATTTGTTATTTTCATTACTGTGGATACACGTATTGTGCGGTCGTATTAATTATTCCAACGGGACACGTGGAAAGTTATGCAAATGGAGTTTTATAAAAGTAAATGGCTTAGCATTAAAAAAAATAAAAATAAAATAAAATACGGAATTAAATACTGCAGGTATATTGTCATCCCAAACATTGAATTAGTAGAACCAAATGCTGGAGAATGCTGTACTTACAAGACTATATGTCTACTTATAAGACTACGGCGCGAACGATGCACCATAAGCTTGTTTACGACAGATTGAACGAAAAACTTCCAAAAGGATTATTATAAATACAATAAAAATATATAAAATTCAGTGAAAAACTGGACGAATTAGTACTCAAATCATTAGTTACGGATTATAAAGTTACGAAAACCATGAAGTTACCGATTATCAAGTTACGAAATCAAGTAGGTACGGATTATCAAGTTACGAAATCATGAAGTTACGGATTATCAAGTTGCGAAATCGTGAAGTTACGGATTATCAAGTTACGAAATCATGAAGTTACGGATTACCAAGTTACGAAATCATGAAGTCACGGATTAGTACTTAAATCGTTTTAATTCTATTTAATTTCAGATATATTGTTACAGTAAAACCTCTCTACACCGATGTTATACGGACCGAGAAAAATTATCGTTGTAGAGGGATTTATCGTTATATCGTATATCGTTTTTGGGAGGTTTTACTGTAATATAATCATCATCAGAGCTCGACAAATCCGGTCGTAATTGGCGATGCCCCAGTGTGATAACGCGCTCGCCTAGTGCGCCGTTAACTCGGGTTCGACTCTCAACAATGCAAAGAACGCTTACTCCGATATCTCATAAAAATCGCACTGCCCATTGTAGTCGGTTTGGTTCCCTAGGCAATAAGAGGTCCGGATTCCTCGGAAAACTGTGGGTTCCGGAGCAGCATGGCCATTGTAGTTCTTGAGCCGTAAAACCAAAAAGAAACGAACGTAATTGGCGACAAGATATATTTTCGGTTGGCGAATAGCAATTCCTACTAGGTTCTGATGTGGGATTCGGTTTTCTAGGGTTACCATGTAGTCTCTCCTAGAAAAACAAAAAATACTAATGTAAGCTATGTGCGGTTATAGCCTCCCACAATACTCAAGGTTGGTTGGTTGCTTTTTGGTTTTACGGCTCAAAGACTACAGTGGTCATGCTGCGCCGGGACCTACTGTTTTCCGAGGAATCCGAACCTCTTAAGGCCTAGGGAACCAAACCCCGGACTACAGTGAGCAGTGCGATCTTTATGAGATCTCTGAGTAAGCGTTCTTTGCACTGCTGGGAGTCGAACCCGGATTAGCGGCGCACTAGGAGAACGCGTTACCACACTGCGCCACCGCAGGGCCCCTCAAGGTTGGCTATAATCGATGTACAAGAACGAAAATTTTGAGGAATGCAATTTTTCCTTTCCGGAGAATATTTTTTTTGTATGTGGAAGTAAGCGAGAAATCACCAGGTTAAGTTTAATAACTATGTTTCATGTATTTAAACTGACCAGGAGTTGGTCAGTTTGACTTCAAAATATATGTCAGTTAATTTATTATACATAACTTGAAAACGGGGGTTCTTGATAAACGAGCGTCTGTCGACATCCGTGTGAAATGTACGTCATCAAATGAAAGGCCAAATTCAACCAAGTTAAGACGGCATTTGGAGGGAAGTCATTGAATTGAGATTTGAGCAGTCTATCGCGTTTGACAAATGCTGCTTTTGTAGTACTGACGCAGCATGCTCGTAAACGCCAAATGCCGGAGTTTGTCGATCAATTATTAAGCTCATAATGCTCGAAATATATTTTAATTCTGAAGGGAAAACATGCATTTACAATTTATGCCTGTGTGCGTTCTCTCCTATGGAAGTTCTACAATCGCAATCCTATTCTATTTATTTATCTATTTATATCCGCATTTGTAATACATTTCACAAAATAACAAATCAGGATTAAAAAAAAAAAGAAAAGGGTGACATCTGAAAAGGCAGCGATGGTCTGACGAGTCAGACGAACCCTAAATTTAACAAACCACAAAAGTACACAACAAAAAAGAGAAAAAATATAAGTAAAATAATTAAATCCAGTCGGAGGGGAACTAATTGTCATTATAAATCATCAAATTAGAGTATTATGTTGGGTCTTAATATATTATAGAACTTACGATTAAAAATGCGAAAAGAAACCTTGGCGACCAAATCCCGAGACCAATACTATTGAAATTAGTTAAACCTAAGTTTGTTTTAAATCGTGGAACAATAAATCTTCTAATAGTCCTGAGTCCATAGGGCGCATTACTTGGGCTCAAACGAACAAGATCTGCTAGATAATCACGCCTAATTCTTCTAGACATCATAGTATCAATAGAATAAAAATATAATGTATCAATTGAAATAATGGCGTTCTCGCACATCCAGGAGCGACCATCTTATAGAATTATTAACCTTTTTACGCGCGTATGGCTTGTTGGCCATCACCAAGAGATTTTAGTAATTTCACTTATAGAAGTTAATATTTTTTAAATGAAATGTGGGTTTTAATTTCCGCATGTTGATACTCACAGAGTCGGTTTAAGGGCCGGGCGACCGCCCGGGCCCCTGTTTGGATGAGGGCGTCAAACTGAAATCAAGTTCAAATTTTTTTTAATTGATCCAACAGTAGAAAATCTCTCTAAAAAGGGAAAAGAAATTTTTAGAGACATTTTAGAGAAATTCTTTCAGATACTTTTGGCCACTTTTATATGTTATATGGCTTACTGTGCATCTGTGAAAATCTCCTGTTTTCGCCGGAGGAGTGGGGAGGGGGGGGGGCGCCAGAAAGTAATCCATGATAGTCCGCCCGGGTTGAAAGTAACCCTCGAGTCGCCCCTGGATACCCGTCCACACAAAACATTATTTTCGCCCCTATTTTTATCCGCCATGATTGCGTACTAAGTTGTTGACCAGACCTGGTTAAGTTCCCAATCAGCGGTATAGTCCGTTCGCGTTGACGGCGTCCGATCCCGTTTGCTAATGAGATCGGACACTAAGTCTCTGCGAACGGACAGTACGTAGACAATTGTCCAGTGGTACACGGTACCTTGTTTTAATTTTTGATCAGTAATGTTAGTGCTAACTACAGAACATTTTTCTCGCCATTTTGCTTTGATCAAAAGCAGCAGGGAATCACCCATTCGTCCGAAATTCCTTTCTTCTTCACTTTCTCTTTCATATATGTACTGTGCATTCGCGCTCAGTTGGCGCGTGATACCGTTAGCAGACGGGTTAGTCCATTGCAGTTTAGGGAAGGGCGTCTTGCCGAAACTGGTTTTTCGCGCGGGAAAAACCAGTTCCTCCAAGACGGCCTTCCCTAAACTGCAATGGACTAACCCGTCTGCTAACGGTATCACGCGCCAACTGAGCGCGAATGCACAGTACATATACTCTCGTTCTTTTATACGAGGAGAGTGGATGGCTTGGTTGTATTTATTTATATCAAGAATCACTATAGAAACAAGCTTAATATAAAGAACGATCCTATATTGAAATTTATGAAAATCAGCCGTATGTACTCGTACAGTCTCAGCTTGTCGGACGCAGAATGACCATTGTCCTTGCGCCATAAAAATACAACCAACCACCAATTAAACTTAGTTCGATTTAAATAAATTGACTTCCGTAAGATAAAGTAAAATATCACAATATGTTCAACTCCTTGTGCCTCAAATTTAATATTTTATTATTCGGTTTT
>QLNU02015359.1:2991921-3003378 GCA_006491805.2 Dysdera silvatica | reverse complement strand
TATGTCTGAAATATGCGAAAGACTGCCCGTTAGATAGTAAAATACTCGCTAAACAAAGGATTTCTCGGCGTCCTCTGGGACCCGAACCCGCAATCGCTTGACAACCGGTCAAGTGCTTTTACCCATTGAGCTATATCAGTGCCGGATTATGTATCTTGTGGTCCCTAGACTGGAAGGAGAGAATGAGCTACTAAAGATGAGGTGTCCTCCATATTCAGCTAATAAATCACGAGTTTCTATATGAAGTCCGTTATCTGTAATATTCAGGTTTAACGATAATAAAACGTGGATATTTGTAATTAGAGACAAGATTAAATTTAAATAATACCAAGTCCCCCATAAATGTCTCTTAACCCTCCATCCGTAAATCGTAGTGTCCTAGGCCTGGGACTACTTGAATTATACGTAAATCCGATGCTGAGTTTGCTGTTTGAAGTAAATCTTTAGCTCAAAGCGAGTTAGATTTACAATGAGGATGCTTTGGGATTTTTTTTTTAAATTGAACTAGAATCCATAATAGCCTATATGTCTGTTGCGATATTTAGTAACAGTTTTATTTATTTATGCCAAATTTGCCGCCAAACATCGCCAATTTTCCCGCCAACTACGACAAACTTGAAAAATCAATAACGTTTTTAACGTTAATGTGTTTTTAATTTGGTGAAACGTTTAACTTTTCAATTACTTTTTCGTTATACTGAATTATTTCAGTCCGTAAGAGAAAACTGGCAAAACGTATGAATACAGAAAAAACGTTTACCTGTTGGTGTAAGTGGGTTCGTTATCGTACAGAGTTTTTGTTAAAAATTGTTTCACGGAAGCCCACCGTTCCCAAATCCACACCTTTTGCAACCTTACCGATCACCAGACGTTGTTTTAATATCTGTTAACTTTTTTTTTTAAATGAGCGGAAATTCTCATTTATTTTTTTTTACAATGTCGCTTACAGTTTAGATATATTTTTCTCTTGTTAAACTAAATTTATTCTCACTGCATGGGTGGAAAGCTGGAGCTAGAATTCTTTCCTTTTCGATTCCTCTGTTTCCTCCCCTGCTTTGAGATTGGCCACATCGCCCAGCTTATTGTGTGTCGTATCATTCATTATAATGTGACGCTTCCGTTACTGATAAGAACACAGGATTTTAGGAAATTTTCGGTTGATTCACGATACCGCACACACATGTAATACAAATGCGACATTAGTTTCGTTTCATTTTTGTTATGTACAGTCGAATTCATTTATAACGAGCCCACATACAACGCGCTTCCGAATTTAACGAGGGAAATATGGATTTTATTTGATATAATGGTTCAAGTGCAATGTACAATGCATTATTTCTCGATAAGTTGTACCAGTGCGGCAAAATTTTGTGTATTAAGTTTGATATAACAAAATCAATACCATATCTGATGGTATCTGATGATATAATCAGATGTTTTGCCGAGAAGAAAGCTAGACGTCATGCTTTCCATTTAAATACCAGTGTTCGATAGGCTTTTATTTTTTGCTAAAATTAAAATTTATTTCAATAAAATTGAATTTGATTTATTATATACTAAAAAGAAATAATGGTTCTATATAAGTTAATATTGTTTAATGTTTATGTTTCAATTTATGAGTTTGTTTTTAAACAAAGTTATTGTCAATACAAAAGTTTTTGGCATATATTGAACGTAAATTTTTTTATGCGCCTATCACTGAGTGGGGGGGGCGGCAAAAAATAGCCTAGGGGCGACAGAAATAGCCTAGGAATGACACAATGGTAAATACGACCATGGCAATGCAATTCAATAGCTTTGAGCTGGAAAGACTTTTGCGTGCCTTAATATTTGAGCAAACAGCGACAGACGCACAGATAAAAATATGGGAACTTAATAAGCAAACAGTAATAATGAACAGTATTTAGGTGCAAAATTACGGCATCTTTGAAAAATATGAAATCGTTCAGATTTGAAAATGCTTTTACACTCAGCACTAAGTTTACTAAGTCGAAACAACGTCATTCGATGACTATTAATATTTGATTTTTTTTTTACCCCTACACATAAGCTTAACCCAGAATAGGGGTCGGCAACGTATGGCACGAGTGCTATTAATGGCACGGGGACTACCTTTGGATGGCACGCGTCATGCTTCCAAAATAAATCCCATTGTAAAGAATCCCTCCCTCAATAAGCTTTTTGTTCTCCAAATTGATTAATTATTAATTTGTATCCTGTTAACTTACTAATTATTGTTATTCTTTTAATTAATCTATTAATCTTCATTAATAGTTAGGTAGTAAATTTCTACAATTTGGGTGAGTTTAGGCTATCACGCCGAAAGAGATTACTGTATTACTTTGTCACACCTTCATAAGGTTACTGACCCCTGGCCCAGAGCTTTTTCACAAAGAGGAGGAGGCACGTCCTGGCCTGGAGTCGAACTGGGGACCTTCCGTATGAACCGGAATGCCGTAACCTGCTAGGCCACCAAGACACAGGCAAGATGCTCCTTTTCTCCGTATTTAAGGCCGAGTCCACACTTGCAACAGAACACCGTATCGTAACACCGTCGCGTATCAAGTCTGGACCGCACTCCGTGACAGAATATCGCAACATTCCCACTTCCCACCAGTTGTCGGTTTTTACCCCGGCGCATCAAAGGAATGTCACGGTGCTATGTTGTAACCCATGTTCCTGTATTTGGGCCGGTTTACGAACAACAGCGTTTTGTCAGTGTAGATTGGATATCGGCGTGAACTGATGGGAAGCAGTGCTGTTACGCACTGATGACACGCGGCAATGTTCTCCCTGTAACATCATTGTGTAACTCGGGATATTCGCGACGATGCACAATGTTCTGTTACGTGTCTGTGTACGCACGTAAGGTTTTTAAGATGTTATTACTCTTCTCAGGATTATTAATAATAAGGAAGCGTTCATGTATTACGTAAGCAATATTTTTGGCCATTTCAACCTCCCCCCCACCCACCCCGGTAAGCAAAAATCAACATTGGCTAACATACATGGGAAAATAAGCACAATTGCAACCCTCCTCAATAATGCTTACGTAATACTTGAACTCTTCCTAACACGATGTGTGTTGGCACATATGCACGATGCTTTAACAGTAGATTTTGCTGGACCATCACTTTATCGATGTTGAATGTACTTTATGCTTCGACGTCATGCAGTCCTTATTTTTATGCGATTTAAATTCAGAGTAGTTGCATATACTGCCTGTGAAGAGCGGACGAAACAATGCAACATTTCGCCAGTCTTAATGTATTTCATAGATTTACGAAGTAGCTGGAAATGGAGGCAGTGCTGTGGTATGTCCGACGTAACGACACACAGGGGACGTAGGGGACAAATTTATGTCCGTTGTGTCGTCGACGCCCATGGACAGACACACCGAGAAGACACTTTTTTGGCAATTTTCGGCGCTGTTTAATTACGGTTGCCGAGCTGAAAGAGTGTTGCAGTTATAAAACGCGGCTGGTCGTAATTTCTAAATACATGACTTAATGGAAAAATTTCGGTTACCGAAATGAAGATTTATCAGTCTCGGAAGAAACGGGGCAAACCAGCAGGAAAATTTCAACGCTCTCAATTAAGTTTTTTGACGCATGCGTCCGCCTAAACGAGCTCTTCCCTGGCTATTTATTCTGGCGGTATCTGGCGAAGACTCGCCCTGTATACCCGTACGGTTGTACCCTCATTGAGGTACTCATTTCGCCTTGTAGAGGAGGCTGTGCGCTGGTAGCTGCGTTATCTCAACTCCGTAATGGCATACAGGAGCAGTTTTATAAGTTCCCGGAACGGCGATATAACATATATACCGGTAGGTTCTCCCCCTCCCCCTCAGGTCTTAAGGGTACATTACGGGGAAGGAGTGGATACCTAAAGAAGGGGAGGGGGAGATACGAGAAAACAACTCACAAAGGCATTCAAGTTATAGGGCATAGTGATATTCGCCTAAAGGCCGGGGAGAGGGGAATCTTGCCGATCTTAATATCTGTCCTTTTACGGTCGACCAATAACGTGACATAGGGAGTTCGCTGATGAACGAGGGGGGGTGAGGGGTATCGCCAGTGCGCAGTACCCCCACGTCTCTAAGGACCCCCCTGGGAAAGATTTCCCCCCATCTCAGTATCAGTGTTCGCTTTTGGACTTGTATATCTTCCAACCTAACGATTGGAGCCAGAGCCAAGATCCAAAGAAAAAAACAAATTTTGGATTCCACGCCTCTTATAACTCCATTACGAGTTTCGGCATGTGACTCTAAAAAAACTCGTAACTCTACGAAGGAAAGAACAGAAAACTACTCAACTGGCAAGTTGTCTGTTATCTTCGATATTGTCTCCACGTATTTGTTTCCCTATAGTGCACTGTGACTATGGGAGTTCTTGCGTCATAAAACACGAACTTCAGTTTTAGTCCGATCTTTACGAGTATCGAACGCGTCTGTTTAATATTGCATGTATTTTAAGACAGCCGCTGTTTATTCAAAACAGGCCAAATTGTTGCCAATTCTGTGTGGTGAAACTCTACGTGGTGATATGTTTTTGCAATAGTAGATGCGATACGTTCTGTGCTATTTATTTTGTAGAACACTATTCTACATATGTAACAATATAATCAGCTATCCCATAAAAATACATAATGAAATGTATTTTAACGTGTAGGCCTATACAGTGGCGGATACAGACTTTCATTTTGAGGGGGGGGTCAAGGACAGAATTTGCCATGGTCTTGGAATAACACCCTTCATTTTTCATGAAAGTTGGAATTTTTTACAGTGAAAAATATATTTGAGGGTGTCATGACCCCTGTGACCTTCCCCTGCGTCCGCCCTTGAGCCTATATGAAATATTGGAAATTATAGCTAATTCAGCCTAATATTACAATATTTTAAAATGTTTCATTACAAAATACATCGTTACCAAAATGGGCAAAAATATCTAACAATGACGCCACTTATAGATACAAATGTTGTTATGGCTATTATTTATTTGTTAACACTTTTTTAGAATTTCTAAAAAAAATTTGAATCAAAACTAAAATATTAAAGTTACTAGTGAAAATTTCAATTTCTTCAGTTTTTTCATAGAACTTTCTGAATTTTTTATGTAAAATTTATTTCCATATATAACAAAATAGTACAAATTTGAAATTGACAGTGTTATTATTTCTTTAATATTATTTTTTTGCTATTTTTTAAGTACTGATATTACCATTCGCTAAAATTGTTCCATGCGATGCATTTTTTCATTAAGGACTTTAAAACAAATTTTAGTAATGAGATTTTGATAGTGGTAATAAGACATGGTTAGGATTAACATGTCTTTATTATATTTTATATAAAAATATATTGTGTCAACATATAGATTTTTTTTTGTATTTTCGAAAGATAAAAATGATAAAATTTATTAAAATATGTCATAGCATCAAAATTTTAACACCAATTTATTTACATTATTTTGACAAGGTATAAAATTTTCATTAAAATTGGATGAAAATTGCTTCCCAAGGAGCATTTCCATGGTAAGTTGAATACTAAAATTTATTTTGGATAATATTTGGAAAACTATTGAACTTTACCATAATTAAATTACACTTTCAAAGATTACGTCATGTTGTGAAAGTTGTAAAGATAGACTGATTTAATTTTTTTTCTACCAAACAGTAAAGAGAAATTGATTTTATTTAAAAAAAAAGACGACCACACCCAACAGATTAGCCAGATATGAAAGCTCTCTGTTTTAATTTAACAGTGTGTTTATATGTATGAGCCTTTTCTTCCATCTTTTGCTTTTCTTGCAATAATACTCCATTTACAGAAATGGTTTTTCCCCTTTCAGCACAAAATCAATTAAATACTACTAGGCCTATATCGATTTCTCATGTTTCAGTTTTTCTAAATTTTACAGTCTTGAAATTTTCATTTAAATTCGTCATCCATAATTTTTACAAAATTGTCTTTCGCTTACTATAAAAATTACAAATAAAAGTTTTTTTTATCTTCTTTTTCCCTGTGTTGGATACTTTCTCCAGTGCCTCTTAATCAGAGGTAAACACATTAACATCCCTATTCAAAGGGGCTGGAATCATAGAAATCGCCCTTTAAATAGAGGTGTCCCTTACGGGAGGTTTTACTGTAGTCGAAAGCATGAGCAGATATACCATTTTGCTGCCCCTGTGCTATTTTTGTCGCCCCAAGGCTCATTTTGCTGCCCCTTCCAACCCTTACACCCAATCAGTGGTTGGAACATAAAAATTGTTACATTCAATATATGCCAAAAACTTTCGTATTGAAAAAAAAATATGTTGAAAAACAAACTCATAAATTGAAACACAAACCTTAAACAATATTAACTTATTGAAGTATTATTTTTTTTGGTATATAATAAATCAAATTCAATTTTATTGAAATAAATTTTAATTTTAGCAAAAAATAAAAGCCTATCGAACACTGGTATTTAAATGGAAAGCATGACGTCTAGCTTTCTTCTCGGCAAAACATCTGATTATATCATATGGTATTAAATTTTTTATATCAGACTCAATACACAAAATTTTGCCGCCCTAGTCTATAGCCTAGTATAGCCGAAATACGGCAATGGTTGAAAGCTACGAGTCTACCTGTTCGTTTTAACGTATCAAGTGGTCGTCATCGTCGTCTGTCATACATCATTGCATTTCATGGGGATCTATTTTCTCGAGTGGTGGACGCAATTTTCGGAAAGTGTTGGCAATGGACAGTACCACTCTTCTGTAGAGTTTGCTCTCCTTCGAGTGGTTCTCTTGGCTGCAATTCTAGCTGCTTGTTCCTTTTTAGACGTTGATGGCTCTGTCACCCTTTCCTCATCCCTGACGTGTGCCCTTGTTAATGCATGTGCGGCCCCCTTATTAGCTGACAAGCCTCGTGCTCTAATTTATGATATCAGCTATCTCATAGTGTGTCCATAAGAAATAATGGCGCGGATATGCGGACACAATAACAACCACAAATCTCTCCTCTTTTGGTCTTGAATATGATTTGATCTTTCGCTTCTATTGATATTCTTGCTGAAGGCAGATAATGTCAAATTGTCGTGTATATTTCATTTTTTCGGAATTTGTTTCACTTTTTCATCATTGCGATTTCATCTGTTCATTCTCGTTGTACCGTATTTTCAAATTATTTCGTTTTTACGTCATTACGATTTCACTGTTTTCGACGTGTTATAAAAGCTTGCATATATTATCCTTATAATTTTATATCGGAAGAAAATAAAGAACTTTCTGGGAAAAAAATCTTGTACTCTGCCTTTTATTTCCTGTAAATATAAAAAATAAATAGTAATTAATTCGCTTAACTGGCAATTATTGCGTTGTTGATTATGTGAAATGATTGAATTGTAATTAATAATACTTAGTTACAATAGGGAATGTATTAAAAGTTTTGTAGGAACCTGTGACCACACTTCATTTTTTTTTCGCGTAGTCTATCTTGGTATTTTCCGGTTTGCTTTCAATTCGCACGCTTGTGGGTGAATTGGAATTCTGAGGGTGAATTATGCTTTTAGTGACTGCCAAAATAATTCACTGAACACTCTCGGGACGTTGGATTAAAAGACGCAACTTGGTTGCTCTTTTTTCTCTGGTCAATTACACAACTACACTTCCAGGTATCGCTTCCTAGAAAATACCATATTATATGCATGTGTTGTATAGTAAGCATAGAAAATGATCTTCGTGCTTATCGAAAGAAATACTAATATACGTATAGACCTTTAAATATATAAATTGTATACGGTATACATATACATCCCAACTTCCCTATAGTTTAGCGGAGGTATTATATAATGTTTATGCTATGTACAGTAGAACCTCCATATAACGTACTTCCGTATAGCGAAATTCTCTATATAGTGAAGTTTTGGCAAATCCCCATGGTCGTTACATATGAAAGTGTTTCTATATAACGGAATAAATTTCTATATAACGAAATTTTTAACGACCAAAACAGAAAATCGAGTAGTCACGTCAGCGACATCGGGTTTTCTAATATCGTGGGAATACAATACACACACTTGAAAACGTCTATTTTTAAATTTTATGAAAAACAGTCATTTGCTGGAAACGGGATTTTAATTGTAGTATCATATTGTACTGCCCTGGTTCATGAATACGTTGTTTCCACTGAGCGAATTTTCTGTACAGGGTGTTCGGTTATCACGTGTACACACTGTAAAGGGCGGCAGGGTATACCAAAATAAGTAACACGTGTTTTTTCTTTTTTTCGGAAGAGGTTTCTTTACCGAGTTACGACCCAAAAATAGTTTGGTGGATAGAAACTGTAAATGTTGATGCTAGCACCAATCTGTACATGTGGGCTGTACTTTTTTGAATATGTGTTCTACCATACTGAATATTAAAGAAAATGTCCTTTTTTATTCGTTTTCTAGTAGCGAAGAAAAAAGTTGAGAAAACAGACATGGTTTATGTACGATTATAAGCACAAACACAATTCAGTCGATAAACAGCAGCCTCCATAAGATGTATGCATCGAGCTTGATGGAGAAATCGATGGAAACGAATAAAAAAAGACATTTTCTTTAATATTCAGTGTGGTAGAACACGTAATCGAAAAAATACAGCCCACATGTACAGATTGGTAGTAGCATCAACATTTCCAATTTCCATCCACCAAACGATTTTTGGGTCGTAACTCGGTAAAGAAACCTCTTCCGAAAAAAAGAAAAATCGTATTACTTATTTTAGTATACCCTACCACCCCTTAAAGTCTATACACGTGGTAACCGAACACCCTGTATAACGAATTTTTTTTCATGGAACCGTCCATTTCGTTATATGGAGGTTCTACTGTATATCGTCTATCCACAGTATATGCAGACTGAGCAGCCTTAATCTAAAACGCTGGGGGCTACTGTTCGTTCACGAAAAGAAGTCCGATAGAACAGTTATAAATAACGGGGGGTGACGTCACAAACGGGCAAGTTAATTACAACAGAGGAGGACTACAATTTCAGAACTTGTTTAGGATTTATTGAGGCCAAAATCAAGTTCCGAAATTAGAGTCCTCTGTTGTAATGGGATAGCTCGTTTGTGACGTCACTTCCCGTTATATCATCTAACTCTTCCGTCGGACTTAACTATTTTCGTGAACGAACAGTACGTATGTTTCGTATTTTAGATTTTTACCAATTTGGGCATACAAAAATATGGTGGTGGCGGGGATGGGGCATTACTTTTTTAATGTAAAGAAAGTGTTGATGTAAATATATTACGTATTTACCATTTTGGGAACGAACGTCGAAAGAGGTTGAAGGACCAAGAACTAAATCAGACAGATAATGAAAAACAGGCATGACAAATAGTAACAAAAAAAGTTTCACAAGAGGAGAGAGATCTGCCCGCAAATCACAGAAGAGGTTGAAGTTGTGGGTATTGAAGTAATGCAGCAGTTTTATTCAGTTGAAATGATATTTATTAATCGATGTGACGTGTGCTCACATTGATGGTAAATTGAAGACCGATTTGATTTTAGAATTCGGAAAACAATTGCACATACTGTTGCCAAATATAAAAAGTGAAATTATAATTATACAATATATGTTGCCAGAAACGAATAGTGAAATTATGTACATTTGGAAAACATCATATATATAAACATATTTGACATGTTGCCAATTTCAGAAACTGTAATTATTAAGTTTGTGTTTCTTGGTATTCCAAGTGGCAACAACAAAGGAAGCCTGGAAAATGAACACGTAGTATTTTCCCTGTGGGGAAGCCCGCAATGTTAAAGTGAACTTAAACGCTTAGACCATGTAGTTCATGATAATGGCTAAAAATGGGGCTCCACAGCCTTATACCGAAGGGCTGCTTTTTTTCCCATATTGGGCATACTTAAAATGCATTTCCATGTGCTTTTATTAAGCATACACGCATACGAAAGAACAAACGAGCGAGACAAATGTAAAAAAAAAAATGCATACATTGTTTTGGGAAACAACTTTACACAATCCCTTAAGAACTTTAGTCCCTTTTAAATCCTATGTCGCTGTCGAAAGCTACGTACCATCTGTTGGCTTGCTTTTGAAAGCTTACGAAAATATATATAAAAAAAGGCTAAAAAAAAAAAAGAGTATTCAAATCTTGGATCGTTTAACTCTTAAGACCTCGTACCCGTACTCCGCTGATGCCACTAAATCTTCGACATCGTTAGCGGAAGGAGAAGGGATTAAAATAAAAAGTTTAGAGTGTACGTGGTTGACTGTATTATAAATGTTCTTTACTTTAGGTAATGGGCCAGAGCATTGATCGGGAGTTAGAGGGAAACTGCTGGAAATTAGGAAGTCAATCTTTACCGCTCTGTGCAAACTTTAACTTATATTTCGTGGTATTAGGGCGCTGGGTCAGGGTTGTCTCAAATCGTGTCTCTTCGCTATTGAATTGGCGCTGTTTGAGGGCCGCGTTTTGGCTCCAAACGATAAAGGAATCGGTGGAGCTTGATGGAGTGCAAACAGGGGCGGATTGGGTCCTCTCAAAGGACGCACACCTTGGATTATCGCAGGGTGCGAGTCTTCGCCCATTTGGAGGCGTGATTCGTATCGCTCATGAAGGCACTCCGACCCGAGGGCCGGCTGATTGACGGCCCAGTCCGCCCCTGAGTGTGCATGGCGTATTTGAATTGACACTAGCTGGAGAGCAAATTTGAGGAGCGCAGAGCGGAAGGGCAATCCTTCTGCGCATGTGCGTGGACTGCAAAAAATTCCTATCAGTGGTTCCATCCGATAATATTTACTTGGCTAGAAAACTAGGAGAAAATAGCTTCTGTCACATTTCTGTGCATGCGCGTGTAAATGTTTTGTAAATACATGTAGAGTTATATGGGCCTTCCAATGACCTGAAAAAAAACCGCGATTTTACATATACTGTAATGTATAAACGTACATAAAATGTGTTCACCCATAGTTTCTAATAGGGACAACTATGCCCTTTTAAGCAAGGAATTGTTTAATCAAGCATGGAAAATGAAGTAGTTTTGTAGTTTCAAAGATTATCTTCATAATTTGTCGAAAAGTTTCAAAGCTCTTTAATTTATTTCACTCACTTGTATGCTTGAATAAATTCTAACAAATTAAACTCGAGGACTAACTGGCAGTTTTCAAAAGCCATCCAGCACGCAATAAATCTAGTTTCCAGCGTTGCATTGAGTAGGGTGTCAAATGAACCTTTAAGGAAACGAAATATACTTAAATGCATCCTTAAATTATAAACGTTATTGCAAAATTCAAACTTAGTTTGTGGTTTTAGTTCGCGAAGTCCACGAGCAAGCGCAGAAACGTGACAGAAGATCCTTCCTCTCCCGCTATCTAACGGCTATATGCTAGTGGATCTAGCTAATTTATAGCGTGTTTCGGCATTACTAGTACCTAAAAGGAGAGCTTGCATTTTGGAGTC
>QLNU02015359.1:2962374-2991821 GCA_006491805.2 Dysdera silvatica | reverse complement strand
GGAACTCGAAGAAACTGTAAAAGAAATGGGATCATTTCGTTTCAAGTTGAAGTCCTGTGACGACAAAGAGCCAGAATGACTTTTGAATGGGACTTTTATGTTCTTCTTCTCCCTCCCCACTGTTTTTTAACTGAGCGCAGTCAGTTTCTCAAGGAAGTCGTTTCTTCTTCTTTTAAAGCCTTCTTTTTTTAACGTTGATGCGGGATTGTGACGCCTTCTGTAATTTGCTTGATGTGTGACGTTACATTAATTATCAGAAACTGACAGTCGTCCATTTCTTTAAGTCATAAGTCAGTTACCACTTGCCAGTGGCAAGCCTTACTGTTGCCAGATTTAAGTCTCGCGCTCGTTTGAAGTGGAGGTTTGCGGGTGACACTGAATTTGGTCGCCGCCCATGATTTTGGGCTCAAATTGGAGTTTTTTGGGGCCCCTGCCGGGGTAACGCGTTCGCCTAACCCGCCATTAGTTTGAGTTCAACTCCCAACGGCGCAAAAAAAAACAAAAAAAACCGCTTATGGACTAACTGTTCACTGTTCGGGGGGTTGGTTCCCTAGGCGATACGAGGTTCAGATTCTTCGAAAACTGCTCCCTTTGCAGCATGTCCCTTGCTGTCCTTGCGCCCCAAAATTCACAAATCAAAGCTTTCTGATCCACGTATAACAGCCGAATTGGGTGTTGTCGCTCTTCTCAGTCGTCGAGGTCGGAAAGGAGGAGGTCGCGGTAAGCTTGAATGTCAACCAAGAGGTCGCTGATTCGAGCCCAGCCGACGAGTTTTGTGCAATGGTAACGCTTCATCTGTTGTGCCATTAACCCAGGTTCGATTCCCAGTGGTGTCGTAGAACCTGCGCCATTTTTCTGCCCATCGTAGACCGGAGTTTGGTAACAGGGGTTCGAAATACGTGAAAAATTGCAGATCTCGGCGCAGCATGACCGTTTCTGTCCTTGCGCCTTAAAACGCGAAGATATATTTATCTTTACATGAACACGCTTTATTGAACAATGCACACCATTTTGATGAAACCTTGCACGGCTGATCTCTGTAGTTCAGTTGATCAAGCATCGAAGTTATAAAATGAAGGTCCTTGGTTTGAATCCAGCGCGAGATTTTTTTAAAGCATTCTAAAGGAGTTAGGAGCAGAAACTCTGGAATGGTGTATAGAGAACATTGGCCTGGAACTAAATCCTAGTGATGAATATTCGTAAAATAAAGGTCACTATTTAAAACAGTTAATTCAACTTATTCGTTTACATATTGTAAACAATTGCGGAGTTGTATACATTGAAAATTTTAAATATATTAGATTCGAAATGTTCCTGTATTACGAAGTGCTTAATAAGTACGTTAGAAATGAAAGGGAGTAGAAAGCGATGCTTTACGTGTTTTCCAATTCGTTCACTGAAGGAATCAGTGAACCATTTTGCCCGTCCATTATGAACGAACAGACTTGTAAAGTGATTCGGTCATTTGAACGATTTGACACTTCCTGGAAAGCATAGCTTATTACTAGATACTCTTCCAGATTAGCGAATATAAAAAAGGAAGGAATGTCGCTTTATTACAGAATAATAATTAATGCAAAATTAATTAACGATTGTCATACTGAAATTAGTAATAGTAATTAATACCAAAATTAATTTGAAATAGTAATTAATACTGAAAATACTAGAAATAGTAATTAATACTGAAAATACTAGAAATAGTAATTAATATTGAAGGTAGAAATAATAATATTGAAAATAGAAATAATATTGAAAATAGAAATATTAATACTGAAATTAATTAGAAATGATAATGCTAAAATTAGAAATGATAATTAATACTGACATTAATCATAAATATAATAATTAACGTGGTTGAAAAGCTGAAAAATTTTAATGCATGGCGGAATTGGCATTCCCCTTTCCAAATTTAAGATGGCTTCATAAATTTATAAAGGCTGGAAATCTTTTAATATATATTGTAAGAGAGCCACTACATGAAGTTAAATGCATTGTAAAATTTAAATGCACGATTAACAAAATTGAAAGCGTCCAAGGTTTTCCCGCCCGTTTCCGACGTCGTTAACGCAAGCCGTTGCCACTTCCTACGGTTGAAATATTTGTGTATTTCTCAAAATAAATCGGCTCCGCCAGAACGCCGTAACAAACTTTGCTAAGCCAACAGTGGCGGTCAAAGAAACTAGGCCTCGGGGTATATAAGCTCCATCCCAAGCATCAGCATCATCAATTATACCCACGCTGAATAGTATTTGCCGAGCGTCATATTTCGCTCATTCTGCTAAGGTAATAACTTAGATTTCTAGGGTCCAATCACAGATTAAATGGATCGGAGTTCCCAATGATGTTTGGGATCGTGGCCTGCGGGTGGGAACAGGTACGCCTACCCATGGGACTCGCCGTGATACCGTCTCCGAACTCCGGAAAGGACTCTAGAGGATCATCCGTTCTTTTTATTCCGTCCACGAATGCGGTTAGGATGACAGTTTCTTCTGATGGCATTTTTTCCGTTCTTCGAGAGGAAATTAATCAAGAAGTTTGTGGCATCGATGAAAGTCTCTGTTGAGAAGAAATCTATAGACGTGCGTCCAAGTCTTGATTAACGTATCTTTATTATACTAAGCCATATAGCGTCGGACCTCCCCTTATTCAACTTCCATATATTGTGAAAGTCTGTCTGTCAAATTGTTTTGCAAAATAAATCGAGATTTTCGCCCGGCAATGTTGATCTATTTCACGGACTTAATAAATATGAACATTTTTTTGGGGAATCGTTATCGAAATGTGTTTTTTTGGGCAGCAAGATATTAGGAAGTTTTTTACATAAATGCGTGTTAAAAAATATGTTCCACTTACTTTTGTCAATTCTTGTTTTTAATTATTTATATGAACATACATAATACACAATGTTAGTCATATTTACTTATTTATAACATAGTGTTTCTACGTAAATACAATGCACAATATGGACATACGTGGTGAACTCACGGCAGATTACTGTGTATTTCTTTCGCCATACTACGCATGCGTGTGATAACAGAGACCTCCTTCCTGCAGTGAATTGAAAATGGTCGATGATGATGAAATATGAACAAAAAGTTAATTTCTATTTGTATATCGGTTTTTGTGGAACCGCGGAGATTCGACTACAAGTTTAAAGTTACTTTCTTTTAATATCTTGTTTGCTTCAAGTACCTGGTTTGTTTTATATGTGCTTAGAGCCCCTAGAATTCTAAGCCGACGCGTTAGCCGCCATTTTGTTGTTTCGGTATAATTTACCTTGGCGATAAAGGTTTTACGCATTGGCGCAATGATCGCTATTTTGGCATAAAAATAATCAAAAATCCGCGATTATCCGACGAACGTAGTGCAACTTTCAAAATGTCGCCAATAAATGCAATTTGCAACCACGATCACGTGATACAATAGCAACAAGTGGCGGATATGCGCCCTTTTTTTTAGGAGCCTTGGATGTGCCCGTCAAAGCAGAAGCAAACTTCAAGACGTTCATACTTCACTTAACAGGTAGGAATGGAACTGAAATAAACGGATTTTGTTGACGTTAACCTTATTTTATTACATGTGACTATTTAGCTATCAATGATGCTTGAAGTTGGAAAACAACCAATCGGAACTGCGTTGAGGTCCAATCATGGACGTTACTTACCGAATATTCGTTTTCTTGCCCACTTTTGCGCGGTTATTTGGCTGAAGTTTTATGGCGCAAGAACAACAAAGGCCACTCTGTGCTAACTGGTATGCTATTTCCCCACAGGGCAAACATCCATGACATAATTATTAAAAAAACTGAAGAGGATATGTATCAAATGAAATGAGAAGAAAAAGAAACGAAGGAGTTAAATGGCGTAATTAAGAATGTTCTTGTATGGGCGGGAACTTCCTTCTATTCGAGGGCCACCCACAAGCGACTAGAATAGGGCTTCTTAAATAGGCCACAATGAGCTCACAACAAGTGCGCAATTCAACAAGTTCACAATATGGAGGCTTTAGAGCAGTGTTTCTCAGTTTTTCACGGAGCATCAGGGTTTCGTGCGGAGCCTCTAGGGCAGTGGTTCCCAACCTGGGGGTCGCCGCAACTATTTTTAGTTGCAATTATTTTTATAAGGAATTTCATACCAAATGTTTCCAACGCTTTTATATTTCAACATGGCTACACACATTGCAATATTCTACTAATGGTTGTTAACTTTGTATATACACTGAAGTGCCAGAAAAACTGGTACACCTACCTAATATCGTGCAGCCCCCCTCCGTGCGCATGCCAAAGTGCCGCAACACGACGTGGCATGGACTCGACTAATGTCTGAAGGTATCCTGGAGACAATTCACACCAGGAATCCTGCAGGGCAGTCCACAAATCCATAGGAGTGCAAGGTGGTAGAGATCTCTTCTGAACAGCACGTTGCAAGGCATCCCAGATATGCTCGATAATGTTCATGTCTGGCGATTTAGGTGGCCAATGGAAGTGTCTAAAGTCAGAAGAGTGTTCCTGGAGCCACTCGGTAGCAACTCTCGATGTGTGGGGTGTCGCATTATCATGCTGAAATTGTCCAAGTCCGTCGGAATGCACAATGGACATGAATGGGTGTAGGTGATCGGACATGATGCTTACGTACCTGTCAGAGTTGTCTCTAGACGTATCAGGGGTCCCATATCACGCCAACTGCACACGCCCCATACCATCACAGAAGCTCCACCAGCTTGAACAGTCCCCTGTTGACATGTAGGGTCCATGGATTCATGAGGTTGTCTCCATACCCGTACACGTCCATCCGCCTGATGCAATTGGAAACGAGACTCGTCAGACCAGGCAACGTGTTTCCAGTCATCAACAGTCCAATGGCGGTGTTGGCGAGCCTATACGAGGCGTAAAGCTTTGTGCCGTGCAGTCAACAATGGTACACGAGTGGGCCTTCGGCTCCGAAAGCCCATATCAATGATGGTTCGTTGAACAGTTCGCACGCTGACACTTGTTGATGCCCCAGCATTGAAATCCGCGGCAATTTGAGGAAGTGTTGCACGTCTATCTCGTTTAACGATTCTCGTCAGTCGTCGAATGTCCCGTTCTTTCAAGGTCTTTTTCCGGCCGCACCGCTGTCGGAGATTTGATGTTTTACCGGATTCCTGATATTCACGGTATACCCGTGAAATGGTCGTACGCGAAAATCCAAATTTTGTCGCTATCTCGGAGATGCTATGTCCCATCTCTCTTGTGCCGACTATAACGCCACGTTCAAAATCACTTAAATCTTGATAACCTGCCATTGTAGCGGCAAGAACCGATCTAACAGCTTTGCCAGACATCTCTTGTCTTATATAGGCGCTGCCGACCGCATCGCGTTACGCTGATTGGTTGCAAAGCTCCGTTATTTGCATACGCACGCCTGTACCAGTTTTTCTGGCACTTCAGTGTAATACACATATTGTAATACATATATAATATACATAAATAATGTAATAGATTTAATTAGTACATAATTTTATATTTAATGTGTTTTCTTTACTTTGCATAATAAAAGTATTTTCAATAAACGTGGGGGGGGGGGGCGGCCCACAGAGGGGTGGGGAGTCGCAGATCTTTTAGTTACTATAAACGGGGATCGCAGGATACTTGGCTGCTATAAAGTGGGTAAACAACAATAAAAAAGTATCATCTACCTTTTGATATTTATGTTTACGTCCAAGCGGTAATAAATAGCCCTTTAGGTCATGCCCGTATTCAGAGGGGGCGAGGATCTTCGGGACCGGTCCCCCCCACCCCGGAAACTAAATTTTTAATGGGACTTGGCTACGGCCTTGCATGCTGTGATTGTATCGATACATGCTGAAAAAAATTTTAACCCACCCAAAAATTAAATCCTGGCTACGGTCTTGATTTAGGTTATCCTTAAAGGAGTTCCTGGGTAAGAATCTGCTAATAACAGGGTTTCCTGGGAGAAAAAGTTTGAAAGCCACTGCAGTAGAGTACCGATTATCAGAACTGATTACGACCGAACTTCACTCCGATAATCTGTAGTTCATATAATTGAAAGTTTTAGTAAATATCGTATAAAATAAGAAAATATGTACGATATATATATTCTTTATAACGATCTCTATTGGACCCCTCAGTCATCATCATAACTTAGTTTTTATATACAATAATTGTCAGCACCCACGTATATGTAGCTCAAACTAGAGCTTTTTCGTTTTTGGAGAAAAAGAGACGCTTTCCCCATCCTGGATTCGAACCAGGGTCCCTCCGTTTAGCCCGCTAGACGAATGAGGACAGGTAATAACGCTCTTTTTCTCCGTATATAAAGATGTTAAGGTATTATTACCCTCCGCAGGGATAACACAATTTCCAAATAATGGTCAACCCATCTAGGATTAGGACGGCGTCTCTTTTTTTTCCTAAAACAAAAAAGCTCTAGTTTGAGCTATTTATACGTGGGTGCTGAAAATTATTGTATAATAAATTCTCTCACGAAAACTCACAAAAATCTCGCCCCGGTGGCTTTGTGTGTTGACCATTATTTGGCAATTGTGTTATCCCTGAGAAGGGTAATAATATCTTACATCCTCAGTCTGTATATGCGATATTTCTTGTTAAAAATCGTGCGTGTGTGGTAATAAATTTTTACTTATTTATATTATCAAGGCGTTTGTATTTTTTATTTTAACTTACACTTGTATTCTTAACTTACACTATGTTCTTGTGACTGCAAATACATCTAACTCATTTTTACACTGTCTTTTTTCACACGAGTTTGAACTAATACGATCGAAGATAAAAACGGCTTCCCCATTTTTACACGCTTGACATTGACATGCGTATGCAAAATTGTGTAAAAAGAGACTGTATAAAAAAGTTACGTGTATATAATTCCTATTTTTAAGAACCTTGGCGATGGATTGTCAAATCACTATCATCAGTCGCTGAATATTTTACACACACACACACAAAAGCGTCGCTATAAAAGGCACTAACGTTATATACGGTATACGAAGTCGTTAAAAGCGATATTAACATATAAAAAAAATAGAAAACCATACTTGTAGTTATTCTGTCGTTATATACAGTTGATCTCTATAACCGCCAGCACTGTAAATGACTTCCGCAGTAGTAAAAAATATTTTGCGCATATTTCTTCCGATTGTACACAACTTAATCGATTCTAATTTAATTTTCCTTTTCTAATATCGGCTTATTTTTGTGACAATGCTGGCAAATTCATTCTTTCTTGTTATGTCAATTGTTTTGCCACGTTGTTTGTTCTCTCTTTCACTGTATCAAAAAGATCTTTCATATCTCTAAAATGTGATAAAATAAAGATTCATTTGTCTCGAGATTCTGACAAAAAGAAGATATACACACACCATCATTGATGGATATTTGAAATAACGATCTTCATCCTATTGATATGAATAACTCGGCAATCCATTTGAATAATGGGCGGTGTTTTTATGTGCGTTCATTAAAAACGTTATCGATTTCTGGAATCGATATTCCGGTTAAATAATCGATATTTTTTATTTGCATCGTTTCTAGATTTCGTTTAATGAGCGTCAGCGGCCTCTCTATAAAATTCGTCCTCTTTTATGTAATTATTTGTTTAATGTCTCCTTTCGGTATTGTCTGGAAATGTGGATTTTGGGTCGTACGATTATTTACTTTATATTTCTTTTAATTCAATTCTAATGCGCGGAGCCTCTGCAGTCGGTGTAACGCGTTCCTCCAGCGTTCAGTCAATCTGTATTTGAAAAAAGCTTTTTGCCAAAAAAAGCAATCCAGTCGGGTCGCCTGGGTTCAAAATCAACCTCGAGCCCCTCCCCGGGTGTGCCACTGTAAATTGTTCAAATCACTCGAAGAATAAACGTAGAACGTTTAGATTTGTAACAGATCCTGTAAGAAGAAAATGGATTATTAATTTTCCAGTGGCAAACGTTGTGTTATGAAACCGGAATTGTACAACAAAATGGCGGCTGATTCGTCGACCTAGAATTTTAGGGGCGCTAATCAAAACATTCTTGCTCTCTCTTTCTCTCCCTCTCTGATTTCCAAGGACATAAAGTATTAATAACTTTAAAATTTTCGTGACGTATAATTTCCGAACGTAGGGAGAAGGGGTAAACGTAGCTCTTGTGAATAAACGTAACAAAGATTGTGATTTTTTGTTGTTTTATATTTTACAGGATGCGGCCCCTGGACATCCAGGGTGACCAATCATATTCAGAGCCCCATCTGGCTTCTGCGTTATGTTAAAATGGTCACGAGGTTAAGGGTCATCGTCGAGGCCAGATTTAGAGGGGTCAACTTATTTTTTGCGGAAATCATCCCATTTTAACAATTTTAATCTTGACATAGCAAGGAGTATTGTATATTCATTTACGGTGTTCATTCACGCGATAGTATCATCATCTTCATTATCCAATAGCCATTTATATGATGTCATTATAATACAATACTATAATCACGAAGAAGCTTCTTTCCTTTCGAACTGGAAGCGTACGAAGTTTAATGTTTACTTGGAAATAACAGCCTTCGTTTTCTTTTAAGTCGTTTAATCCCCACGAAAGTTAATTAACTCCGTTAATTAATTTTACTCAGCAGCAATAACTTTATTAACACGATCTAATCTTATTAGTGGGGACTAAGTTAAGGTATTTAATAAACACCGTGTACTTTGTACAAATACTGAGGATGCGTGCTTTCCTTATTGGCGACTGCAGCAGCTTAAAATTAATTTGATTTTCCACTTGACTTGGAGAAGATAAAACTGACAAAGGCGGTTTTGAAGAGAACTTTTGTAGACTGTGTTCACCACTTTATGAAGGCACGTTTGGATGTGGGAAGAAACGATTGTTTGGAAGCGAGAGAACCCTTTGTACTCCAAACGAATTTTCGTCGTGAATAACCCAGGCATTTCGGTCGTCGGCGCTAATGAGGATTTGAGATTCAACCCGATTGCGAGATTTCTGAAGACTTGTTCCTCGTCTTCGTGCTCCTGACACTCGGGCCATCGATTGGTGTAACAGATGGCATCTACGCATTCCTCCATCAAAGCGTTGAATGTATATTAGTCTTTTCCCTAGTAGTGATGTCAACGCCGAGTGAAAGAACATCTGCATTTTCGGGTCACACTTTGACATGTTGTCGATATTTGCATCGTCGAAGCGAAATTTTACTCTGGAAATTTAATAATTTCAATCACGTTTTCGAGTGAGAGCGAGCTAAAAACGGGTTGATTTTGAATTATAGTGGAAGATATGATTAAAATGTATGTAAAGGATACCGTTGTGTGAACGATGTTGTGTGAAAAGTGTTGAAACGATGTTATGTGAAAAGTGTTGAAACAATGTTATGTGAAAGATACGTCATAATTCCGACTCCCACGTTTTCCACCTTGGACCAATGCTTTTTGTTGTAAGAGAAAAAGAGGCATCGTTTGCGACCTAGATTCGAACTAGTATCTCTTCGTTGAACCTTTATAGCTAGGTCACCGACGGAAACTTTTTTTTTTTTCTCCTATAACAAAAAACTTTAGTTTCAGCCGGAAAACGTAAGCGTCGTATAACTACTCCCCCACGAAAAAAACACAAAAATCTCGTCCCGGAGGCTTTTCTGTGTTGACCATATTTGGCAATTGTGTTATCCCTGCGGAGGGTAATAATATCTTACAACCGATATGAAAGGTGTTAAATAAAGTAAGTCCACAGTGGGAGACCAGGTTTCGCGATTTTCTGTAGACGGTTCCGGACGGACTATAGACAGTGTCTTGAGGAAGTCTATAGACTCTCAAGACACTGCCTCACGTGCATGCCTGTATGCGTGTCTCGAGTCAGTATTGGAGCATTCTTCGTGGATTTTCCCCCATGATTTAGTTCCTTGCAGAAGAAATAGCAAATTATTATATGCGAACCAATGAGATACATAAGGAAAGGCAGCGCTTTCTTTTCTTTTTACTTTCCATTCTTAAATTTTTATGCTCCCGATTGAAAACGTTTTTTTTTTTTTTTTTCAAAATCAGCCAAAGACACACCATGCTTTTTATGTAAGTCTTCCACGGCTTCTCTTCGATCGATTTTTGTAATCTGGACCAGTATCCCATAAACAAGGTAACATATGATAATTTTCTATTAACTCAGGGGAAAAAAATAAACAAAAAGAATAAATATACGTGAGAGCACGTCAGCGAAGTGTTTTCCAATGAGCTGGAAGACAGACTGGTGTATGTCTAATGGTATCACAAGTGTCCACACTGTGCGATGTTGCTCAACATTATGTAATGATTGTCTCAGGATTCCCATTTCTGATGGAAGAACATTGTTCTGCGATTTTGGTCTCAGAACGGACCTCCTCTAGACCAGCGGTCGCCAACCTTTCAGACCTCACGGACCACTAAATTCATAATTTTAAATCCCGCAGACCACATTTCGTGAATTTAGTGCAATATAAAGGTGGAAATTGTCATTCAGAATATGAGAATTTCTTAGAATATTATTTTTGTTTTATTATTAATAAAACATTAAAAATACAAATAATATCCAGATTTTTCTGCGGACGACCAAAATTCTCTCACGAACCACCAGTGGTCCGTGGACTACCGGTTGGCGACCGCTGCTGTAGGCGACCACCCGATGGTCTACTGGATGTCTATAGACAATTGCTAGACGCGGTCTCTGAGACCAAACTCACGAGACCCAGTCTTCCAGTGTGGATTAGCCTTTCGAACGATGTGATATGTACCTTGTGTTTCACTTAAGAGTTCATATTAGTTGATTCCTGACGAAGGACAGCAAGGTATATCTAAAGCGTGTTAATACGATCCACCCATCATCTAAAATTCCATTCTACAACGTTGTCATTAACCTTCAGTATATACAACGATTTTTACTCTTATACTTATGTTCGCTTCTACTTACGTTATGCTTATGTTTGCTTATATCTGTGTTATGCCTATGTTCGCTTATACTTACGTTATGCTTATGTTCGCTTAAACTTACGTTATGCTTATGTTTGCTTACACTTATGTTATGTATGTTCGCTTATACTTGGGTTATGCTTATGTTCGCTTATACTTACGTTATGCTCATGTTCGCTTCTACTTACGTTATGCTTATGTTCGCTTCTACTTACGTTATGCTTGCGTTCACAGTATATATTTTTTTCTCTCCAAAATTACATGAACGCTCAGACCGCTTCCGTCACTGACTATCGTAACAAATACAAAGTAATTGTTAGAAATCTCGTACTTTGTCTACCACGTCAACTTCTTCCGTCACTGCCATCTACCCTTGCCTGTTACCATGGAAATCAGTCTTTTTCAATTGGGGGGAGAGGATGCGCCATTATAATTATTGAAAACATTTCTTGACCCCCCCACCCCCCATTGTAAAAAGGGGCTAAAGCTCGATTTCACGACAACTGACATAACAACAGTAGAAAAAGTTCTCCTGGTAGACACACCATAGGTTTGTCCCGTTGCAAGCAATGCATTGACCACCGCAACTATCTCGATATATGAAACTTATTAATTATTAAAATTATCAGTTTTATTACTCATCAATACTAATGAATCAAATTAATAAATGCTCAATTATCAAAGAAATCACATTTAATTTTAGATCACCATTAAAGAAAGAAAATCCATCCAGTTGGTTGTACAATTCGAGACAATGTATGGAATTTGCGGGAACGCTGGCTTTCTTAAACGCTATTTCTAAGCTTGGAAAGGAAAAACAAACTATTGCTGTATTTTGAGCAGAAATGCGTGGTGGGATCCGTCCACATGCACAAGGTGAAGTGTTTTTAACGGTTTGCGTGCGGTCCGGGTTGCAGAGACCCGGAGAAAGGTTTTTAATGAACTTTCTTACCTTTTCGTCTGAACTTTGCCATCTGCGTTCTGTCTCACGACGGTCGTTGGCAGTGGGGAGATGGAGGCTTACGTGTCGTCTTTGGGCTGTTTTAATCGTAAGGTTGAAACTGATGTCCCGTTCGCTGTTATACATGGTAACAACAGATGCTCGGCATTGTGAAACGCGATTATTTCGTAAAATTACGCATGGTTCACTTGTTAAGAATGTTGAAAACGGCAGTATATAAAAGTAGCTACATTCAAGCATTGGTAACAAACGTATGTTTCGCGCTGCCGACTGTGCTCCTATTTACGACAATTAAGACGTATTGAAAGCACGTAATTCATACAGTACACGTGAAAATTGTACTTCAATGATTTTACGGGGTATACTACAATATTTAACGAACAGTAGGTAGGTACATTGTGTGCATACATATGGAGGAGCATTTTTGTAATTAGTGTTAAAGAAAAGTTGATGGTAAAAACTGCGGGAATTAATGATAAAAGTTGGTGATGAAAACTGATAATAGATGAAAATTGATAAGAACTGATAACTGAGCCGATGACTGAAAATTAATGGGTTGATGATGACTGATGAAAGTTTATAAAACTCTGAAGCGCCACCTATCGGTGACTTTCGAACTAAAATTTTCTATTGAAGAAGAAGAAACAATTTAGATATTATTTAACGCGCAAAACGCTCTTTAATGCGATAATTTTTTTCTCTTTTTTTTTGTAAATTTCTGAAGTTCATACGAAATTTTAGTTGACCCTGTATTTTCTACAATTTTTTAATTTAAAAAAATATAAAGTGCTATGTTTTTAGTGTGGCTGTAAGTATAGTTTAATACATATGGTAATCAAATTCATTATAGTTAAGTATATTTTTATTGAATTTTGAAACCAACAAGTTTGATGTTTTTTTACTCTCAGATTAGAACGATTTATAAAACCCTAAAGTGTATTACTATACTACGATTCAAAAATCGTTTATAACGACCGAATTTGCACGGTCCCTTGGAGGTCGTTCGATTTTCACTATAGTTTAATTAAGAATATAATTTTAGAGCCAAGTAACGCGATTTAAAAGCAACATTCTTCGTCTTGTTTGGGGTTAAATAACCCTGACTGTCCTTGCGCCATAAAATCCCAATCAAAAGCAGTATTTGTTACACGCAAACGAAGCTGGGTTCGTTTTTATAACGTTTCGATACGCCTTTTGGCGAAAGCAAAAACAGTAATCCCATTTTTACTTTGAAAACGAAAAAGCATTTTTACATAAGCCCGTTTGGCGCACTATAGCCCGCATGCTCTTGCGCCATAAAACTCCAGCCAAAAGCTATACCTGCTGCACGCAAACGAAGCTGGGTTTGTTTTGTATCATTTCGATACACCTTTTGCTGAAAGCAAAATAGTAATCTCATTTTTACTTTGAAAACGAAAAAGCATTTTGACATAAGCCCATTTGGCGCAGAATGGCCCAGATGATCTTGCGCCATAAAACTAAAACCAAAAGTAATATCTGTTACACGCAAATGAAGCTCGGCTTGTTTTAAATCGCTTCGATACTCCTTTTGCTGAAAGCTAAAAGAGTAATCCCATTTTTACTTTGAAAACGAAAACGCATTTTCGCATAAGCCAATTTGGCGCAGTATGACCCAGATGCCCTTGCGCCATAAAAAATCCAAGCAAACACATTAGCTCGAAATTTTCGAGTTACTGTGTCGGTTTAACGTTGATTTTTGAAATTACGGGAGATCTGCATTTGGGAGATTGTTTTCCTGCATGGAAAACCACCAAGAGCTAATCATTTTGCAGCGAAAAGTTCTTTTCTCCTTTTCCCTCAAAACTTCCCTTTTTATTTAAAGAGGGATTTTCATGGAGGCGATTTTTGTTTTAATCTTGAAAAGGGATTTTTGCGGGATGATTCGAGAGGAAGCGAATTGCTGTCGTTTATAATGAAGATGGATAAATTGTTTATTTTCCAAATTTAAAAAAATGCTTAATTTCTCCTAATGCATATATATTTATTTTTACAAATATTTCGCACCTCGCTGCACTTTATTCGTTTTCTTTACTCGTCGAATCGAACGTAAAAATACAAATGAGGTTTCGAGAGCTTTAAAGATAAATTTTAAAAAAAGAGAACGTGATTAAAAATGGATTAAGAGCGACACAATTTTTTAATAAAAAATTTACGAAAAAAGTGGAAAAAGAAAAGCAGCAAAATAACCTTTTTTCTTAATTTTCTCATGCGCAAATAAAATGTCACGGTAATAATAAAATGAAAAATAAAATAAAATGAAACGGTAATTATTTTGCTTTGAAGATAGTTTGCATTTTATTGTTGATGTTTCTCGCCTTTGTAACTAGGCGATGAAACGAACTTGCACTCGTAATTCCAAATCCAATTTATTTATTTTATGAAGACAATTGGAAATTATTTATGATTAAAAGGTATGTATTCACATATTAAAAAGTTAATTAGAAACAAAATCTGAAGGCGCGTACTGTGTGTTCAAAGTTCAATTGTCCGCCTTATTCGATTTCTTTTCCGCCTTATCCGATTTCTTTTCCGCCTTATCCGATTTCTTTTCCGCCTTATCCGATTTCTTTTCCGCCTTATCCGATTTCTTTTCCCCCTTATCCGATTTCTTTTCTGTCGTATCCGATTCTTTTTCCGCCGCGATGGCGAAACATTCACCTATCCATTGGTGCAACTTGTGGGTTAGATATAGCGTAAATAAACTGGAGGGTGGGTGCTGAGGCTAGAGTTGTAAAAAACCCGGGAATTTTGGGCACATTGGAAACTTTGAGCATAGAAACCAAGATAGCTAGAATAAAGGAGGTAGTCCCGTCCGCGCCTTTCTTTTTATTGGTCGATTCGACACAATCGACCAATCGGAAGAAACGTGCGGAGTTCGGTCTCAGCTCTGGTGGCGTGCGGATGTCTGTTTCCGGGCTGGCGGGTGTTGGTTCCAGCTCGCTTAAGACGGAGTGCTTGGGATATTCACTTTGGCCGCCGGGTGGCGGTGGATGGATGCCTGCTTCTGCTATTCTGGGACCGGACTCCGCCCTCCCTCGTAATTCGGACTTCGTCGCTAGGGCCGTGCTTGGCCTTCTGTCCATGACGGGCGTTCGTCATTGTCTTCGTCCGCTGCGATCGCTTGGGGGCCAGCTTTCGCAAACAGTGGATGATAATTTGGTATGTAATGCCTGTCCGGACTATGCTGGTCTCGCGCGCCCTGGTTGCGGGGAATGTTTTACGCCTGTTCGCTGCCGCTCGCGGCACCTCACCCACTCAACGGTGTCCGGTGGTCTCCTGTAGGAGTACCGGCCGGCCCGGGGTGTTCTTCCGCGCCATCCATCTATTTCGGCCGCTCTTCGGGGCGGACTGATCGTGGATGGCCTCCGGTCGACGTTGAATGACGACAATCATGTGAGCTGTGCGTCTCTGTACGCCTGTTTCGATCGACAATCCCCTGCAATGCCCCCTCCCCCCCAGTGTCCCTTCTCGGTCCACTGGTCGTCATATCATATGACAAAAGCCTGTCTGGGAATACAGCGCTGCCACCCTTCCCATGACCCTCCTTGCAAAAGAACGACGCCAACGACGACGGAAGAAAGGTGGGGACGGGACTATCTCCTTTATTCTAGCTATCTTGGTTTCTTCCCATCAAAGTTTCCAATGTGTCCAAAATTCCCGTTTTTTTTTACAACTCTGGCTTTGGCGTAGCTATAGACTTTGGGCCTCAATGCAATCGCTGGTAGAGGGGTCCTCACCCCATATCAGGATCCCACAATTATGCTATCTAAGGAGCCTCGACTTCCAACGGCCCCCTCCGGCAAGGGCCCCCAATGCAACTGCATTGGTATTGCTATACCGCTGGGGGAGGGGCAAAAAACAAAAATCCAAAGTTGTATGGGGAAAAAGAACGATCTTGCCTCTGTCCTAAAGAAACTGGGGCAAGTGCCCCCTTACCTCCATCAGATTACGCCCATGTACTTAACATCCTGTTAATCCGTGCTTAAGCCCCATTGCAGAAAAAAAAATTACTGATGAGTGCTCACTGTAGTCCGGGGATTGATTTCATGAGGTGTAAGCGGTCCGAATCCCTCGAAAAAAAGTGACTGCGCCCTACCGTGACATAGCGGTAATATATTCGTCTATCCTATTCCTATTTTGCAGAGGGAGGGGAGGATTGAGAAGGGTGGCCACAGAAGGCGGCGCTGTATTTCCAGACCGGACGCTCAGACAGCGCAAGCAACAGCCAAAATATTCGTCTGTTGTGTCATTAACCTAGATTCGAACCCCAATGGTGTGCGGTTTTTCTGCCAATTGTAGTCCGCAGTTTGGCTCCGTTGATAGTAGAGGTTCGGATGTTTAGGAAGGCTGCCCGCCGCAGAATAACCTTTGCTGACCATGCACCATACAAACATAAACAAAACGACCTCTCTTCCCGGAAGACTTTGGAAAAAATTGTTCTGTTGCCAAATACAGAAACTGAAATATAATTCGACGGTAAAGATAATCATCATTGAAATGGCATCGCTCCGTCGATCCATCTCATAACAACATCTTTCCGCTTTGATGCTTTCTACTTTATTTACATGTTGATACTTGTGAGGGGGGGGGCTACGAAAGAATTTTGCATTATAGATTTTCGTTTTATGATTATTCCGGTTTATGTGTATTTTGCTATATGCGTTTCTGATGCTTTCTGGGGAGGGCATGCTTGAAATGCTTTGGATTCGTATACTCAAAATCTATTTCCCCTTGGTCGTTTTGTCGCAGTGTTTCTCGCAAGCAGGACTGAAATCAGAGCCGTATTAGCGCATTCGGAAGCCTGAGCTCGAAAACGGGGACATCGGCGTACGCAGAAAGTTCATAAGGCGGGGTTATAAGCACATATTATATATAGATTAATACATCACCATATATGTAAAATTGCAATTTATTATCGAGTTTTAATAGATATTGAACCCGCTATTGCTTTCGATTTTTCTGTCTGTACGAAAAAAAAAAGTAAGGTAAAGGTCTTCCGTAAATGCAATAATGGTGGCTATTGTTAACATTGAAAACCTACCGAGTTACTTGAGAATTAGAGAGTTGCGGATTAGAGAAATGCGAATTAGATGGTTGCTGATTAGAGAGTTGCGGATTAGAGACTTGCAGATTAGCGAATTGTGGATTGGAGAGTTGCAAATTAGAGTTGCGGATTGGAGAGTTACAAATTAGAGTTGCGGATTAGAGAGTTGCGAATTAATGTTAATTAAAACTCACTAAATTCAAATATTGACCTTAGGCGATTTTCTTTCATTTGCTTGTTTCGAATTATTGAGACCTAAGCTTATGTTAAAAGTTTGCATATTACGAGTGCCATTCATAACGCATTTTGGTGCCTTTGGCTCGATTATTCTTATGGGTGCCTTTTGCATCGGGGCCCCGTTGGGCCACCCATTAAGAGGGCACTGTATGTCGCGCATGCGCACAAATACGACTTCTACGACCACGAAGCGATCCTTTGAAATGAGCCACCTGGTGAATTGTACATTTTTGGACCTCGGAAAGAAAAATATTGTGCAAAAACTGTTTCTACATGAATGAGACTTTTTTATTTGAGTATTTCAACGTAGTATTTTTTAAACTATCGTAGAATTCTCGCGCATTGAAATAATTTTGGGGAAGGAGCCTAGCGGGAGCACCTCCTGTAAGAAAAAATATACTGGGACTGGAAAGTGGTCTGAATCACACTCGTACCTTCGCATAATAGCACAGTGGTAGTTTCTTATCGTAGCTCTGGAGGCTAGGCTGATGCATTTTTCATTTCTTATCTTCAGGGTGCTATTTCTTTCGCAGCGAGATTCTCATCTTTTCTACTTCTTCCTCCTCCTCTTTTCTTTCTCTCCTTACTCCCTGCGACAAAAGGAGAAAAAGAACTCAACAAACACGTTGTAGTTTTTATATGTTGTGGGAGGGCTAAGAAAGGCAATATTACGTCTGGCGAATAAACCAAGTGTGTGCTGGTTTTGACCAGATGGTCTTCTGAGGAAATGTGTGTCTATTTAAAAAGATTTTTTCTTCTTCCTTTCGTCGATCTCGTCTCTTGCATGCTCTTATTTCTTTAAAAAAAAAAAAAATGTTGTGGAAATTGTGTAGTATTATGAACGCGCGTGTGTGTAAAAAGAAAACTTCGTAGTTGGTGAAGCGTCGTTTTGTGAGATTTGTCAATTTCATGAACACGAATGTGATCATTTATTTCAGAGTGCAGTGTTAAAAAAATTCAGGCAAGAGACTTCGATCATTTTCGAAAGATTGATGTGTGTTTCAGGGTCTGCATGGCCGTATCTAGATGTGGGATCTTAGGGATCGCTCCCCTCCCCCCACCGCCAAAACTAACCTTTTAATAATAGGACTTGTCTACGGCCTTGCATGCTGTGATTGTATTGACAAGTGCTGTAACATTTTAGATCCGAAATTAAATCCTGGGCTATGGTTTTGATGGTCTGTCTGTATCCAACTGGTTTTCTTTGCATGGGCTCATAATTTAGACATTGTTCGTAATTCGGCAATGTTTTTCCCACATCCATGCTTATTGGTTCAAACGAGATATGTATATAGCGAGAAGAAAAAGATACAGTTCCGGCCCGGGTTCCTACGTATGAACCGTAGTGCCGCAACCAACTAGGCTATCGTGACACAAGAACGATGCTCCTTTTCTTAGTATTTAAGGTTTTGAAAGATACCACGACCCCTCACAAGGAAACACAATTACCAAATTTATTGATCAACCCACAAAGTCATTGTGTCCTCCCTGCGAAGGGCCACAATATCCTTCAAAATTGTTAGTACCTACTTCGTTTGTATTCACAGATAAGATATGCTTTGGACTACGTAATACATTAGACTTTCGCTAATTTGGCCATTCGTTACGTAGATGAGTGCCGGATTACAGGAGTGCATAAAAGTTTAGTTTAATTGGTTTATCAAGTTTCTCGCTGGTGACGTCACATGGAAAAAACTTCCTTCGTGACGTCACGTAAAATCGTAGGAGTGCCCCTTTTGCGCCACCGACCAGACTAGTGTATAAAAGAAAATAAAGTAACTAAGTAAGTCAGTCCGCTACATTTATGATTTCGTGTTCCGAGTTTTTTTTATTTGTTCGATAGCTACGCTTATTCTGTTGTTTAATAGCTACGTTTATTCTGTTGTTTAATAGCTACGTTTATTCTGTTGTTTAATAGCTACGTTTATTCTGTTGTTTAATAGCTACGTTTATTCTGTTTAATAGCTACGTTTATTCTGTTTAATAGCTACGTTTATTCTGTTTAATAGCTACTTTTATTCTGTTTAATAGCTACGTTTATTCTGTTGTTTAATAGCTACTTTTATTCTGTTTAATAGCTACGTTTATTCTGTTGTTTAATAGCTACTTTTATTCTGTTTAATAGCTACGTTTGTTCTGTTGTTTAATAGCTACGTTTGTTCTGTTTAATAGCTACGTTTGTTCTGTTTAATAGCTACGTTTATTCTGTTGTTTAATAGCTACATTTATTCTGTTGTTTAATAGCTACGTTCATTATTTTGTCGATTAACTACGTTTTCGTGCTTTGTATCAAAATTTTGAGAATTTGTGTATTATTAACGTTTTATTAGTATTATTTAGTAATTGTGATTAGAGAGGTCGTTGTGTATATAGTATTTTTTGTTTTTTTTTACAATATTTGTATTTACTTCGAGCTGTTACTTTCTTTGTTCAATCACCGCTTACTTGCATAAATTTCAGTTCATTTTTTTTTTATACTAGTGTAGGAAACGTGTAAGTTTAGTGTGCGCTTTAATTTTGCTCTCCAAATTTCCCAGTAGTGTAAGCAAGGCTTTCACAGTGCGGGGAAACGTCACAAAATTCAATAGGCCGCTTAGGCATGCGTAATATTAATAAAATACAAAATCTCATATTCATCTTTCACGACAAAGATTTGTTCATAACTTTCCCAATCATGAAACAAATCACTTCCAGGATTTCAGTTTATAAAACGCCTTCCCTAATGCTCTACCTAACGAAGTATGCACCACAAAGCACAATTAATATTCATTTAATCTTTCCTTCCGCTCTTCAACATCGGACGACGGACCCGCTTTGACATCGTACGTATTATACGGGAAAACTACACTTGGGACTACGCTTTTGAAAATATAAAAGCAAACTGAAGTTTAATTTAAGCCAGCCAGTTTACTTCGATCGGCAATTTAACGTTTTAAATGGCGTTATCGTGGACTTGAATTAACCTCGAGGGACTTTAAAGTTTATTTGCTTCCGTCGTTTAGCGCCGTGTTCATAATGGCGTATAAGGTGACCGGCGGCCCGTGGCGAGATTTAAGGGAAGTTGCGTGACGCCAGTTCGCCAAAACCCCAAGGTTACTGTAAATTTCTTTCATATTTACTGAATGTGGTAAAAAGCACACTTTTGGCGAATGTAGATGGTAAATTAATACGTTTTGGTGAATTGGCTTCATGCAACTGCTCTTAAATCTCGCCACGGACTGCCACTGTAGCATAGCCGCGCCTGTATCTGCCCCACCATTTCCAAATGGTCAATTTTTTTAAATATATCGATGAAGCAATTATTCACTTTGATGAGCATGTGTACTTGCTAACTATCGGTTGATTTAGCCAATTATCCAACTTGGTTATTTATGAGATAAAGAACCGCTGGGAGTATGAGAATGGACAGTACTTCCGAAAATCCACGGATCGGTTAAAGAGAAAAATATGAACGGAGAATTTGAAGAACACGGGGAAATATACTGTGTGTGTGTATATAAACCAAGACCTTGTGACAGAAATAAGAAAACAGATGTCTTGGATATGTCTAGGAAGAATGGGGGAAGCTAGATGGCTTGGATATGTCTAGAAAGAATGGGGGAAGCTAGATGGCTTAGATATGTCTAGAAAGAATGGGAGAAACTAGATGTCTTGGATATGTCTAAAAAGAATGGGAGCAGCTAGATGGCTTGAATATGTCTAGAAAGAATATTAGAAGCTAGATGTCTTTGATATGTCTAAAAAGAATGGGAGAAGGTAGATGGATATGTCTAGAAAGAATGGGAGAAGCTAGAAAGTGATGAAAATCAGGTCAGGAGGAGGAAGAAGAAGAAGAAAGGTGAGCCGCCCCAAGAGAAGATGGCTGAATGAAGTGGAAAAAGGCTTAAGAAGAATGGTGGAGGAAAGCTTTTTGAGCGGAGAGTGGGCGATTGTCGTTCAGAAGGCCCTATTCCTTCAGGGACTGTAGAGCTCAAAGAAGGAGGTGGTCGTAATTTTTATGGCATATATTAGAGCATCTTTCTGGTAGTATACAATTGTTTAGGAATTTGACCCATGAAGTATTTTGCTTGTTTTCATCTTGCACGGTTGGTCGTTGTAGCTTAATTGTCAGGGCACTTCTGAACCATAACCCGCTCGCCGCTTGTTATTTCCAGCCTGGGGCGTAGTTTTTATGAGCCAAATAAAGGTAGATCTGCTTTGAGTACAAGTAGTAGTTGCATTAAAATAAATCATATTGGTGATTTATATCTATTACAATTCCTCGTTTCGAATGTTTAGTTGCTTTTATATTTCCTTCACATTAGCTTATGCGAATTCGGCATTGCGGTTTCCCGCCAAAATCTGTTCTGTCATAGATTTTCCCGCCTTTTTTCCTCTCTTTGGAAGTTTTCGTCTTTGTTTTCTGATAAAGTCTGTAGCTTTTCTGTCAAAAATATTTGGAATAGTTACACCGCTGTAAGCTGACTTGAATATTTTTTTTATTTTTTTATGTTTTCAACGAAGAAATTTGAGTTTTCGGCACCAAAGGAAAAAACTTATCGCGTTTTGTCCCTTTTAAAAACTACAATAAAAATGCCTCCGAAATCGCCAAAAAAAATATATTACAGCGTATTTTATTTTCTATATTTTCCCTCTGGCGAAATGTCTTTCGATTCCTTGGGATTTTTAGGAATTGGCGTATGTGATATCGAGGGAGTGAAAAAAGAAACTAGAGGTTTTTGTCATGTTTATTATCTGAAACTGTTTCTCAAACCGGAATTTTCGACGCCTGGGGAAAGCGGTAAGAACGGCGGGGTCCACAAAGTATCTCGAGGGTCCGTTAATCACACTTTCGTTATCGGCAAATGAAAGTAGGAATGTACTGCAAAATTCAGATGGTTTTTTATAATAGCTGCTGTCTTAAGGTTTCACTTCCTACAATAATACAGAAAACCTCCGTTTACGACATCCCGTTTCTACGACCATTCTAAGTACGCGAACAATCCCGTTCTTTCGGATCCCCGAGGTTACTGCTCCTAAAAAAGGGAGCTGGCGCATATCCGCCATTTTGTTGCCATTGTATCACGTGATGGTGGTTGCAAATTGTATTTATTGACGACATTGGAAAAGTTGCGCCAATGTTTACATTCGTCGGATAATCGTGTATTATTGATTATTTTCATGCCAAGCGATCGTTGCGCCAAAGCGGAAAACCTTTATCGTCAAGGTAAATGAAACCGGAATTGTACAACAAAATGGTGGCTTATGCGTCGGCCTATAATTTTAGGGCCTCTACCCGCTGTAGTGGTAACACATTCACCTAATTTTGCCGTTAATCTAGGTTCGACTGCCAGCGATGCCTCTTCGCCTATTAAAAAAAAGTAATAAAACGCGTATACTAACTGCTCATCGTAGTCCATGGACTAGTTCTCTAGTCCTTGAGCGGGTCGGATCCCTGGGGGAGGGGATGTAAGTTAACCGCTCTACTGTGGCGTAACGGTAACGCGTTCGTCTTTCATTTCATTGGCCCAGGTTCGCCCCTGCTGGTATCGTAGATCGAAGTTTTCTGCTCACCGAAATCCAAAGTTTGGTTCCGTTTAGTAGCAGAAGCGCCAATTTCTCAGGACATAGAATGACCCTTGCTGTCCTTTCGCCATAAAAATGCAACCAAACAATTCCTCGGTTAAAAACTACGGGTCCCGACGCAGGACTTAGACTACCCCTGCCCCATAAAATACAACCAAATCATTCCTCGGAAAAACACGGGTTCCGCCACAGGACCTTAACTATCCTTGGGCCACAAAAATACAACAAAATGGTTATTTGGAAAACTACGGCTCCCGACGCAGGACTTTGACTACGCGTGCGCCATAAAAATGCAACAAAATGATTCCTCGGAAAACTACGGGTCTCGGCGCAAAAAGACCCTGACTACCCTTTCACTATAAAAATACAATCAAAAGATTCTTCGGAAAACTACGAATCCTGGCGCAGGACCTTGACTAACCTTGCGCCGTAAAAACGCAAACAAACAAGTCCTTTACGGCTGACTTTGGTACATTTGAAGTCTAAAATGGATTTCTGAAATCGAAACCCAAATTTATTGCGTTGAAATAAAGTGGTTTGTTTTACGGTCGTTTAACTACAGCCCTTAAGGAACCCAACAGATTGTATAAATGCTGTTCCTTAAAACAGCGGTTAAGGAAATCTGGTTCCTTACAATGGCAGTTAGGGACCCAGCAAATTATAAGAGCGGCATTTTCCTTAACGACTGTCGTTAAAGAAGCGAACAAATTGGAAAAGCTAGAATCTGTATATTTATATACAAGGATGATCAAGGTTGGAGCAACAAATTTAAAATTCGTAAACACATTCGTGTGACAAATGTGAATGAACATTCGTGTGAACAACGTAAGCAGGCATTCAAATAATATCAACGTACACTCTTGTCAACAATTTAAACATAAATTCCTGTGCTCTATTGATGGGAATAGTTCATATAAACAGGCATTTCGAATAAACACATTCATATACAAAGGCAATTTTGTAAACAATGTATGTGAACAAATATCAGGATAAACAATTCATGTAAACATTCAAATAAACACATTCATATACAAAGGCATTCGAATAAACACATTCATACGCAAAGGCATTCGAATAAACACATTCATACGCAAAGATATTCGAATAAACACATTCATACGCAAAGCCATTCGAATAAACACATTCATATACAAAGGCATTCGAATAAACACATTCGTACACAAAGGCATTCGAATAGACACATTTGTACACAAAGGCATTCGAATAAACACATTTGTACACAAAGGCATTCGAATAAACACATTTGTACACAAAGGTATTCGAATAAACACATTCGTACACAAAGGCATTCGAATAAACACATTCGTACACAAAGGCATTTTTGTAAACAACTTATGTCAACAAATATTAGGACAATTTATGTAAACAGACATTCGGATAAGCAATATATGTAAACAGACATTCGGATAAGCAATATATGTAAACAGACATTCGGATAAGCAATATATGTAAACAGACATTCGGATAAGCAATATATGTAAACAGACATTCGGATAAGCAATATATGTAAATAGACATTCGGATAAGCAATATATGTAAATAGACATTCGGATAAGCAATATATGTAAACAGACATTTCGTACGAAGAATTTGTGTAAGCTTGGACGTACCTGTAAATAATTAACATAAAACACATTTGTGTAAACAGATCAAGTAAATATGAAGCACTGAGGTCATTTTTAACCAATTTCGTTTGCGCAAGGTAGTAATTTGTGAACGTTTATATAAACCCATTTGGCAATTTTTTTATCACAACGTTTAGGCTCAATTAGGATTTTTTTTTTTAAAGAATAAAAAATGACACCGTCTCAATACAGAATCGAACCTGAGACCCTTCGTATGAATCGGTTGAGCAAGTTAAAGCATTCTGGTACAGTATACAAAATGTACCTTTGAACGATGACCCCCTACTCCTTGGTTAATTGAGGCACTATGTCATCATTTAGAGGAAACACTTTAAGGGAAAATTAAAAAAAAAAAAGGTAGTTTTGCTTTTTCAAAAATGAAAATGCTAAGGATTGAACTAAAAATAAGCATTTTATTTAACTTTTATATCATTTTAATTTAGAAAATGCAATTCCTCCGTTTCAATGTGTGTGTATCCCGATCGGATAATAGCATTGAAATTGACTTAATCGATTTGCGGTTTACATGAAACTCATCGATTTCTTCCCAAGTCGCGCGTAAATTGGCGTTAGCTTTGTTCTGCATTTTTTCCCCTATTTTTATCCCCAGATTCGCGTCGCAATTATTTTGGCGTCAGTGATATTTTTATTGCTTGCAGAAAAATGAGATGCTTAATTAAGTGTGGTAATTAGTTACTTTAATTATCCACCTCAATTAAATTAGTTAATTATGTAATTATTAGTGAATTATGGTAGCCCCTCCCCCTTTTTTTCAATTTAAACCCACGATTGTTTTTTTCTTTAAGGTAAAAATTTGTAACAAAAGTCGGTCGTTTTCGGAATCAGATTTTAATGTATTTTTTTAATAACTTACGCTTTTTCGAAGGGTGTGATTTAATCTCAAAATCACGTTTTAGAAGAAAATTTATACAGGGTGCGTTCGGTATTTGAGGACATAATTTGTTCAATGTATAAAAAGCTTACAACTTAGTAGTGTGTCAATTTTGTTTCAGACCTACTATGACGGAACCTAAGGTAACTCACGAAATAAAAAGAAGTGCTGTAACTGTTGCCTTAAAACAAAAACATAGTGATTTGGAAATTGCTGGGTTCCTGAATGTTGCCAGATCATTTGTCTACGAAGTGCGAAATCAGTTGGAAGACTCTGGTAGGAATTTTTCACAAGTTTCTAAGCCAGAAAGGCATTTTCGACGTTCTGACATTATCAGGATACCAGAGTTCGTTCGAAAGTTCAGAAATTATTAATGATAACCCTGGAAAGTTAATGAGGACCGTTGAAAAGGACCTGAACATGTCAGAGCACACAATTTGAACTTGGTACATAAAGACATTTGATACAAGTCGTATACGATGAGAAAAAGGTCAATTCATGTGTGCAAGAACAAAAGAGAACCATCTGATGAGATCAAAACGGTTGCTCAACAAGTTAAAAGCCTTGAAGAACGTGGCATGTTTGGGTTTTTCTCTGATGCGAAAAACTTTGATCAAGACCAAAAGTTCAATGGCCGAAATGACAGATCGTTATGTCTAGATCCATTTAAAGTTTCCAGAGTTCTGCAAACCAAATTTCCAGCAAATGTGATAGTTTTAGGAGTTGCAAGTAACGGAGAACATATATCATGCAACTTAAGTACATAAACCATGCACTTCTTTCCACAAGGACTTCGAGTTAATGCTACAGCCAACCTTGTGGTGCTGCAGAATGTTATTAAGCCCTGGATAGACGATGTTCGCAATGGCAGGTCATAAGTGTAGCATCAGGAATCTGCTTCTACTCATAAGGCTCAAATTACCCAAGAATGGATGTCAGAAAATCTCCATGATCACGTAAGTGACACCAAATTTGTGGCCTCCTAACTCACCAGACATTAATCCTTTGGACTATTATGTGTGGAGCGTTGTTGAAAGAGAGACCAATAAACATCCACACAACACTAAAGACTCTTTAAAGGCAGAGATCGTCACGGTCATGTCGGAAATTAACGAAGACCAAGTGATTCATTACCTGTAAACGCTTCCGAGCCCGTATTAAAAGGGTAATTGAGGCTGAAGGTGATTTTATCGAATAAACATATTATACAGGCTTTGTTTATTTTGTATACTAAGTTGCATGTGAATAAAGTTGTTTTTGGATAAGATATGGTTATTTTTGTAAATTGACATAAGTGTCCTCAAACACCTCACGCACCCTGTATTCTGTAGCCGTTTACAGTAAACGTTTTCTAATCGGGCCACTCTTTGCGTAGAGGACTGTGCTGGATTATATATATAGTAAAACCTCTCCTAACGACCACTTTTTCTGGAAACTGACCTCCTTACTCCCCACAGACACAATACTATATTTACTTCCATTCAGAAACCACATCTCTAAGCAACCGCTTTTACACGGAGCCGACGGTAGTCGCTTTAAAGAGGTTCTACTGTATACTGAAAGTAGTACATACCTCAAAAAACCTCGTAGAATTTTTTTATTAAATCTCGCTTGCTATGTTTCCTGGAAGCATAACACCTTTTACTCCATAGTGGAAGACCGGATTGGCGAACGCCTGTCATATTACACTTAAAAAATTAAGACTTTTTTTTCACATTTCTGGAGGAATATTAAATTTACTCGTTTATGAACCAACATTTTTGATTTTACTTCCTAAAATGTACGTACCCAATCCGGCACTCATGTCTCTTCGGACTTTCAAATCTGCTGCTTATGAAATCGAATCTAGAGCTATGGGACAGTTAAAAAATGGCTGTCGGGCGTCAAACCTTGGGTTTCTGTGCGTTAGATAGAGACGTGCTGTGTGCCCTGCGGTGGCGCAGTGTGGTAACGCGTTCGCCTAGTGCGCCGTTAATCCGGGTTCGACTCCCAACAGTGTACAAAGAACGCTTACTCAGAGATCTCATAAAAGATCGCACTGCTCACTGTAGTCCGGGGTTTGGTTCCCTAGGCCATAAGAGGTTCGGATTCCTCGGAAAACAGTAGGTCCCGGCGCAGCATGACCACTGTAGTCTTTGAGCCGTAAAACCAAAAATAAACAGACTTGCTGCATTTTCATCTCTCATAGCGGCTTATTGATATAGCTTCCAACACATACACGTACATCAGGCAAAAAAATTTAGAGTATTTATGATAGTGTCCGTGTTCCATGGCGCAAAGATACCTGGGGTTATGCTGCTCCAACACCCACGATTTTTCGATGGATCGGAACCCCCCCTCCCTCAATCACCTACCCAGTCAAATCCCAGAGAACGAATATTCGTTTAATATTTTATCATGAGTTATTACCCGCGTGATTAGTCTATTGCGGCTAAAAGGTGCATCATATTATTGTGGACCTCCGCTCTCAGCGGTTTATTCTGATCCTTTTTTTTTTTAATTCAAAGCTGTCCGCAGTTCGCGAGTTGGTTCCCTAGGCTTTGAAAAGCTCAGATTACTCAGAAAAATGTAGGTTCCACTGTCCTGCAGTGGCGCAATTGCTACAGCATTCGTCTGTCATATCGTCCCAGTCGTCTGTCATGTCGCCCAATTCATTCATCTGTCATGTCTCATTTGTCTGTCAAGCCGTTAACCAGGGCTCAACTCCCACTTTTATAATAAAACGCGTCCTGTTTCTCTGCCCACCGTAGTCTGTGGTTTGGTTTTCTAGGCGACGGAGGTTCGCTTTCCTTAAAAACTAGATCTCGTCGCAGAATGACCTGACCTGATCTTGCACCGCAAAACACAGTTGTCGTCCTTAATGGAGAGAATAGTTAACCTAATTATTACTTGCTGTGCTATCAAAATGCTATAACGGAGGTAAGTATTATTTCTAGTGTGTAGATGAAATAACGGACACCGTCGAGGCACACGACATTTATTTCTCTGAAAAACTTAACATACAGCACATACTAAGCGACATTTAAATAGCGCCCAAGCGCTGCTGGTGAACAAGATTTTTGCTGGAAATTAAGATGTCGCCTCTGCCAAGTAGCTGTTGTGTTGCGTCGCGAACTCTATCCATCAATTTCCTCGTTTGAGAAGAGAAGAAAAAGTGACAAGACACGGATACGGTAACACGTCCACATTCATTTGAAAGTCTAATCCTCGCGTCTCGCGAAACATTAAAAATACCATTTTTCATCTTCTTCAGTGCCTTTCCCACTTTGCTGTAACTGATATTGAAGCTGAGCCAAGACGTGTTAACATCATTCAGATTCAAGGTATACGTTATAGCGATTATCTTTCTAACCATTTGTGTCGTGGAACGACACTTTGAAATAGAAAAAGTGCTGCTTACCTCGCGGAACGTTGTACGGTATGTCAGTTATTATACAAGCAATTTCGTGTGCGTAAAAATGCGAAATTTAACTTTCCGTAACGGCCCTCTACCAAGAAATTTCCAATTAGACAAATATTTTCTTATGTTAAGTTAGATAGAAGAGTTCATACTTGTGAACGGGATATTCGCGAGGTTATGGAAAGTTAAATTTTATCACCAACAAATCGTATTGCTACTTTGGCGACCTCCTTTTTGGCGAAATAATTGCTGTTTCTGTGGACTACATATGAAAAAAATTAAGTGATATTTAAAGATCACTTTCGTTATGAAAATTGGATTTAAACGCTGCTTAAACCATGAAACAAATAGTCTTCGAGATTTTCCTCCGATTACAGCAGATTCTCGAGTGATCAGGCAATAGAACACAGTCACTAAAGATGAGATGGGCTTAGCCTGAACCGGAATCGAGCTCCATAATATTTCATATGGTCTTCGTGTCCCATAATATTTCATATGGTCTTCGGGTCCCATAATATTTCGTAGTCTTCTGGTCCCATAATATTTCATGTAGTTTTTATTTAATAATTTTCGACGTCTACATAGAAATAAGCTTCAACTAGAGCTGCTTTTGTTTAGGAGAAAAAGAGACGCCGTCTTCATCCTGGATTCGAACCAGGGTCCGTTAGTCCCGAGTGTCCTGACTACTAGACGAACGAGGACAATAACAACGGGGTTTTCTCCGTATATAAGGATGTAAGATATTATTACCCTTCACAG
>QLNU02015359.1:2936684-2962274 GCA_006491805.2 Dysdera silvatica | reverse complement strand
GCGTAGTGATATCACTACGCCAATAAACGTTGATTAATATTGTTGTTTAATCGAAGGTTGTACCCGGATTTAACATATATGGAAACTGAGCAGAGCGATATTCGCCTTATATTCATGCATAATTGCGTAGCGCCTCCTGGCGTCGATTGTAAAGTTTTGCCTTACGTTCAATTTCTAGGGAAGGCCCTGCAGTTGCGCATTGGTAACGCATTTACCTAGTAGGCCGTGGATCCGGGTTCGACTTCCACAGGTGGGGAACAAACTTACCTACTAAGTGCTCACTGCAGCCTAGCCTAGGAACCCTTGAAACCCTAAGCTGTTCAGATTCCACGGGAAAATGTGAGTCCACCGCCTTGTACTGGCCATTTGTGGTAACGTATTGATATATCGTGTCATGAATACGAGTTCAATTCTTGATGATATCGTGAAATGCGCGCCATTTTTCTGTACAACTTAGTTGGACGTTTCGGTTCCTGGGTAGCAGTGGTTCGAAGTTCCTCGGAAATCGTAGGTTCCGGCGTAACACGTCCTTTATTATCCTTGCGCCGTAAAAAAAAATCTTAAGCTTCTTTTGGAGATGTCAGTTTACGTCAGCTGTTGTAAATTTTTTTGCTTCGAAGGAGCACTTTTCGAGAGAAAATTTATTCGCGGCGCACTATCGTTGCCCTTATGACAAAGACGCATATTTGCATTTTTGGGTGCTTGCACCTAACCATATTTTTCAAGTTGTCAGTCGCCATTTTATTGTGTAATAATAAAAGCACGAATTTGTTTTCGACTTTTAAATTGTTTCAGTTTGAATCTGAACTTGATTTCCCCAAAAATCACTGTAAATTTAACTTAAATAGAACTTTAAATATCGTTTTATGGTAACATCAATTATGCATATACTTTCTTATATGCCTTTATACTTTTCTATTCTCATAAGGGCTACGCTATTCTTACCAACATAGGTACTAAACCCAATGATAGCAGTATTAGCTATGGAAGGTATTTTTATGCATTTGGGTATGTAAAACGTCAAATTTTATTTGAAACGTCATATTTCTCGCAAATTTCAGAGAAATGGCGGACTTACTTAAATACGTAAACGAAAAACGGTAACAAAAAATATAAAGTAAGGCAAAACGTTTGAGAACAAATTCAAAGCAAATATTTTAAATGCATATAGATATATCTAAAACCATTTTTGCGGCTATAAAACTGAAATTGTCACTTGGCATCGAAAAAGAATGAAGAAATCCAGCGATTTTTTGTAATTTTTGAGCATTGGAGCACGTGGAGCCCCAAATGCTCCACGGAGCACAGGTCGAGAACCGCTTGTCTACGCATATGTCTATCGACGGTATTATGCATTCACGCTCAGTTGGCGTGTGATACCGTTAGCAGACGGGTTAGTCCATTGCAGTTTAGGGAAGGGCGTCTTGCCGAAACTGGTTTTTCGCGCCAGAAAAACCAGTTCCTCCAAGACGGCCTTCCCTAAACTGCAATGGACTAACCCGTCTGCTAACGGTATCACGCGCCAACTGAGCGCTAATGCACAGTACCCAACGCTTCACAACTTTCTTTGCCGATTTGTAGTCCGGGGTTTATATCTCTAGACGCAAGCGTTTCGGAAAACGAGGCCATGATATAACACATTCTTAGCCTTGCACCATAAATCACAAAGAAACAGCTATACGTCTCCCGTAGCCCAACTGATGGAGAGGCCATTCCCAAAGTCCGCCAAACTTAGACGGTTACTATTTCAAGTTGATTTAAAGGACTCTGGAGACTTTACGTCAAGTACGCTAAACTTCGCTCCAGTCTTGAGAAAAAAATTTAAGGAACCGTCATCCCAAATGCGATTTTAACAGATGTCTTACTCCACTTCGTTGGCTCCAAATTCCATTTCTTCCGAAACGTTCACTTTCTGAGCCAAAACTAAAATAGTTTTCATTTCAATGCTGACGGGGGAAATGCCAACCTGGTTCATACCCTTTCGTTCGTTTAAGGAAAAGGAAGTTGTTCCTTCCTTTTATGTCTTTTTTCCAAGAAATTGAAAATGAATTTTAAAAAGAAGTGAAGACGCTGATGGTATTCTGAAAATCGTTACCTCTTTTGAACTTTAGGATAAATTGAAATCTTCTTAAAGAATCGTGGGTAACTTCGGTTCACAAATCGCGTTCGCACCGTCAATAGTTAAATTTCTGAATAGAAATTTCTCAACCCTGGCGTTGATGCATTGGAGCACACTGTACACAGCGGCAATAAGTATGGGCGTTTGAAATTCATTTGCGTTTTACTGTTTTTATGGGGGTGAGGACGGCGAAGGTTATGCTGCGCCGAGACCGTTCGAAGCATCTAAGCCGCTACTGCCAGTGAAACCAATCAAGCCGCGGGCGACGGTGGGCAGAAAAATGGCACACGCCTTCTCCAATACCATTGAACCCGAGTTAATGGCGCAGTAGGCGAATGTGTTACTCCTATGCCATTATGACCACTCAATAATCGGTAGTTTTCAGGGGGTTTTTTTTCAGGGGAATTTGAAATCGCTGCTGAAGTTCAGAGAAAAGTCAGGGAAAAACGAGATTTTTTTGGCCAAACCTGGAAAAGTCAGGGAATAAGTTGAAAAGGTCAGGGAAAAACAAGATTTTTTGGTCAAACCTGGAAAAGTCAGGGAATAAGTTGGAAAAGTCGGTAGGATCAGGGAATAAGTTGGTAAAGTCGGGTAATAAGTTGTAAAGGTCAGGGAATAAGTTTGAAAAGTCAGGGGAATAAGTTGGAAAAATCAGAATTTTTTTTTCCCCTCCAATGTGAGCCTGAACCCTGAGCCTTTTTTTTTTTCCGCCGTTGAGATCGAGTCCAGATTAAAGGGCACGCTAGGGGGCGATTCAGGGAACATACTCTTACATATATGTCAGACGAGGAAATATTAAAATGCATTATATGTGTTCCATGGGCACCCATATGTAGGGAATAAAGCCCCTCCTGGCATGGATTCAAATTTGATTTACCCGATCCTGCTATGATTTTACTTTTAAAAAATCTATAGTAGCATTTTAAAATAAGGTACTTTTTAGCTCATTACTAATTGTCAAGCAGTATCAATTATTTTTGTAGCGTTTTGGCATCTTGTACATTCACTAAAATTCTCGACAGCTTTGAGAAGGAGGTAATAATTTTTCTCAGCACCCCCCATCTAGGAGTACTCGTATGGGCGCCCATGATATGTTTAACTGTCCTTCGGAATAAAATTTAGACGAGAGTAACTTTATATTGTGTCCGTCGACTTCGTGACCCCATACTTCGATTGCACACTGTATGTACATAGTGCATAGTGAGAAATAGTTACGACTATCTTCAATTAGTATGAGGAGTATATACATTGGTATGCGGCGAAAAGGTAATTGGGGTGAAATACTCATATCCGTAGAATATACTAATGCAAGTATATTCCCTTGTGCATTTTAGATTACCCTTTGGGTTGTTTCGGAACACCAAATCATAGGCGTAGGCAGAAAGTTCATAAGGGAGGGTTATAGGCTTAATGGGAGGGGTTACAGAGCTACAACTCACATATTCCTATGTTAAATATACTAAATATAATCAAATTTCACTGCGATGGGGAGATTACAATCTCACCCCACCCCCAATTACGCCCATGCACCATACTGTCGTATATTATATCTTGGAGACACAACGAACTACTATAAAACGACCAGGCAATTTAGGAATTCAGCTTCGACACTTAAAACGTTAAGTTTTCACATCATTTCTGCAAGTTATGGTCTATGCAGTTCATCCACGTCAAGATCTCTTTCTTGGAAGTTATTGCCAAGCGATTTTCGAAACAGTCACCACTGGATGGAACGAAATACCTGGCTTCCAAATCCTCTATCAAAAACCTTGGGACATCACCATCAAACGATTTCTGGTACTGTAAATATTCCCGAGTTGCCAACGAGAATGCGACGTCATGATAAATAGGAAAACTATTCATGACGTTCTGCCACCCCACAAATACCTACAGAAACGGAAGAAAAAAAAAGTTGCAGAACGCATCAACTTTACGGTAGAAGTTCGAAGGCAAAACGTTTCGAAACTTGAGATTAATCTTTAAATTTTGACGGGTTTTCAAACGTCGACGAAGAACAAAAGTTTATCGACTTTCAATTTCGGAACCCTGCGGCTGCGATGATGATGACGCGTTCACCTGATGTGCTTTTAAACCCTGTTAAACTTCAAAGGAGGAAAATAAAACCTTACTGAATTATGGTTCACCGTAGTTCGATTGTTGGTTCCCTAGGCCTTAGGAGGTTCAGATTCTCCAGAGAAATATAAAGTCCACTAACCTACGATTGCGTAACGGTAGAGTATTCGTCTCTCGCGCTATTAACCCGTGCTCGACTGTCAACGGTATGGCGAAACGCCCGTCGTTTTTCGACGTATTGTAGTTCGAGATTTGGCCAACGAAAGTCCGGATTCCTGGGAAAACTAGGTTCGGCGCATCACGACCTTTACTATCCTTGCGCCCTAAAAGCACAAAATTTCAATTTAGTTTCATTAACCTGTTTTGTAAGGAAGTTTCATTGGATGTGACATTGAACGCTCTCTTCCCATTCTCTTATTACTATTGATTTTTACTCCCCGCCCCGAGAATAGGGAGTCTAGGCACTGTCTTTCACTTCGTCTAAAGACCGCTACTTCCGAATCCGGGAAGAGGCGGTCAGTCGTCTTGGATACGAAATCTCCCCATTTGGAAACACACGCCCTCTCCCCTGGTGCTCTTCCACCATTGTATGCACCACTAAATACAAGAACGCGGCAGGTGCTCGTATTCCTTGTCCAATAATGTACACAGCGTAGAGCAGAAACACTTCGCCTCGTCACGTTTGGAACCCTCCTTCGCTGTTCATGCTGCGTTTGCGAACTTACCTGCAAATATTGTATTCGGGACTAACATCAAATTGCGAGCTGCATCTCCACGTGGTCGTGCTCGCAACTCGTAAAATAATTATCATTTCCTCGTACATTAACGCCCTCCGATGTTTCATTCTCAGTTCCTAGGTGTGAGAACGACCATGGTGGCTGTTTTAATTAGTAATAATTTAATGAACCTCTTTCATTTTAACGGATTAGTTTAATACAGTGTAGTTAACCATTTATATCCACCTTCGCACAAATATACGCGTATACAGGGTGGTCTAAAAGAAATTTACCAGGTTCTAGCAATCCCAGTTTTTGAGGTACTAAGATGAAATTGGAGTTTCGGATATTAACGGAGGTGGTCCCGTAAAACCGGTTTTTCCAAGTACGAAGGGCGGCTTTTAAGAGAACTATGCAGTCATAACACTGCGTGTCAAAATGATATGAACACCCGATTATTCCAGAATAAGCCATATAAAATGTTTGCAAACTACAGTGGTAAATTGACTACCTCAATAAATTGATCATTTAGTTTTAAGAGAGAACGGGTAGAGACTTAACTATGCCTATACCAAAGTCTGTCGTCTATAGTAACCACTTGTCTATGGTGACCGTTACAGTCCAATTCCAAAGGTGGTCACTTTAGGCAGGCTCTGTGATAGATTCCATATTTATTGCTTATGTTTGGCAAAGTAATAAATATAAATACTCAAATATAGGAAAAACGTTAGTTTTCACTAAAACATTGTATTGCAAAATGTTACGAACATATGACTTAATAGTCAGTGTATGCACCAGGTATTTAAATAACGTGAAACATGCCGTCGTAGAATTTACTGAACTCTTTGGCAATATCTGATCTGGTTTGTTTTTTTTTCCACTTTTATAGTAGGACAACACTTAATTCGGCAATTATGATTTATGGTTTACTATTTTCGTAAACAGATTTAACAAGCAAATTTCACGAAATTTCTATAGGGTTTAAATTGAGTGAATCATCTGTCTATATTCCATCACATGCACCTTATTCTCTAAAAACCATTCCCAAGTTTTGTTTGCTGTATGAACTGATAAATTACCCTGTTGTGGAAGCTCCAATGAAGTCCATCAATACATTCAGCACACGGCATCAAAATGTCTTTTAGAACAGCCGTCACCAACCGGTGGTCCGCAGAAAAATCTGGACATTATTTGCATTTTTAATGTTTTATTAAAAATAAAACAAAAATAATATTCTAAAAAATTCTCATATTCTGAATGACGATTTTCACCTTTATATTGCACTAAATTCACAAAATGTGGTCCTGGGGGATTTAAAATTATGAATTTAGTGGTTCATGAGGTCCGAAAGGTTGGCGACCACTGCTCTAGATCTTTCTAGTCCTTACTTACCATAGATCTTATTCCATTAGTTAGAAATACAGTGTTAGTTTTACTTAAACTTGTTTGGTGCAGAATGACCCTTGTTGTCCTTGTGCCATAAAAATGCAACCAACCAACCCAAACCTTAAATGTTCCTCCTCCATATTATCTTTTGAAAATTATCTCATTGTCATGATGAAGTTATTTCAACGGTACCTCCATCCATCTGGGCCATCCAGGTTGATATTTTTTTTTCCGTCCGAGAAGATAATCCTTTCGTACCCTGATTTTAGCACATGTAATATTTTGCTCAATTCAATCTGTTTTGCTTATTATTCTGCGTCATACTAGGTTGCAGCTTTCATTTTATCTACATAAATCTTTGAGTGCTTCCAGCAAACCTTGGTCGCATAGGCCTGGGTCCCTTAGCCTGTCATCCCAGTGGCATCTTTCAGCTACATAATAGTTTTACATCAATTCTTTTCTGCCGTGGGGGGCAGTTTTTGTGGGTAACCTTACGATGCCGTTTGGTTATAATCACCTTCCAGTCCAAAAAAATATTAAAGAACGCCCGATGGTCGACCCGGCATTTTAGCCATTGATATTTCAGGATTGCCTCTATCATTTAAACTATTAATCTTTTCCTTTTTTGCACTTCGTTTAATGCCCTTTTCTGGCCTATCTTACTGACACGATCGTCATCCGACATTTGTCGAACTTAATGCACATGAAAAGCTTTCTTGTCTAACTTATATTATTTCATGTTTCGCACGCAGAAGCGAAACCTAACATTCCCGAGAGGAATTGAAATCATTACACATCTTGTTCACCTCATTATGCAACACCAGGCTTTAGTGAAACCTATTTTTTTTCTGTATCTGCGTACTTGTATTTATTTTGTTGCTGAATGTAAACAGTTAACATGGAATTCGTTACAATAGGACAACGGGTATATGTGAATTGTAAATTTATGATACTTGATTAAACGAATGTCAGTATCACTTTGAAACTCAGTGCAGTCTATAATAGGGGTGAACAAATACGGCTCCCATTGAAACTTTAAATATTTTTTTTATTATTATTTCAGAACTTTTTTTTACGAAGTTTGTTAAATTGACGAAAAAAGTGAATCCGTTAATAAAGAACACAAGCCGCACAGAATCGCTTCAAAAGTAGTTCTTAGATTGCGTCGATAGGTCCTTCTAGAAGGACAACACCCATCAACACACCCTGCATACATCTATGAAATTGACCAATCATCTTCTCACAGGATTACTGCGGACGGCTTTGACAAATTCTAACGATTTAAAAATAAAGGCCTTCGTTAAATATTGTACTTTTTATTGATATATTTTTATTATATTTTATTTTTATCATTAAAATTTTGAACTAATTATTTCATTTTCTTACATGTATATTTTATACAGCACTTAAGACTTTGGTACAATATGTAACCATATTAATTAAATTAAATTTGTGTCTTAATTAATACTATGCACTATGGTGTGGCTCTTTATGATGTATGAAAAACAGACATGTGTCTGTCACTGGCCTCATGCTTGCCCGTCCACCCCTGGTCTATACGATGGATCTATGAAACACATTCAAAGAAATAAAATAGACTATTTCCAGTGAAGTCGTGATTTAAGATATGTTATTGTGTGGTATGTGTTTGGGACCACCTCAGTCCTTCGAAATACTATGCTGAGGTATAAGATCATTCTAAAGCCAAAATAACGTGTATATACCCCCTGCCAACGTGTATTATGATGCAGGATAATTTAAAACGTCTTCCTTAAAAAATTGTAAAGGCTGTTTCATTTTTCATACGCGATCTTGGAAACTGAACGATGCAGTATTAAAATTCGGAGAATCCCTTTTGCATATTTATGGTAACTATGAAAGAACATATGGTAAGCATCAAACCAAGCGGGTTGCTGTAAAAAACACGATAAATATTCAAACTCTGCTTTCTTTTCTGAAGAATTTGCGGTGTTTTAAAAAAATAAAATGGATTTCACTTTGCATTTATTTGGAGTCCTCTCTTTTACTTGCTTTGTCCGATAAATTTTTGAAACATGTTTACGTAAACAAACGCTTTATTATACGTTTTTCTTATTGGTGCTTCTTCGTTTGCGTTAGCTCATTGGTGGATGGCTAACGCTTTAAGCTTTTATTTTGCTGGCAGACTCGTGCTCAAAATTTTAAAATGCATTTTTCATATTTTTTTGCTTTTGTGACTCTTAGATGCGATTAAGAGCCACTAATTAGCGTTTTGAATTTACTGTGCAATAAAAATAAACAGTGGCCAAACGCAGTTACGGTTGGGAAGTTGCGATAATTCTCAGCTAAGCCAAACTGCTTGGAATGGCCACAGGCATCGAAATCTGGAAAGTAGTTTTCTTCGCAGTTCGGCACTTCGTATTTTAAATGGCGTTATTTTTTATATATGCAGTGGACTTTCGGGTTTACGAACACGCACGGACCCAAAAAAGGGTGGTCTTAAAATCGGGAATTCGTAAATGGGAATTATTTAAAATTAGCTTTTTTCGGAACTAATGCCACGATTCGTAAATTGGATGTCAGTGGAAGTTCACTGTGATATAATTACGCCAAGGGTCTTCAACCTTTTTCAGTCCGAAGGCCAACTTTGTTATTATTGTTGGCCCGCGGGCCGCACTACTGTATCAGCAATATTAGGACTGAACAAAGGCGAATCCATGGAGGCAGGGGTAGCCCCCCCCCCCCGGTATCAGAATAGAGTTCAGTGATTACTAAGTTGAATTTCTGTTTTTGAATCACTGTTGCACTGCAAATCAATAAAACTACACCTAATCCCCATATATGTTAGAAAACTAAAGTAAAATACGATTGAGTCGAAAACCGCGTATTACTTTAGTTCTCTAGCATTTTAAAATATTTATTACAAAATGTGAACAGAATAAAATACATACATTTAGGCCAGAGGAAGAAAGAAGAGTTATTTTTGTGTGTGAAACAATGTGTACTTTTTACATGGGCCGGTGGGCCGCATAAAACAGGTTAGCGGGCCGCAAGTGTCCTGCGGGTCGCGGGTTGAAGACCCTTGAATTACGCTGTTCATTTTTACGCCTCTCATAGATTACAACGGGAATAGAGATAATGGGTCTGGTAGTGTTTCATCTAAAGCGAAATAGAAGGGCGCAACGCCCTGCCGAACCTATTAGCACCCTGCCCTTCAACTTGTTCACCCTTGTGCCCATATGTCCCACCCAGCCCTCGGAAAATAACGCACCATCCGTCCCCGATGATAATTCAAATTCCCACGTTAGAATCCAAAACGCGTGACGAAATTTGTTGATTTATAAAAATTTTGTACTCCAGCATTTCATTTTCGTAATAACACTGATGGTTTTGGCAAAATGAAATTGCTGACGAATATTTGTAAACAAAGCACTGTTGCCAGGTTTGCAGACTTTCAACCATGGACTACTCCGACAAACGTTAGCGGTTCCACGTATTTTTGAGATCAAATTTTTGTTAAAATCAATTTGTTTGTCTTTAAGCACTAAATTAAGCATGTTTTACATCCCTATTTTATTACTCTTACTTGTCATATAGTATAGGATAATATTGTTTAACTAAATTATAGTTATATTAATTTAATTATTATTTTGTATGAAGTTGAGATTTTTTAATCTTGCCATCTGGCAACATTGACATTAGATTGCAATAATCACGCACACCTTCCGCTCGCCTTTCACATATACTTAACTCGGAACTTTAAAACAATAAAATAAATAAATAAATAAATAAAAATGGTTACCTGCAAATGAAAACTAAAAGAAATTTAAAGAAAGCAGTAAGTAGGGTAACGCGTTCTCCTATTGCGCGGCTAATCCGGGTTCGACTCCCAGCAGTGCAAAAAGAACGCTTACTCAGAGATCTCATAAAAGATCGCACTGCTCACTGTAGTCCGGGGTTTGGTTCCCCAGGCCTTAAGAGGTTCGGATTCCTCGGAAAACAGTAGGTCCCGGCGCAGCATGACCACTGTAGTCTTTATCCGATAAAACTACAATACAGAATGTAGAATGGTTAGAGTCCCTAGAATTCTAGGCCGACGCATCAGCCGCCATTTTATTGTACACTTCCGGTTTCATAACGCAACGTTTACCATTGGAAAATTAATAATCCATTTTTTTACAGGATCCGTTGCAAATATAAACATTTTATGTTTATTTCTCGAGTGATTTTTAACAATTTATAGCGGCACTCATACCCATTTCACACTATTTTGTTAAAAATAACACGGTTGTAATTCACTTTAACACAGTAGTAAATGAGATCACGTGATACGATGGCATCAAAATGGCGGATGCGCTAGCTCTCTTTCTTAGGAGCCTTAAGAATGACCGTTGCTGTCCTTGCGCCATAAAAATACGATCAACCAAAACCTCCTTAATGGACACACCAGAATAGCGGACACTTTTCCGATTTCCATTCACACAATGCTTGTTATTATTCCCTAACCCTCCTGAATAGAGGACAGGTATTCAAAATCCGAGGTGTCCGTTATTCAGAGGTTTTACTAAGAAACAGCTCTCTCAAAATATTTAATAATAATAATAATACTAAAATGACGCTTAGATCTGAATATCTAACCGAAGTCTAGTAATTTATATCGCGGCGTAAGAAACTCTGTGATTTTTCAGAGATGCCTCATATACCCTTTAATACTGGTTACCTTAATAAACGTGAAAACCTATCTGCAATTGCCGATGCGGTCTTCGTGTCGCGGGCGGACGATTTTTAAAAATAAAAACGATGTTTTTAATTCCTTTTCAAGGAGTTCTTCGTTTAGGAATCGCACGCGAGAATCCCATTAAAAAATATGAGAATAATAGAAAGGATTCTTTTCTTTTGGGAAAACATAAGCGTTTCACGCACCCCATGCCGAGCAGATGCATTTCGGGCCTTATACATTCCTTTTAATGTTTCGATTCCGATGGTTTTCTCGGTTTGTAACGCATAATGGATTCGTGAAACCAGATTTGCTCGACTTCGCAAGCTGTGTCCGCCTGTGGAAAAGCCAGACGACAAGCATTTGCGCCAAAGTGCGCCCGTGTTCGAGTGGATGGAGGGGTTTAGTAACAAGGCCAGGATTATTTTATTTCCTAGTTATCAAGGTACGGTGTCGAAAATTCGGGGTGATCCAAATTAAACAGGAGGTGTTTAGACCTCTCTGTAGAGAAAACTACTCTGTCAATTTCACCCAAATTTCGTACACATGCTCCCCTGAGTATGCGGTTTTGATTTCTGAAAGAAAAAAAATGAGTTCATATTTCGGCCGCTAGATGGGGGAATGGTGCTGCGGAGCAGGCAATTTATTAATATTAACAACGAAAAAGTGTTTTAACATGCAATAACCTTTATTGCAATCACATGAAATTAACTACAAATTACAGTATACCGTAGGACAGTAGGTATGACTAAAAAAAAGATTTGTGCAATAACTTTATTGCTATCACATGTGGAACCACACTATCATCACAGATACGGCTCGGTATGTCCGCCGTCTCTTTGCTCTAGAAATTGCATTCGATGCACAACACATTCCACGGCAGAACGTAACTCATTCGCTTGGAGGTGGGATACATGTTGCGAAATTCTGTCTTTTAAGACTGCTAAGTTCGGAACATTGCCTTTATAAACGCAGCTCTTTAAATATCCCCACAGCCAAAAGTCACAAGGGTTAAGATCGGGTGACCGAGGCGGCCAAGATGTTGAAAATGACCTGCTAATCACTCTGTCATCCGAAAAGTTTTGCCGTAATAATGTTTGAACAGGCAACGCGATGTGCGGGGGTGCACCATCTTGCATGAAAATTGTAGTGTCAAGACAATTTCTCTGTTGAAGCGAAGGAATGACAAAGTTCCAGAGCATAAATGCATACCTAGAGCCAGTAACAGAACATGTCATTGGCCCCGAGGCCGTATTTTCTTCAAAGAAGTAAGGACCAATGACGAAAGATGAGGTGAAGCCACACCACACTGTCACTTTTGGAGCATGCAACGGAATTTGTTGATGAACGTGGGGATTTGTGTCAGACCAAATACGGCAGTTATGTATGTTTACAGCGCCATTCAAGTGGAAATGGGCCTCATCACTCCACAGTATCTGCCAAGGCCATTCATCATCCACTGTCATCCGAGCAATGAACATCAAAGCAAATGTTTTCCGCACGTCATTATCACCAGAAAGCAATTGCTGAGTGTGGGCTATCTTATATGGATAAAACTTCAGGACATTTCTCATAACTCTCCACACTGTCGTATATGGCATGTCCAATTCCCGTGATATCGCACGTGCACTACTGCTACCATGTGCACTTGCTGCTTCCTGCTCCACTACTGCAGTTGCAACTTCTTCAAATTGCTGCACTCGAGTTGGTTTGCGGCCTCGTCCTGGTTTAACGGTGAATGTTCCAGTCTCCTCAAAATACAAGACCATTTTTCGAAGATTTGTAATTGTGAGAGTGCGTCTGCGTAAACATTTTACCTGCCGAAATGCTTTAAATGCAGCAGAAGCATTGCTATTTCGTTGATAAAAGAGCTTAACAAGTAAGGCGCGATCTGGTAAAGTAAGTTTCATGACGGAGTCCTCGTATGGTGGAAAAATGCTTCACGACTCCTTATATAGGCAGAGGATGTTGCGCATGTTAAGTAATATGTAAATTGTTTGCTCCGCAGCGCCATTTCCTCCTCTAGCGGCCGAAATATGAACTAAATTGTTTCTTTTAGAAACCGAAACCGCATACTTAGGGGAGCATGTGTACGAAATTTGGGTGAAATTGGCCCAGTAGTTTTCTCCAGAGAGAGAGAAAGAGAGGGGTCTAAACATCTCCTGTTTAATTTGGATCACCCTGTATAATGGATACCCACTCTCCCAGCTCTTTATGTAGTAATTGATTGATAAAATATAAATTATATGTAATTGATTAATGTGAAATATACAAGTTATTTTTTCCGTCAGGGAGACGTTAAAAAACTAGGGAGACTGGTGTGATTATGCCTCCTCCTTAGGTCTAATTATAGGTGGCGCTGTTTGCGTTTTATAACGCAGAGTAGACGTTTGTCTACCACAAGAAAAAACTGATTTAACTCACGTTTGTACTCTGTGAATGCTGTTGTTTTTTTCTCTTAAGCATCGAAGGTTCGAATTTCTTGGAAAATTATAGATTCCGGCTTAAGGTAGATTAAGGTATTTTGTAGATCAAGGATAGCTGAGGGGTCATCTGTAGATGACCTTAGGTGCCCTTGTGCAATAATACGCATTCATTATTATTACGTAATGTTGAATAAAGGCATTGTTTACCGCAGCATGTCTGTAGTTGTCTTCGAGCCATAAGACAAAGAAGAAAAATGCATTAATACCATCTTCCCAGTTTGTCAATTGTACTCGTGCAATTAATCGTTGAGACTTAAATTCCTGTTGCATTTCTAAAATACCTGAACTGTACAATAAAAGATCTCTGCATGACGGGAATTCCAAATTTAATACACGCATAAATGTATCTGTTCTATGCATTAGTTAGAATCCCATATGTCGAATAGTAAGTTTTTGCTGCCATATATTGAGTAATATTTATGAATTCCTCCAATGCCTTTAATGAGAAGTGTGACTAGTATTAGCAAACCCATTTGCGGGTTCGTGTTGAATCCTTACCACACCAGACGACTTTTCCACAACAGCTTTAGCCAATACTTTCCTGGCCACATCCTCCCCCTGATGTTCGTAGAAATCCGTGCAGTTGTTAGAAGGGACTCGAAGACACAAATCAACAACAAACTAAGAAGACGTATGAGCTCAATGCGTTCATTCAAAAATCAGTTCAGGAGTATATAGAGTGAATCGATAAAAAAATGATTTCAATGATAAATTGTTTCATTTTTGACGTTGAAACGTAATAAAAATAATCATGTGTGTTTAAAGGGGATGATTGGATTTTAGTTCGTAATTCCGGGTGGAGCAAGTAGTTCTGAATTGTTTGTCGTCAGAATATTCGAAGATATTTACTTTAAGAAGATTAAAACGTACAGCAGAGGAGAGATTATAAAGCTAGCTGGGATTAGGGACTTTCAAAGTCGGAGCATTGTTTTGTAATCCGTCCTCTCCGGGATTATATCTCGGAAAATCTCTCCGTCGAAACTAAAGTCATAAGCGAAATGGATCCAATTAATAACTGCAGAACGGGATTAAAAAGCACCAGTTGTTTTTTCATATCGGTCGTAGTTAATCCTTGCTTCCCGTGAGACGTTTATTTTTCTTTGAATGAACGGTCAAGCGACATCGTTCTCCAGTACTATTACTATAGCGTGTAGAATCAGAGAAGAGGGTGAATCACATACTTCCTACTGAATTTTCCTTTGCCAAAATCGGTAGATTTCACAAATAGCGAAGGAACCAGCAAGTGACGACATAAAAACAAAAACAAAAAAAAAAACCCTATATCTGTCTGTCTGTCTGTCTGTCTGTCTGTCTGTCTGTCTGTCTGTCCGCTGCTGCATTTTTTTTTAGAGAAGCGGAGGCATGTAAGTTGTATGCGTTTTATGCTGGTGTAGCGGTTACTATAAAAAAGTCGATTTTTTTTTTTTTTATCACATAAGGGCGGTAATGTCCTGTTACGCCGGGGTTCTATAGTTTTTCGAAGAATCTGAAACTCGGGATCCCAGGACAGTTTGATTAGGGACGATGAGAGGGGGCACCAGGGGTCCGGTTCAGCCCTCAAAATATTTTTGATACGATATATTCGTTCTTTTCTATTTAAAAATGAAAGAATATTAATGTCGCCACTCCCGAGAATTTTGCCGGCCGCGGTCTTAATTATTCTTCATTAGCCTGTCTCGATTATTGAAAAAATAATAAGTAACTCACACTAGTTCCCTTTTTCAGCAGCGATCTTGTGAAGTAATTAGGTAATAAATAAGTACCAAAAACTCCGTTCTTATTTCATACTTTTCGTTTATTTGGAGGTTCAATTCCCCTCTTCCAAAGAAAAAAAGAAGCAAAATATCTATGCCACTGTCCATGGGAATCCGTCGAAGTGAGCCTAGGGACCCGCGTTGCCTCTCCGTAAACTTGATTACGGCGTACAAACACCTGATTACCGTGGCGGAAAAACGGAACGAATCCTAGCTAATGGTTCAATAAATGAACGCAGTCCGTTCCGTTAAGCCGCGTTCCACTCCTAACGGTGGAAAAGGCAAAACGTTTACCGACTAACTGCTCACTGGAGCCTAGGGGGTTGGTTCCCTAGGCCCCAAGTGGCCGAGCTTCGTCGTGAAAATGTAGGTTGCGTACCAGCTTGACCTTTATTGCCCTTGCACCGTAAAATAAATAAGCGAATACGGTACTACTACGTGCGCCATTATAGAATGTCGACCTGCATTTTTCCTAGGAAGTCGAACCACGTAATGCCTAGGAAACCAACCCCTGGACTATTGCAAGTTCTTAGTAGGAAAGCGTTTTTTTTTTCTTTTCTGTTTTTACACCGTTAGAAGTCAAACTCGAATTATAATAGCACGCTAGGCGCAGCGCGCTACCATTACGTAACAGCAATGATGATGATGTGGCGAATTTTCATGTACAATACTGCGCCGATTATCGGAAAAAAAAATAGTACCGAATCAAATTCCTATAACCGAGCACTTCTATAAGCATCAGGTGAAATAAAAAAGGTTCTTAAAAGCCTTAAAACCTCATTAACAAACCAACCTCTATTCATTCCCTTCCCTGTTTACTCTGCTAATTTCCTTCTTCGGAATTATTCAATGAACCAACGTTTGATGGGCTTCTCATCCAATAATGACGCTAGAGTTCTTCACGATCCCGAAAGTTTCAATTCTGAATTTCAACTCCCCATCAAAAACCAATTTCTGGCCGGGGAAGTCTTTCCTGCCTCTGCCGCCGCATTAGAATTCGTCTCCACTCCGTCTCTTGCTCATCTGAGTTCTTTCGAAAGCTCACTCCCGAAAAGAAGGAAAAGGGCTTGAATATTTTAAGAAAGCAATCAGGAAAAGCTATGGTGTCGCCCCCTAAAAGAACAAACTATAAACTCACACGTTAAGATGCTGTCTCGAGTCAAAAAGTGTAAGAGCATTTCGATTTTTCCACTGAGTTTGAATGACGTTTTGACGCTAGGCAAGATGTCGCAGTCTCTCCCTCTCAATCGACGTGTCCAATTATGAATAACTTAGGACCCCCCATTTTCGTCCCGAGACGTGACGTCGCGCTCAAAGGCATCTCGTCTTTTTCATGTCGGTTCAAGAATCCTGAAAGTGATTTTCTTTTTCCAACGTTTTTTGTACGACGAAGTGTATGTCTCACAAACGCTTTGAATAGTTGATGAAAAGTGCAGTTTTTAAATGCGAATCGGGCGTGGCGTTGTATGAAAACGACACGTTTAATTCCCATCCTATATATATATTTCGGGGTACTGTACGAGAGATTTTTCATCTGTTGTCTATTTCACATTGTATGTTTTGTATTCTGTTCACTTTCAAGCATTACCTCCAGATATCTTTCAGGCATTACCTCCAGATATCTTTCAGGCATTACCTCCAGATATCTTTCAGATGGAATTTGCGGGTGTGTCATGAAATAGTTAAAATATGAAGCAATACTATTTAGAATCAGTTTCAAGCAGATAGTTCGACAGCTTAATCATAGTTGATGAATATTTTATCTAATTATATTAGTGTAAAATTTTAAAACATTCAATCAACATAATTTTTTTCGAGGGAGGAAGTTTCGTTCAATTTTTTGTGTTCGTATTTAAGTATAGTGTGACGCGTGATTCGAACGGAGTTTATATGACTCTTTCAAATCCAAATTAAACAGGTTTGACTGTACTATCTAATATGGAATTGTTTCCTTATACTGTATTTACGTGTGAACTGACGAAACAACTTTTCCTTCTTATAGTTAGGTACTATCATCGGAAATTTATCAATGGAAAATTAGTCAATGAAAATTTATTTCCTTTTTTTTTATGCCTTATATAGTTAATCGCAGACTCCTTTATCTTTTGGTATTTAATGGAAGATTTGTTGTGCAGTATTATCGAATTCATGGACGATCCCCTTGTATTTATTTAATGGAAAATCCAGTTGATTTAATTTTAAAAATCTGAAATTGCAGTACTGAAAATACCACCATATTAAGAGTCTTTTTTTTTCCAGATCTCGAAACGGGTAGCGGATAAATGAGAGTGAAAGTCGAAGACAAACAACTTAAAAAAATGCACAAAATAACGTGAAAATATGCAAAGGTTTTTGTTATTATTTTATGATACGTTTGACGTTTAAAAGAAAAATAGTAATTTTTAGTGCATCTGAAGAAAGGGGCTGGGAGAAAAGAACGAGCACAAAATCAAAATTTTTTTAATAACAGCTGCCTGAAATTTACAACAACCAAATGCTTGTAGTAAGACTTTAGCTTTGTTGGAATATTTTTGTCCCAATATTATTGTAGTTTCGTTAGACATCTGTCTGCTTGCCTGCATGCACATATACGGTGGAACCTGGTTAAGTGACCGCCTTGATAAATTGACCATCTGAATAAAGTTACCACTTTTTGTAAGTGAGAACTGGTTGGGACTTTGGTCTAAGTCTTTCGTGTTTAGAGACCACTTGTCTATGTTAACCATCGCGGTCCAGTCCCAAAGGTGGCCACTTTAGGCAGGTTCTACTGTATATATATATATTACACACAGTAATTATACATTATATATACAGTCTTATAAGTGAGAACTAGTAGGGACTGAGACCAAAGTCTGTCATGTATAGAGATCACTTGTCTATGGTAACCATTATAGTCCAGTTCAAGGTGGTCACTTTAGGAAGGTTCTACTCTATATATACAGTAAACTCTCCCATTAACGACCCTCATGGGACATAGAAAAGACGTCGTTAAATAAAAGACGTTAATCAGAGTCTTTCTATAATTTTAATAAGCATTTTGCAGAACCGCAGAGACCCGTAGTCAAACAGAAATGGTCCCTAATTAAAACAACGTTGTTGATGAAGTCCACTTTTTATTAAAAAAATAAAAAATTAATCGGCCTGTACATCATTCTTGTGTCGTGGCGTAGTGTAAGCTTGTTGCATAGGTATTTTGTAACTCGACAACTTTTTGTTTTATAGCCCTTTCGGAACAATTTGCGCGTAAGTCTGAATTCACGTGAGTGGAAAACTGCCTGTCTTAACTTATTCTCATGGTGCAGGAACAAAAATTCCCACAAAAAGAATTTCAATTAGACCCGCAAAAGAATTCCTTATTTAAAACAAAGGCAGCGCTGATTCCCCCGGAGAAATTCTGGAAAAGTAATGGTCCCGGATCGAATTCTTTTCCCCCATTTTTTCTTTTCCTGGTAATTGTTCTGCTCTGTAGTCGGGCGAAACCGGGAGATTATGCTCCCATTAACGACAACTGCTTTACTTTTCCGGGAATTCGCAAAAAGCAAATTTGAATTTCTGGGAAAGACCTTGTTAAATGGAATTTCAAGGTCCCGTGCTTCTCGGATGAATCAAAAGGATTCCTTCTTCTCGGAGAAACCAAAAAGCTTGTGTTTCTCGAATAATCAAGAATTCCATGCTTCTCGGAAGAATTAAATGGCGTGCTTCTTGATCCTAGCCACAGAACAGGAAATACCTTAGTGTATGCAAAACATTTTCTATTGTTACGTTTTAATGTGTCAAGCGACAAAGCTTTTGTCTATCGTATTTCGTTATTTAGATCTGCTGGTGCTTATGATTGTATACATTCGCAAAATCTTTGTAATTTATTCCGGACGAGATGCTGAGCTAAAATGAAAAGTTATTTACGTCAAAGTGCAAACATCCCGGATCAGGGAAAACAAAATGGCGGGGATGATAAAGGAAAGATCGTGCCTGATGCTTTGTTACTCGGATTGTTCCGGAAATCCGGGACCAGATCTGTCCGGAATGGTTACCCAATCTGTTTTCTGCGAGAAGCAAGCGCGGGGGGTTTTTGGTATTTGTTGGTTTGGGGCAGTGTTGTTTTACAGATGGATGAAACGTGGAATGGAGGCTTTGCGATCGGAAAGGTTTTCCCAGAGATAACGTTTGCTTTTCTGCTTCGCGCTTATCTCAAACTTATCTCTCCGGGAAAACGGGCTTAGCGTATTTTGGACAAATTCTTCTTCGAGGTCTGTCTTTTTCCACCTGATTGCTTGTTAAAAAAGAAGACGAAAAAAAGACATTAGATTCTGTTATCGGCACTGTGAAGTTCGCTTTTCCGTCTTTAAATCCTGACCGAAGACTGATAAAAGATCATAGTTTTGCATTCCTAGATTCTGATTCGTATAAAATTCCCGAAATAAGGAATAAATATGCATTAGAAGAGAAATCCTGTAGCTAAAAAGTTCCTTCTCAGCTTTGGACGTCAATGTGGATCACGGTTCCTTCTCTTCTGTAGTGGATGATTCCTTCGTCTTTAGTTCTGTTCAAATACTGAAATTCTTTATCCATCCCCTTTTTCCCCGCCTCTAAGCCTCTTCTTTATAAAGTTTTGCTCTAATGCTAATTGCGGTATTTTGTCTTTTTCATCTCTCACTATACTCCCACAATATGCTGACCTTCTTAATATTATGTTGATCGTAACACTTTGTGATCTGGATTTGTTCGGGACTTCTTGGCTTGGATTTTTGTCTGTCCACCTTATTTTCTTCGTTCTTCGACGGGTTAGTTCACATTTCAAAAGTTTTGATTTTCATTATGACACAGCTCCTTATTGACCGGGTCACACACATGGTAGAATAGGCCAGACATGGTGTCTTAAAATTAAGATTTTAAATTACGAACTTATTTTTCCATTTCACAAAACTTTTTTGTATTTCATTGGTTTACTTCGATTTCGCCAATTTGGCGTCTAATTTCTTTCTTTTGGCTATTATTGCTAGCAAAAACGTTTTCCCAAACAGCAAAATGTGCTTACTTACTCTATAATCCCATTTTTAGAATAGGCACTGTGATTTATTAGATGATAAGTTACTCGCAAAGAAAAAAAATAGTTACTCGGCGCCTGGTGGGATCTTGAGCTTGTGGTTTCGGTCGTCAACAGGCGCCAAGTATTCTTTTCTTTGTTTGGCGCAGTATAGCCCAGATGCTCTTGCGCCATAAAAAAGCCAAACAATCAATCAATCAATCCTTTCTTTGCGAGTAACTTATCTAATATTACCACATCATCGACTACAATGAAAACTGTTTGACTTCAATAAACCGATGCTTGCATTTACAATATGTAGATCTTAGTTCCCGGAATTAAAAAAACTTCAAAATTCATATCGTCAACCGGGTGACTTCGTCTCATTTTTTATTTATTTTTACTTTAAAACTCTGAAACTAAGTGAAATTTCTGTTTAAAAAAAAATATATGTATTTCTCCCATATTTTTAAGTGCTTAATGGACAATTTTATGTACACTTTGGAAATTTTGGAAATTTAAAAGTGCGAAAATTTTCTTTTAAAAAAAAAAATAAATAAAAAAAAATGGGACAAAGTCACCCCCGCTTGGGGTGACTTTGTCTCATGCCTCAAATAATCATTCAGTAAACGTTCACAGAAGGCCTGGATAAAATTCCACCCGTAAGTTCATGAGGAGAGGGAGAGCAGTCACGGGTCTCTAAGCATTTTGGCAGATCAGGTAAAAATATGACTTACCTTTTCACATATGTAAAAGCAAGTTTTTCAAAGAAGTTGATCACAAGCAAATGTCGTAAGAAGAAGTATAGACCAAACAAATACACTGATCCCACCTTCAGCAATTAAAACTTTAAAATTAAACACATTATATTCAAGCCAATTCTACCTACAGGTTTTATTGACATATTTCGAGGAAACTGACAGAAGTTATCGCCATTTTTATCTTCCTCATTTGGTGGGATAAAGTCACACTGGTTGACGGCACTTTTGGTTTCAAATCCCCCCCCCCTCCCCACCTCAAAAAAATATTGATCTTCTATTTTATGTATGTTTTGTTGGGAAGGACGACTCTAAAAACAGAATGTGAGCCGTGAAACTTAATACCCAAACGTTTTTCATTTAGATATGTAAATGATTAAATTTATGAGAGATAGTTAAAGTCGTAAGCAATCATGGGCAAATTGCAAAAAGTCGTAGTAATGTGAAATCGATAAACGAAGCAAGAACAATCGATAAACAAATTGAAAGCAATTATGAAATGCGACCAATCATAAACAAAACTTGGAACAAGTATAAAGTAAAAACAATCATAACTAAAGTGAGAACAGCTATATATGTAAAAACAATCATGAACGAAATAAGAACAATCGTATGTATAAAGAAAGTGAAAAAAATATAATGATTATCATAAAAAAAACTTATAACAATCATAAACAGTCATAAAAGTTTGCAAAGCAATTTAAATAAATTGCAAACTGTTTAAAGCTTGTAAATGATAAGCTGAATTGTGTGTGATTTGGAACGAGTTTTAACGTTGTTTTGTAATTTCTTAGGTCCCGTGATTATTGCTGGTCCATCAAACGCTACTGTTGTCATTGGCTCCAGTGTCACCTTCAGGTGTGATGTGTCCGGGAATCCCGAGCCTCACGTTTCCTGGCAGAAGAATGGCCGGTCGTTGCAGCATTCCGGATCCGCAAATTTCCGGGTTTTGGCGAACGGTTCGCTACGATTGGAAAGAGTTGGCCTGGAGGATGACGGATCGTATCATTGCATCGCCAGGAACTCTAAAGATGTCGCGCACTCTAGACATGCCCGATTGCGAGTCGAAGGTATCCATCAATTTTTTTTCTTTATCTTAGTAATCTTTGTGGAAGTGACGGTAGGGGAAGCGTGCACTTTCAGTAATGCTGAATTATGAATAAGAAAATAGAAGATTTCGAAACGTGTCTTATTTTATGCGCTTCTAAACATTCTCTTGTGGTTGCTGCTAGTCGCCGATCATGTTCTTTAAATCGTCGATTGAATCAAATCGCCCGATTTAAAAATTTTTTTTTTTTCTAATTTACAATTTTATAAAACTTTTCTTTTTAGTGGGTGAGAGAAAAAAATATCTGTAGCTCTAAAGTTGTGCAATGTGTATGCAAAAATAAAGAAATGAATACATTTTCGTTATAAAGCAATTTATTATGGAACACGCACAGTGACAACACAACGGTCACAAGTAATGTGAAGTAAATCTTTCTCTAGCTGCAATACTAGTCAAGATACGATACGACATGAAGTCAAACGACAGTCATATAGCAAATTTGATAAGTTGTCTTGTTACTGTTTCCTTAGCTCACATTTCGTAATCATTTTACAACCATTTTCCCAGTATATATCCCAAACATGCTCGATCAGCGAGGTCTGGCTGGCCATGGCTCCTACGGAGGTGGTGTTGAAAGAGCCGCGTCGTGTGAGGTTTGGCATCATCATGTTGGTAACTAACCTGTTGAAGACATAGACAATACAGTTTGCTTCAAAGTGTCGTTAATGTACAAGCGTGTTATCAAAGTACATTATAGAGCAAAATTAGGAGCGAATAACTATCATGGGACATGTCTCTTTTGTGTGCAAACCCCTGCATGATGACCGTCTGTCACTCGACCACTACGGCCGGATGGACAGCATGCAAGGCCGGCCTTGTTGCCCATTTATGAATGGCTGATTTGGGTCCTATGCATGCCTGAAGGGGTTTGCGCTTTGTAGAAAGAATTCTTTTCTTTTGTTTGCAATTCAAATTTAAAACTCTTTTGTTCTACTCACATAAGCAACCAAAAGCTCTAAGTTAGGCATAGTTCAATGAGCTGCCTGCCTTGCAACAAAATAAATCAGTAAATAAAAAAATAAATTTCGAATGCTACAATATAAAGTCTTATTCCTGCGCATTGTGGTCTGGTTTTCTGGTATTCGAACAACTTTTTTAAACAGTATTAATACATCATATTTTAATTATGGTAGATTATTGATTTAAAGAACTCATGTTAACCCCCGAAAACCCCTTCAGCACGCTTAATGTCGTGCCACTTCATCGTTTATGATTAAATTTAATCATCAAAATTACCAGCGATTAAGTTATTTTCCTTCTTTCGTTGTGTGTCTTTATTAGGCATGCCCAAACCAGTTTCTTTAAGGGAAAAAAAAAGTTGTTAATCATAAGCCTGGTATCGAATTCATGACCCTTTACGGTGACAAATGATTACTTTCAATGTCAATGGCCATAAAACTGTCTTTCCTTAAGCGTCTTGTTCCCTTATTTTAGTACGTTTATGTTTACAGGTGTTCTGATTTCTCTTTATGGTGACTGGTTTATTCGCCTCGACGAAACCATTTTTTAAACGGAGGTGGAGAGTGGGGGATGCTCACACTTCCGCGTTCGAACCTAGGCCCTATAAAGCAGGTTGTTTCCAATCTGGGGTGCGAGATGAAGTTTCAGGGGACAAAGAGTGACGTAGACCTACTCAGGGGCGGACTGGGCCGCCCGCTAACCAACCTCCGGGCTGGTACACCCTCGTAGACGATAGGACGCGCCCTCATGGGCTATAGGACTCGCGCCCTCTGATAATCCAAGGTATGCGCCCTTTGAGAGGACCCAGTCCGCCCCTGAGTCTACTGTCAGTGTGCTTTGAGAAGTGGTGACGGAATAAATTATACAAATTTTAACTACCTAATTTACATTCGCATTTTACACACCGAATTACGAGCTTATTTTTTAAATTCAATTTGTTCACCAGCAGCATTGATTGTGTGTTCCGTTCAAAAATAAGAAAATGCGCTTCGTCTTTAAACGTGATATTGCTTTTGTGGGGATACCTATCGAGCATATCCTAAGGGTATTGTGCATAGAGAAGTTCGAGCATCCCTCTGTGAACGACCGGCTATGAATTTATTAGGAAAAGTAGATAAAAACAGCGATAAAGCATTATTATTTATAGTTAAATACATATACAGTGAAACCTGATAAAGTGGCCACCTGAATAAAGCGACCGCTTTTTATAACAGAGAAATGGTTGGGGCTTAGTTATGCCTGTACCAACGTCTGTCGTGCATGGTGACCGCGTGTCTATTGCGACCATTGTAGTTCAATCCCATAGGTTCTACAGTACATACACACAGGAATCTCATATAAAAGGGGCCTGGCAGGGCAGGCTTTGATAATAAGGATAGTTTTGAAGAATATGTCATAATTTACAGGTAGTTTTACAGTATTTACAGCAATTTAAAGGCGGTTTTACTGTATTTGTAAGCTGTCATATATTTTAAGGGCAATTTTAATTGCGTTCCATTGGCGTACGTAGGAGGCTGTTGATGGAGGTTGTAACTCCCATTACAATGAAATTTTGTATATTTAACATAGGAACATGTGAGTTGGATCTCTGTAACGCCCCACTTACAAACTTTCTGCGTACGCCTAGTGTCGCGTTCCTATTCGAATCAGAATTATCTTAGCTAATGACTATGACATTTTTTTTCCCTTCAACGCCGCTTTGCCATCGTTTTGTAAAGGTTCTTAAATGGAGAGTTTACAGTGTGTGCGCGTTTTAGTTCTTTTCATGACGTCATAATGCTTAAAAATGCAGATATGTGTGTTCATAATGGAGACTGTCTTGGCATAAGCGCTAGAATAACGGAAACACTATTGCCATGTTCTCTGCATTGATAAGCTCGGCGAGGATTAAAATGAACGGGGATTAATAGGGATTAGGATGTAACGTTTTCTCTAATCTCTGGAGCAGATTTTATGGCACAAGGATTTGTCGAAAGAAGATTACCACTTGGCCGGAATTTTGTGCCCGAGAAAATGTTCGGATTAGTTTCAGAAATGTTCATTTAAACAATTTTGCTAATGAAATGTTCATTTGAAAATGACTAAATATTATTTCTTCGCGAAATGGGTTTAATGCCATGAACCTTCATCGTCAGGAGCTGAAATTGGATAAAAATTACATTGTTTTCAAAACGCTTTCCAAGTTTTTTTCTTCCCCCAAACCATTGTAAAAACCGTATTTTCGGTACGTTTTGTTGTTCATTATTATTTTGTTGATATTTATTTCGTTTAAAACCTATCTTTCGAGATATGTCTTTGTTCTTATTTGTTAAATCGTTATCTGATGGATTTCCCTATTTGAAACGTCTCATTTTCTCAAAAAGTCAAAGTATCTCTTTATTTTGGGTTTAAGGAAACTCCATTTTTCTTCCTCCATTTATTTTGAAACAAACAAAATCTATTTGGAAATTTCGGTAATGTTGATCACAAATATTTCCTTTGTATCTTTATAGAATTTTACTTTATTTCCCC
>QLNU02015359.1:2908072-2936584 GCA_006491805.2 Dysdera silvatica | reverse complement strand
GCAGGCAAAGTTGGAACCTCCTCATCCCTAACACAGAATTTAAGCTTCAATCCCATTGTGGGTATAGTTGTGCGAATAAAGAAAGGGCTATGCACGCCATTAAAGAAGTGAAAGGTAAGGGTGAGCCAAGCCCCATTCACCGAAACTGCCTCAAAGAGGGGGTCTTCTTCCTACCCGCTTTTTAGGTAGTAAAAAGATGGTTCTGTCAACACGTTTGTTCGCACACTACATTTTTATATTTGATGAGCAAAAGGACATGAAATTTGAGATATTGCAAATTTGTTGTATGGTAAGGACTCTCCCTCCATCCAGATTGTTCCGGACACTGGATTGGTTCCGGAACGCTAAATGATTCATCGGCCATCACTTTTCATTTCGATGGTTTTGTGCTGTACAGAAGAAGCAAAGGGGCTTTCCTTTGAATAGGAAAAAAGAGTTGCGTCGTAAACAGAAGCTGTAGTGATGCTGAGGCTCCTAAAAAAAAAAAGGGAGCTGACGCATCCGCCATTTTGATGCCGAAGTTATGGTTGCAAATTGTATTCATGGGCGATATTTTAGAAGTTGTGCCAGTGTTTACATTCGGCGGTTAATCGCGGATTGTTGATTATTTTTATGCCAAAATAGCGATCATTGCGCCAAAGCGGAAAACCTTTATTGCCAAGGTAAAGTATACTGGAAGTGTGGAACAAAATGGCGGCGCATGCGTCGACCTATAATTCTAGGGGCTCTAAGTGAGGCGTAGAGGTAACGCATTTGTCTATTAGGCCCTTAACCTGGGTTCGATTCCAATTCGAACCGGAATTTGGTCCTCCGAGTTTGGCGACCGAGATTCAAATTCCTCGAAAAATTGCAGGTTCCGGCGCAGCATGATCTTAGATGCCCTTGCGCCGTAAAACCAGAACATTAATTGTAATCCCGCTGGTTACTGGGCTATATGTAATTTTTTTTTTCTTTTTGCCAATCTATATTTCCATGTTTGAGTCCCTAGGCCACAGAGTTTTGGAAAGTGTAAGTCCTGGTTCACCATGGTCTTGGCTGTCCGTGCTCCAGCCGAAAAACGAAAAAAAAAAAAAATTATATTTGATTTCCTTCTTAATAAGTAAAATTCTACGCTTAATATTTGAAAAATGAAAATTCACCTTCTATTTGGCTGCACATGATGGCAGAAAGTGTGATGGCACGTAGAGGTTTTCCTCTACTTATGCGGAAATCATCCTAAGTTTGAATCTCGATGGTGCTAAACGCTTTTTTGCGCAGTATAGCCCAGATGCTCTTGCGCCATAAAAAAGCCAAACTTTTTTCAGTTCAGGGTTCCCCGGAGCAGCGTTCCTCAAAGTGTGTTCCGCGGAACCCCAGGGTGCCGCGACGGCCCTCCAGGGGTACCAGAAACAATTTGTAAAACATAGTTATTCCGAGAAAATCCCTAAATTCAGTGATTTTTCCCCATGACAACCATTTACTGTTGACTCGAAGAAACATGTTGTGGAGCAGTGTTCTTAAAAGGATGTTCCATGGAATCCCAAAGTGCCATGACCGCCCTCCACGGGTTTCGTAAACCAACGCCAATTTGTAAAACGTTGCCATTTCCAAGAAAATATGTAAATTTTGTAATCCTCCCATGACAATCACTTAGAATTAATTAACTTACAATAAATAACACATAGTTAATCAATAATAATAATAATAAATAACATTTAATTAATAACTATCTAGAAACAATAGAATTACCTTTCATGCCGATCTATCTATTGCTTATTTTTATAACATGTTTATGTTCAAGCCGTGAGGGAGACTCAAGTATTACATAAGCAATATTTTGGCCATTTTATACCCCTCTCCCTCCTAAGCAAAAATTAACATTGGCTAACATAGGAAAATAAGCACAACAGCAATGCCCTCTCTCCCCAAAGGTGCTTACGTAATACTTGAACTCTCGCTGATGAATGATAGCCTTTTAGGTGTTCCGTAAATATTTATCGAGGGGTGCCGTGGCTAAACATGTGATGAGAAAAGGGTTCCGTTTGATACCCTAAAAGTAAGGGAAAACCTTTCTAAAACCTGTTCTGAATAGCTAAATTCGCACGTGAAAATAAGGTTATTTCCCTCGAAGGCGAAGTTCAATTCCAAGTTTGCCATTAATCAGGGAATTTTGTCCGAAAACTCAAGGAAAAACATGGAAAAGTCGAGGAATGCTTTCAGAAAAGTCAAGGAAAAGGCTGGAAAAGTCAAATGTTTTCCGAAAAGTCAAGGAAAAACCTGGAAACCAGGGAATTTTTTTTTTTCACAGTGAGTGGGAATCCTAATGAGATTTTAGTCAGGAATTTCTTTACTCTCTCCGAGTTTTTTTAATGTATCCGTATATTGTACATCGATTTTTCCCCCAAACGTGCTCGATATAGTGCTTTTGGGGGGGTGTATGGTATATACAGGTGGTTCCTTTTTTTTTAAAGGTGAAAAGTTAACACGTTGGCATCTATTCCCGAAACAGTATTTCCCCATAAGACTGGTTTTAAAAAGCTTCGACTATATCAAAACAGTTTTTATTCTATTAAAAAACAGACACATTAAATATATTTCAAATGTGTCAAATTATTTAAAGATGTCTACTTTTGCGCATGATGTTGCCTTAAGGATAGCCCTCATTGTATTGGTAATACATTATATTTTACAATGATAATACAGTAATGCATTACTGTATTATCATTGTATTGCTAATACATTACATTTTACAATGATAATATAATAATGAATTACTGTATTGTTAATACATTACATTTTACTATGATAATACAATAATGAATTACTGTATTATAATTACATTGCTAATACATTGCATTTTACAATGATAATATAGTAATACATTACATTTATTACAATTTACAATGATAATACATTACTGTATTATAATTGTATTGGTAATACAGCATTTTCTTCCATTATCGACCTTCAAGGGATGGACAAGGGATTTCAAGCACGTCGTTGAATCAGGGTTTCCACAAAACCTGGAATTATCAGGGAATTCGAAATCGTCCCTAAAGGTCAATCAAGGAGAAACGAGATTTTTGACCTAAACCTGGAAAAGTCAGGGAAAACTTCCTTAACTTTTATTTTGAATAACTAAATCTCCCACGAACGTGAAGCCATTTTCCTCGTAACAGAAATTTAGTTGAATATTTTGTGAATTGATCAGTGAATTTTGCTGGAGAGTGAAGCAAAACCTGAGAAAGTCAGGTAATTATTTCTCCAATGTGAGCAGGAACCCTGTTGGAAAGAGACGCTAATAGGAATATATACCCGCACTCCCTGCCCCAAGGGATATGCTTTTCACAGTTTGGGAACCTTAAACAGTGTGTCTTTTAACATGCCCAGAGCATTGAGCTCTTTAAATATTCGAAATATGATACGAAATTAGATTTTTTTAAATGAATATTCCCTTTTTCCCCATTGGTAAATGCATCTTCACGTTTCAGAAATACAAGTGCATTCCGGCAGCTCTTCTCTTTCCGGAAACGAATCCAATTTGTGACCATTTCTCTTAAAAGCCTTTCTTCTTTAACATTCTGTGTTAGCTCTTTGCACCAAACTGTTCCCCTAGGCATATCGGGATTGAACACTCGGTGAAATGAATTTTACAAGATTCCGTTCTTCTTGGAAGTGTCACGTTCTGATCCATTAGTCGAATTTTCTCTTCTCTAGCAAATTTGCCTGGCTATCCACTTATGAATCGTGAATATGGAGACTTACGTTTCTTTCTTCTAGTGGGAAATTTTATGCTCCTATTTTGGAATAATGAATATTTTTATGCTCTGCTGTATGTTTTTTTTTCTAATTATTTTTTGTTGTTGATTTACATTCAGAAGAGTGGCCACAGTGGGTGATGCTGTATTCCAAGAATATTTTGCTATTTAATAATAATAATTTATTAAAACTCAGATGGATACAAACACTTATACTGAGAGTAAAATCGATTAATAAATCAAAATCACAAACATGGCATATGCAGAATAGTATACAATAAAAATCCTAAAAAGGAAAACAATGTAAAAATTGAGACAAATCAGTCATGTTCAGAGCAGATACAAATTCACGGTAGCTGGCACAACATATAAGCTCAGCGGGCAATACATTCCAAATACATCCAACTCTATTTATATGGAAATAAAAACGGGAATTTGACCTTACAGTTGGAACAATGACCCTGTAAGGATGGCCCCTTGAAACTCGAGGAGAGGCCATAACTATTAGAGGGTGGTTGGTTTAATTGATTGATTGATTTGATTGGTTCAAACTGTTTATTGTCGGGTTCCCATTTGACGGATGATTGCTGCCACACAGTAAAACACCGTAGTTAATACACCACATGAATGTGGAGGCGCATAATTTAAAAATAAATAGAACCGAAGAAAATGAATTAGGAAAGATATATTTTATGGAAAACTGCATATCTGAGCCGTAAAGAGGACTCGTGTAAATAAAGGTACAATATCTAAGATATATAAGAAAGTATCACAACGTGTAGAGGAAATGATTATGCAATCAACTTATAGATCTCGGGAAAATTTTATGGAATCAGCCCACACGAAATATGATATATGGCCAGCCTAATACTTCGTAACCCTTCCACGAGCTTTGATGATAGCCTGTGGATCTGTTGTAACATGGACTTTAACAATAGTCACTATCGAACTCTCTCCAACGTTCAATGAATAGCAATCACCAAATCTGATTCTCAGCATGGAATTTTCCTCTGCATTAGTCTTTTAAATTTGCACCGCGCATTCTGAGTGGAATTTGAATCTGGATGTGCTACTGCCATGTCTTTGTGGTTATATGTCGTTCTTTCAGAAATTTACGCACATTTTTGGTTCTATGACTTAAAGTGTTATCGTCTTAAGATATGACCTCATTATTGCCAAAATTTCTTTCAATTTATGGAATCAAGAAATTCTCTAATACAGTGGTTCTCGAATATTTTGGCTCATAGAGCTCTTTTTAAGAAAAAATTTGGCTGAATCTTTTTCACGTTTAATACACGCTCTTTAGGTGGGGCCTATATGTAAGTTTCTATACCATGCGCATGATATTAAGATAATTATGTAGTAATCGTAATGTGATAAATAGTTTTCCAAAAATTAAGGTCATCCATTTACTGTTTTACTGAACAAGTGAATTAATTCTTCTTCAAATGTTCTTTCATTTTCGACTCCTTTTCTGCCGCGGAGACCCTAAACAAGCACGGTGGAGCCCTTGGGGCTCCTCGGAGCACGGTTTGAGAACCTCTGCTCTAAAATATCAATGTATACCTGTGTATTGATCATTTATGGCTATTGTCAGTAGCGTATCTAGGGGGCAAGGAGGCGGTCGCCCCAAGCACAACAATTCGGGGGGGGCCGGCAATTAGCCTGTAAAAAAATATGACGGACACAACAATTATGGCAGAGCACAACAATTATGGCAATGACAGTCACGCCCCCGTCGACAAGATATCTAGTACGCCACTGGTTATTGCCATGCCGCCTGGTCTTATACCGGATATGTAACCACATATCATGAATGGCTGAGGAATCACAATTTTCTTGAAGCGGTTATTCGTACATGGTTCATTACCGTGTCGCCAGACGAACGTTGCAGAATCGTCTCCATGCCCAATGCGAATCCGTGATTTTTTATTGAATAGCACTTTCAGTCAATCATCTACAGATCGTGATTTCTTTCCTTTGACCCTCTGCAATCGTCTGTTCTTTTGGATAGTTGTCAGATCTGTTTGGAGACTTTTTGTTTTGCCTTCTTGTGCAGAAATTCCATTTCCTTTATGGGCAGTTTTGAACTGTTCTATCACGGACATTGGACACCTGCTTCCACCCACTTTGTCTTCTTTGTTTTCCTTGTCTATTTACGGTTTTGAAAACATATATTTTGTTTAATTTTCTGTCCTCACGCTTTGAAGTTTTCCTTGGACGACCGGTATGATTGTTTTTAACCGTCCCGTTTCGTTTATGCTTAACTAAATCTAGAAGATCACCAACTGCCAAGTCGTTACAAGCTCATTGATTTTAGTATGCCAATTCTATGAAACCTTGATTCCAGGGTTAACCAAAATCGTAATGATAGCGTATGAAATTTATTACAGCAAGGTGTTTTATATGTGCTTTGTAAGTTTATTGCGGTTTATTCTTGAAAAGCCGGGTGTTCATATCATTTTGAAACACATTGTAGATCAGATGATTATACTTTATAATTCTGACACCCATGCTTTTAGCTCCAACTACAGCTTTTTGTTATAAGAGAGAAAAAGAGACATCGTCTCCGACATAGAATCGAGTTAGGGTCTCCCCGTTGAGTCCGGATCGCCTTCAAGGATAAGTCATCGAGGACAAGAACGAAGTTCCTTTTCTCCATGTATAAAGTTGTAGGATATTATTACCTTTCTCAGGGATAACACAATTACCAAATAATAGTCAATGCAGATGATTTTACCTTCATACACTTAGTACTCACATTTCGTAGGTCAGACCTGACACACCTGTAGTAGATCCGATTGAGTACCAGTGCCGAATTAAGATGGATAGATCTGATTGAGTACCAGTTCCGAATTTAGATGGAAATAAGCTCCTTAATTCCAAACTCTGATGACTAAAGGAAGATGGAAAAGAGTGTTTTAAACAAAATTCTCAACGGAGACTATGACGACGGCTGTTTAAAATTCCTCCTCTAAAGGACGCAAGACGTCAGGGCCGTGCTGAGGATGTTGCAAACGGGGCAACTGTCTTGGGTTAAGAGTTGAAGGGGCGCCAAATGAGATCGTGGGAGGTGTACTGTGGTGCTGAGTGAATGTCCATACGTAAGAATTAAAAATAAAATATATGTGTGTGTGTATATATATAGTTAATTTTTTTAAATATCAAATGTTATATGCAAAATAATAATAGTTTATTGAGGGCGCTATTTTATATCTTCGTCCCAGGTACAACATTTCTCGATACAGCACTGTAAACAGTCAAGGAGTTAATGATTATCTCCGACAGTTGAATTTATTTACAATATATGGTCTCGAATTCGATCCCAAGGATGCATACTTGTTCGTCTTGAGTTTGATTGCGGGAATGGCTGAAAATTTTAATTTTGTCCCGCAGATGGAACAATACGCAATGGAAAGAAAACCCTGTTCCTAGTCACGAATATGTTTAAGCTGTCAGCACACTCTCAGATTATGCACTGTAGGGTTTTTGAACGTAGAACACATGTTTACGTGCTAAAATGCTGGTCCTAATGATAATAAACATCGTAGTAATTATAAAAGCCACTTATAATCCTTGAACGTTTAACCATTTTAAATAATATCCAAACAAACGCGCTCTGCTCAACTTGCAGAATGAGTTTTATAAATTGGAATTATATATGACTTTCCCGCGTAAAAGCGGGTTCCCGCCGAACGGAGGGCAGGGTGCTGTCAACTGCAGACAGACCCTAACCTTCCTCACGCGAATTTCGGTAAGGCTTCGCATTACCCGATTTCCCTGCTATTTCCCTACTCCCGTAATTAGGCCAGGAATTTCTGTAATTAGTTTCAGAGTGCGAGACGCGTCGACGAACTCGAGAGCTTTTAGTTCGATGATGAAGTAAGGAGCTATCCGACCCCCCGTAGACGAGAAAAGAAATTTTAAGTTGCAGAAATGGAGACGGGGAGACAACAACAAACTGCCTCAACCGAAAAAAGTGTTTCCCAAATTGGAATCCCCGAACGAAGCCAACACAATGGAAAGGGAATATTTTCCGCTTTTAAATGTCGTTTCATGTTTTCCTTGTGTCTCGAAAAATGAAATGTGCTTTTGTTTTAGCTGCCGCCCGAGTAGAAGGAGGCCGAAGTGTATACAACGTCAGCAAAGGAGCCATTGTTAGACTGGAGTGCAGCGCGAAAGGTGAACCTCCGCCGCTCATTACTTGGTTCAAGAACGGCAAAGCATACGTAAGTGCATTGATAATTGTGATTGTGTGTTAATGGGGTACGGTGAAACGCTTCGCAAATTATGATGTTTTGGTCTCGAAAAGATTATTCGCATACCACTTGCTTCTGATAAATGTTATTTTTATCTGTTTTTCTTTGAGTCTATGATCATTGAAATTAAAGTTTTGAATAAGAAAATACTGAGAGATCAAACCTTCGCCTTTTCAAAAGGGGTAAGGTGGACCTGTGGTTTTTAAATTATGCCCCGCGAAGATATTCTAAAGGAAAATAAAATAAATGAAACAAGATCTAAAATTTTTAAATTTGTGAGACTATGAACTGCGTATGGGTGGAAATCATGTGCACCCATGTGAGTTTTTTCAGAAGAGGGGGAGGGCTAAGAAAAATTCTCTCCTCAAGGCTGTCAAACATTTTAGTGAATGTACAAGATACTAAAATGCTACAAAAATAATTGATACTGCTTGACAATTAGTAATGAGCTAAAAAGTATCTTACTTTAAAATGCGACGCTAAAACTTTTGAATTGAAAGTAAATGTGTAGCAGAGGCGGGAAAATCAAATTTATAAACGGTTAGAGGAGGAGGGGCTCGAGCCCCCGTATGGGCGCCCATGCAAAGCAGGAATTTCAAGAAACACTGTCGATTAAAGAGTACCTTGCTTTCAACAAAGGGTAGTAAGTACGATTCCTTACATGGGAACGCATTTTTTATTTATTAATTTCTTTTTTTAAATTTAAATTTTCCGCTTAATACATAAATGCAGTCTGATTCTTGGAAATGACGCGACACACATGTAGAAAGGGAAGAAGCGTTCAGAGCTGTCAGTTTAAGAAGCAGCTAAAACCATCTTTAGCTTTCAACACATGGTAGTAAGTACGACTACCGACATGGGAGCGCATCTTTTTCCCCCAAGTTCAAATTTTCGGCATAATAAATGCAGTCTGTAAGATATTATTACCCTTCACAGGGCTAACACAGTTGTCAAATATTGGTCAACACACAAATCCATCGGGGCGAGATTTTTGTGAGTTTTTCGTGGGGGATTTTTTATTACAAATAAATTTGACACCCACGTATTAGTAGCTCAAACTAGAGCTATTTTTGTTTAGGAGAAAAAGAGACGCCGTCCTCATCCCGGATTCGAACCAGGGTCCCCGCGTTGAGCCCGCGGTGTCTTGACCTACTAGACGAATGAGAACAAGAACAAACGCATTTTTCTCCGTATATTAAGTTGTAAGATATTATTACCCTTCACAGGGATAACACAATTGCCAAATAATGGTCAACACAGAAAAGCCTCCTGGGCGAGATTTTTTGTGAGTTTTTCATGGGGGATTTTTTATTACTAATAAATTTGACACCCACATATTAGTAGCTCAAACTAGAGCTATTTTTGTTTAGGAACGGGGCTCAACGTGGGGACCATGGTTCGACTCCAGGATGAGGACGGCGTCTCCTTTTCTCCTAAACAAAAAAAAAGCTCTAGATTGAGCTAATAATACGTGGGTGTCAAATTTATTGGTAATAAAAAAAGTCCCCTATGAAAAACTCACAAAAAACTCGCCCCGGTGGCTTTGTGTGTTGACTATTATTTAGCAATTGTGTTATCCCTGTGAAGGGTAATAATATCTTACATCCTCATATACGGAGAAAATTGCATTTGTTCTTGTCCTCATTCGTCTAGTGGGTCAAGACAACGCGGGCTCCACGCGGGGACCCTGGTTCGAATGAGGGATGAGGACGGCGTCTCTTTTTCTCCTAAACAAAAATAGCTCTAGTTTGAGCTAATAATACGTGGGTGTCAAATTTATTTGTAATAAATGCAGTCTAGTTCTGCGAAATAAAGCGACACACATACAGAAAGGGAAGAAATGTTCAAGAACAGTCAATTCAATAAACAGCGTCGATAAAACAGTATTTTATTTTCAACACAGGGTAGCAAATACGATTCCTAACATGGAAGCGTATTTTTATTCTTTTCAAATTTTAATTTTCCGCTTAAAAAATGCAGTCTGGTTCTGTGAAATGGAGCAACAGGCAGCATAGATAGGTAGGAAGGAAAAAAACGTTCAAAGCAAGCATTTTAAGCAGAAGCTTCGGTAAAATAGTTTTTTGCTTTCAACACGAGGTAGCAAGTACGAGTCCCATCGTGGAAACGCACTTTTTTTTTAATTGTAATTTTCCGTTTAATAAATGCAGTCTTTCTCTGAAATAAAGCGATATTCCTATACAAGTATGTGCATATCGCTTGAACTATTTCATAGAACCATACTGCCTTTATAAGACGAGGAAAAAACACGTTCTGATGTAATCGCAGTTGCTACCGTATGTTGAAAGCAGAAAAATGTTTTACCAATGCTTCTTAAAATGCCTGCTGTGAAAGTTTCTTTCACTTCTGTAGTCCGTTCGCGAAAAATTGACCAATGGTCCCGTGAATTCTAACGGGACCAGTGGTCAATTTTTCGCGTACCGACTACATACGCGTGTCGCTTCATTTCACAAAACCAGACTGCATTTATTAGGCGAATATTAAAATTAAGAAAAAGAAAAAAGATGAAATGGATTTCCATGTCAGGAATCGTACATGCTATCCTATGTTGGAAATATTGTTTTATTGACGCTGTGTATTGAAATAGCTGTTCTTAAACGTTTCTCCCCTTTCTGCATGGGTGTTGCTGCTTTTCGCAAAACTAGGCTGTATTCATTAGGCGGAAATTTGTATTTGAAGGAAAAAAAAAAATGCGTTCCAATGTTCTGAATCGTACTTGCTACACATCGTTGTAAATCAAATACTATTTTGCGCTATTTCCTGAAAAGCCAACTTTTGGGCGTCTCTTTCCTTTCCATATGTGCGTCTATGCATTTCACAGACTGCATTTGATAGACAGAAAACTAAAATTTGAAGGTGGGGGGGGGGTGTTCGCATGTCGGAAATAGTGCCATGCGCCCTATGTTGAAACATTGTTTTATCTAAAGTATTGATTGGAATGTCGGTTCTTAAACGTTTTTTCCCTTTCTATATCCGTATCGCTTCATTTCAAAGGATCAGACTGCATTTAGTAGGCGGAAAATTACAATTTGAAAAAAAAAAAAAAGTGCATTCCCATGTTGGGAATCGAACTTACTACCTTATGTTGAAGGCACTATTTCTTGAAATGCCTGCTTTGCACGTTTTTTTCCTTTCTATAGGTTCATCGCTTTATTTCACAGAAGCTGTCTGCATTTATTAGGTGGAAAATTAAAACAATAAAAAAAAAGAAAAAAAAAATGCGTTCCCACATCGAAAATCATACTTGTCAAGCCGGGTCGAATGTAAAATACTATTTTATGATCGTTATTTTTTTAAATGCTTGCTCTTGCAGCTCTATTTCCTTTCGCTGTGTGTGATGCTTCATTGCACAGAATTATACTCTCTTTATAGTGCGGAAAATTAAAATTTGTCAAAAAGAAGAAAAATTTCGTCCCATATCAATTATCGTACTTATTACCCTATGTTAAAAGCAAAAGACAATTTTATCGACGCTGCTAATCAAAATGCCTCTGCTCTTGAACATTTTTTGCCATTTTACTTATGTAAATAGTATTATTATATAAATTTTATTATTTAATAATATTATTTAGTATATAATGCGGTTCACCTGGAAGCTAATGTAAGACGCTTTACAGCTTTATACTAGTTTGAAATAAATGCAATTTTATTGTCGGGGAGAGTCAGTCTCTTTTTTCTTTTTTTTGGGGGGGAGGGAGGGGGAGTACATCCTATCGTCTTCACGAAACACCGATCCATTTGGTGTGAGCGATTTTTTTCGGCATTTCTCTTGTCATATACAGCAATAGACAAGTCGAAAATTTTAAACATTTTGCTTTGCTGGAAAAGTAACATCCCAATACCCATAGCTGACACTCAGCTTCAGAAATAACAGATCCTCACAACTAAAAGATATCCGAATGCTACCAAAAACGAGTAGGACGGTTGTTCATTCCCTCCAGCCGCGCTTTTCCGAAACAGAAATGCAGCGTGGCCTAATACTATCTATTGTGACACGATCCGTCTTTTGAAAAACAGGCGCAAAATTTATAAATACAAAATAATAAAAACAAGAGAGAATTAATGAGGAAAAGAGAAGCCAAATAGATCATTAGACAATAGAGATTAGACAAAGAGATAGACAAAATAATAAAACAAGAGATAATTGTGAGGAAAGAGATAATAGATCATTAATTTTGCGTCCATTGCGATAAGCTTTGACGAGATGAAGTTTCACACACACATGATATATATATATATATATATTATTATTATTAATATATTAACATATATTTAGAATTTATATATATACAGGGTGGTATCAGCACCAGGGTTACAAACTTCAAGGGGTCATAGTACTCATCAAGGTGAACGATAATATGTCATAGAATCTAAAGTCGCAAACCACCCACAGCGCCAGTTCTAAAACCGTCCAGCATGCACAAATATTTACAACCAGTGCATGAGAAGTGCAACATGCGATATCCTAATCAGCTGACCTGAGTAGTATCTGGCGCTCTTCACGCACTATTTGTAAATATTTGTGTATGCTGAACGGTTTTAGAACTGGCGCTGTGGATGGTTTGCGACCTTAGGTTCTATGACAAATATCATTCACCTTGATGAATACTATGACCCCTTAAGGTTTGTAACCCTGGTGTTGGGACACCTTGTATGTATATTTAACAGTAAAGCGTGCAGAAAAATATTGCGTGCCTTAATTTCAAAAACGCTTACTGTATATGTCTTTCAAAATTCGGGAGGAGAAACGGTTAAAGATACTCATACAAATGGTTAAACACTGGTAAAGTAATTTTTAATAGCAAAAATAAAATAACAAATGAAAATAACTTTAAATAAATTTTTTTGGAAAAATATTTTTAAATAAATTTTTTTGGAAAAATATTTTTAAATAAATTTTTAAAAATATTTTAAATAAATTTTTGGAAAAATAATTTTTTTTTTAAATGTTTTTAATTTGCTATTTTGCCAGTGTTTAACCTTTCGTATGTAACTTTCTTCCCTCGTACATGTATTATCTTATTTCTAATTATACGAATTAATATTCGTATATTAATAACATCATTTAATAATACAGTTTTAATTATAAATTTTAGCCGTGTTATGACATCTAAATGCCAATACCTTTAGTAAGCAGGGAAATTAATAACAAACGAGAGTTATTAGCAATAATTTCATTATCGAATTTGTAATTAAAAATCGATTTATACGTGCTCCTTTCAACCTTGTATAATAACAATATACACACTTGTATAATAATTATAAATAATAATAATATAAGTATAATAATAGTATACTTGTTTAGCTACTGCTGTTGACGATGTTATTTAAATTTGCCTCTGAATTGCAAATCGTTTGAAACGCATATGCAATCAACATCAGAACAACAACACGGAATAATTGAAATGAATTACAAAATACTGGGGAAGAAATTTGCATACAAAAGGTTAGTGTTGGTAAAATAGCAAATGAAAAAGGTTTTTCTCAAACTCTGAGTTTTCCTATTCTGCAGGACTGCACTGAAAATGCCCCCCCCACCCACCACTTCATTTTGCGGGACTTTTTCAAGTAGAGAAAGTCCTAAAATTGCAAATACATGAAATTGCCTATTTACATTGAAATGCTTTCATAAAATCGCCTCCCTTTGCATTGAAATGCATTCATGGCATTGCTTATTTACATTAAAATGCATTCATAAAATTGCTTATTTACATTAAAATGCATTCATAAAATTGCTTATTTACATTGAAATGCATTTATGAAATCGCTTAATTACATTGAAATGCATTTATAAAATTGCTTAATTACATTGAAATGCATTTATAAAATTGCTTAATTACATTGAAATGCATGCCCAAAACTGCTCATTTACATCTAAATGCATTCATATAAATGCTTTTATTTATATTGAAATGCAGTCATAAAATTGTTTATTTACATTGAAATACATCCATAAAATCGCCCATTTGCATGGAAATACATCCATAAAATCGCCCATTTGCATGGAAATACATCCATAAAATCGTATATTTACATTGAAATACATCCATAAAATCTCCTATTTACATTGAAATGCAGTAATCCTGAATAACCAGCGCGTTTTCAGCAAGGGTCTGTAGCGGCGTAGAGGTTCCGTGATGCGATTAACCAACACGTCCTTCGTGCCATTAATCCAAGTTTGATTCTAATAGGATATAGAGAACAATACCTTCCTTTTTTTTATCCATCGTAGTTCGGACTTTAATTCCTGAGCATCAAAGGTTCTTAAAAACCTAACAAAAAAAAAAAAAAACCGACCTTAGCTCTCCTTGCGCCGTATTGCAGAAACATATAGTTAGCTTATTTGTGATAATTATAATGGAAAATGTATGAGGAAAAGAATTGCTTCTCAAGTGGGCGTAAATGCCGCTTTTGGGCTAAATGTGCTAGATTTAACTCCCAGAATTCCGTGTTCTCTGTACATGTGACTCTAAGTTCACTTTAAGATGCTGGTCCCATCTCCTATAATCCCCGGTGCAATTTTAGGATGTAAACCATGAAAAATGCAAAGAAAAACTTATGTTGATACATCTGACATTCTCAGCCTGTGCTTAAATACAAAAATGTAAGGAACAGTTGCACTTTTTCGATTGGAATAGTTTAGTTTGTAAGAATATTTTTACAGAGATTCGTTGTGTAGAAGGCTTGTTTAATTTGTACTTCATTTTGAAGATAAATTACGTTTCTGGCGAGCATTATTTGAAATATTGGGAGAGGTAGAATGAACATCTCGGGCCCCATGGGCCTATATAACTCTGTCTATGATCCATGGCTGTATCCAGAGGGGGTAATCTTAGGGACTCAGTCCCCCCGAAACTAAATCCTGGCTACAATCTTGCTATGATCCCAGGACTTGCCCTTCCCACCACCACTGGGGGTCCACCAAAATAAAGGCATGCTTGAAGGAGTCTGTGAACGCTCAGAGTTTGAAGACCAGTGTTAGCCCATGGCACCCTTTGCCCGACTTGTAGAAACAGAATCAATCTTGTTCTGATGAGTCTGCTTCGAAAAATGTCCCTACGTAAATATATGACGTCATATTTTTTCCCCATTTTTTTTTCAGAGTGATTACGTTATTAATTTTGACTGAGGTCAAATGCGACAGTCATTTTCACTTTTCATTTTCCCTTTTTTCTTTTCCCCGTTTGACGCCAGATGCCAAAAAGGCATCCTGGACCAAATAAAGATCGCTTTAGTTAGCAAAGAATATTCTTTAGCCATCTTCTCTGCTTTTCCCCTTCCACTTTTCCCCCAAAAATCTGTTTTTGATGCGTTTCTACTTGGTTGACGCTTTGCTTTTTTGCCACTCCTCTGCGAATTTGTTTTTCTGGCCACTCCTGTTTGCAGGGGATCCTAGATGCATCGAACCAATGCAGAAAGTAGCGAGGCGCAGCTTCTAGGAATCGGATGTTCTTTTTTTTCCTTTTTCCCCCCCTACGTCTTTGGTTTTTTCCGTAATTTCCAGGAACTGCTGCGGTGCGTTATAGCGAAATCAAATATTAATGGAACACGCACTCTGTCTTCAAAAACTAGTTTAGGAACGCGCTTATAAATTTTCGTTTGAAATGGAAAGTTGCGATGAATTTTTAAGGACGACGCGTCGTTTTTTCAAATTTATTTCGTATGTATTGGCATGCCAACTCCTCTGCGCTACAAGGCGTATAAATGCTACTAGCATTTCCTCTATAACACCGTTTTTGCTTCAACTATGAAGGGATATGGATGAAAATGTCTTTATAGAATGAATTGTAAAAAAAAGTAGATAATCTTATTTTCAAATATGTCTGCTTTGAGGGAAGGGGGAAAAAAAAGTCCTAAAACTGGACTGTCTGTCTGTCTGCCGATGTCTGTCTTTTTTCAATAAATTAAGAGTAACATTTATAAAGGTTTTGGGGTACTTCCTTACTATAGCGGCTTCCTACTTCATTTAACAACTTTAATATTACATCAAAATCGCCAAAATAAAATAAAAAGAATAATACATATTGTTTCCTACGATTATTTTTAATAATCGTAATATTATACTAATATGTATATATATAATCGTTATATTATACTATTATATATATAAGTATATATTATAATACATATTTTTATTGGCGAGATTTTGGCGAGAATAACCCGCTATCTTGGCGATATATTTCGGAGGCCGCTATAATAAAGAAGTACCGGTTTTTGAAAGTATATGAAAAAATATATTTCTAAAAGTGTAATGCATGTTTATAAAGGTATTTTTTGAAAAGTGGGGACGAGTTTTATTCGTTAGCCACCTACTAAACTAAGTAGTATGCAAAATTCTGGTGTCGAAGAAATCACGTGCTAAACATTTGACAGTATTCGCTAACACAGATGAAAGTCTGTGTAAGATTTAATATCATTTATAGGTTAACAGTGGTTCCTCACGTTTTAATCGGAGGATAGTTGGCCAGTAAGCAACTTCAACGAAAGTGTCCTCGGTAGAAAATTTATCAAATTTGTACATTCTCGTTTATTTAGCATGATGCTGGGGTATTGTCAGGGTAGAGTTTGCGGGTCCCCTTGGCAGTTTTGCAGACCGGCCCTCCAACCAGTTATTTTTAATGACAAATTACGTTTATTATATTATTAAATTTTCGCGCCGGGCCCATTAGGATTTCGGGCCCCTGGGCATCTTTTCCCGGCCCCGGGTATTGAAATGGCAATGTGATAAGAGAACTGACCAACGACGAACAAGTGTAATCCTCAGCTGGGTTCCAAAAGACCATCAAAGGCTTAGGAAATGCGCGTTTTGGGTGGGTAAAATAATAAAAATAATAAAAAAGTAGGAAAAATTAAATAAATAAATAAAATTAATTCTAATTCCATTATGCATTGCTCCTTACGTGAAATCGAAATTAGAAAGTTTTTTATTACGCCTCTGTATATTGCTTCGTTCTAATTACAGTCGAACCTCGTTAGTATGAACACGCACAGTTACAAAACATTTGTTCGCATTATCCGGGGAGGGTGGGATCATTCGTGTTAATAGTACTTCCCGGTACCAGCCCGGTAACATGCATATTTATTATATTGTAAAAGTCGGTATTGAGTGTTTTTCTAGATTCTAAGCCTAGTATAAATGTATTAAAGTCAGATCGCTTAATAGGTAAGGGCACTTGACTGGTCATCAAAAGGTCGTGGGTCCAGGTCTCACTAGGCGCCGAGCAATCATCCTTGTCTTTGCAAGTGATTTATCATAGCGTGAATGATTATTGTTATTTTGTTTATTAGATTTTTTTCAGTCGATCTCTATTTCATTTCACCATTTAAGATAGCCCTGCGGTGGCGCAGTGTGGTAACGCGTTCTCCTAGTGCGCCGCTAATCCGGGTTCGACTCCCAGCAGTGCAAAGAACGCTTACTCAGAGATCTCATAAAGATCGCACTGCTCACTGTAGTCCGGGGTTTGGTTCCCTAGGCCTTAAGAGGTTCGGATTCCTCGGAAAACAGTAGGTCCCGGCGCAGCATGACCACTGTAGTCTTTGAGCCGTAAAACCAAAAAGAAACAGACTTGCTGCATTTTCATCTCTCATAGCGGCTTATTGATATAGCTTCCAACACATACACGTACATCAGGCAAAAAAATTTAGAGTATTTATGATAGTGTCCGTGTTCCATGGCGCAAAGATACCTGGGGTTATGCTGCTCCAACACCCACGATTTTTCGATGGATCGGAACCCCCCCTCCCTCAATCACCTACCCAGTCAAATCCCAGAGAACGAATATTCGTTTAATATTTTATCATGAGTTATTACCCGCGTGATTAGTCTATTGCGGCTAAAAGGTGCATCATATTATTGTGGACCTCCGCTCTCAGCGGTTTATTCTGATCCTTTTTTTTTTTAATTCAAAGCTGTCCGCAGTTCGCGAGTTGGTTCCCTAGGCTTTGAAAAGCTCAGATTACTCAGAAAAATGTAGGTTCCACTGTCCTGCAGTGGCGCAATTGCTACAGCATTCGTCTGTCATATCGTCCCAGTCGTCTGTCATGTCGCCCAATTCATTCATCTGTCATGTCTCATTTGTCTGTCAAGCCGTTAACCAGGGCTCAACTCCCACTTTTATAATAAAACGCGTCCTGTTTCTCTGCCCACCGTAGTCTGTGGTTTGGTTTTCTAGGCGACGGAGGTTCGCTTTCCTTAAAAACTAGATCTCGTCGCAGAATGACCTGACCTGATCTTGCACCGCAAAACACAATTGTCGTCCTTAATGGAGAGAATAGTTAACCTAATTATTACTTGCTGTGCTATCAAAATGCTATAACGGAGGTAAGTATTATTTCTGGTGTGTAGATGAAATAACGGACACCGTCGAGGCACACGACATTTATTTCTCTGAAAAACTTAACATACAGCACATACTAAGCGACATTTAAATAGCGCCCAAGCGCTGCTGGTGAACAAGATTTTTGCTGGAAATTAAAATGTCGCCTCTGCCAAGTAGCTGTTGTGTTGCGTCGCGAACTCTATCCATCAATTTCCTCGTTTGAGAAGAGAAGAAAAAGTGACAAGACACCTTAATAAACCTTAAGAGGTTCGGATTCCTCGGAAAATAGTAGGTCCCGGCGCAGCATGACCATTGTAGTCTTTGAGCCGTAAAACCACAAAACAAACAAAACAAACCCTTCAAGATATATCTACTTTTGATGGGGTATGCAAGTAGGACGTTGTACCCTGTATATGTACCCAGTATTCAGTCTTTTTCACGCTTTCTTCGTTTTTTGCTCATCAGTTTCACGTTTCGCCTCGTAAGCGCCGACTTCCACGTTGGATGGTTTATACAGCAAGCATCGCAGAAAAATCAACTGTATCCCCCCCCCACTTGTATTTTCCCTGATTAGCGAATGCTGAACTAAAAAAAAGCCTTTCCTCGAACCGTAAACTTCACGGTATTTGCTCGAGTCCGTGTAATTGACACAGGTTTATTTTGGTTTCGTCACGTCCAACCTATCGGTTGAGTAAACCTTACCTAAAGCCTTTTCAATTACCGTCAAAAGAAAAATCTACAAGATCTGAGAACGTAGAGTGTATCATGTATGTTTACTTTGACTTTTTTTTTTATTTATTGTTTTGTATATAAAGGCTGTTTGTGATGTCTCGGCAGAGAGACTAAAACCCGGAGTGCCCTTCCTTCCATCTTCGAAACCTTATTCCAGAATGAATTACTCGTATAATTAAGTTACATGATTAAAAGAATGGATTACCTATGTAATTAAATGAATGAATTACTTGTGTAATTAAATGAATGAATTACTTATGTAATTAAGGATGGTTTATTTATATAATTAAGAATTTATTTCTTAATTATATAAATGAATAGGTCGCAAACTTTAGTTTAATTATGTGAAACTTACATATACAGAAATAATAATACATTTGCGTACCCATTTGTAAACCAGTATGTGCCATCGTGTAATAAGTATGATTTTTATTGGGGTGATTATTAGTATATCTGATTTATATATGCGTAAAGTGAACATACTATTTAGGCTGACCCAACGAAAGCTTAATTTATGGTATTGTTGTGACAGAGATACGTGTGGTATGAGAGAATAAGTTGTTAAGTCCAAAAATGGCAAAAATGAGTTGTGTACTGTGTAATCATCTCCCAAGCCTTCTGCTTTGAGTCGCATTGATGTCAACCAAATTTATTTTTTCCAAAAACTGTATATACAGAAAAAGTTCTAAGGCAAAAAAGTGCCGCCCCAAAAAATTGCGATTTTATACTTAATAGATTATTCTCTGTGACCACAGATATATCATAATAATAGAATATATTCGTGTGTGTTTACATTAATGTTTCTCAATGTCTCAACCATGGTCTTTTAGCTCACTAAGGTAGGTTCAAACCTTTGTAGAGCTAATATGCAAATTGTGTGTGTGTATGGTGATGTTGAAGTCACATTAAGTCGTGGGTCCCGTTTCACGAGACCCTTTGGGCGTAAACCTACTGGGACGCTGGAAAACTTTCCTAATAAATTAATAAATTCCTTCCATTGTACGCTTTGGTTTCTAACCTTGCAGCTTTCTACGCTGTGTAGGACTTGTTAAATCTATACTGTGCCTGATAATTTGTTTTAAGTACGATCCTCTGAACTATCCTGTTTTTTAATAGAAAGGCGAAGATGATGATGAAAATGATGATGAAAGAGATCTGATTGATGAAGGGCTTAACGAAGTTTTCTCGCATTCCGTTCTGGAAATCAACGCAACTGACAGTGCGGAGTTCACATGTACTGCAACGAATACTTTACTTAGTCCTGATGGTGGTACTTCTGTTACGTCTGATGCCAAGCGATTTCAACTGTATGTGCATGACGACGATGACAGTGACGGTATGGTTTATTATTGCATTTTATCGATATTAACGATAAAAGCGTTTTAACTAGCGATTAATCGATAAAATTCGTTACCCAATTCACATTGCAATCCTAGCAGCCTTTTATGCATTAAGTATGCATTGTATAAACGATATATATATTACCATGTGTGGCTACGTTTAATGGACGATCCCTTGCTTCTGAAGCAAAACTTCAGGAATTGGAAGAAGAACTTGACAAGATCAAATGGGACATTGTAGGACTCAGTGAAGTTAGAAGAAAAGGTGAAGAGTTGGTGGAACTTAAAAGTGGACATTTGTTTTATTATAGAGGAACGGAAACTGGAAGAACAAGTGGTGTTGGCTTCTTAATCAACAAAAGAATTAAAGACTGTCTTCTGGAAGTTGAAAGTACATCAGATCGAGCAGCGAGGCTCGTTGTTCAACTAACCCAGCGATACCAACTTCAAATAGTACAGGTATATGCACCAACATCAAGCCATACCGACGAAGAGGTTGAAGAATTTTATGAAGAAATCAAAGAGTTACACACCAAAGGGAAACAACATATCAAGCTCATCATGGGGGATTTCAATGCAAGAATTGGACAACAGGAACAAGGAGAGACATCGGTTGGTAAATACGGATATGGGGAAAGGAATGAACGTGGCGATCAACTCATCGAATTTGCAGAAGCTGAAAACCTTAGCATCATGAATTCATTTTTTAAGAAGAAACCGCAAAGAAAATGGACATGGAAACACCCAAATGGGGGAACTAGTGAAATTGACTATATCCTGGCAAACAAGAAATCAATTATTGAAGATTGCAGTGTACTGAACAGATTTAATACTGGAAGTGATCATCGAATGGTGAGATGTAAAGTGCACTTAAATACTAAATTAGAACGACAGAAGCTCATTAGGAAACAAGTAAGTAATAGAGGACATCATTGTTAAAGTAAAAGGGCTGAAATGGCGATGGGCTGGGCATATTGCAAGAAGAACTGATCAACGATGGACAACAGAAATTCTGAACTGGATTCCAAGAGACCACCGAAGACCTAGAAAACGTCCTCAAACTAGATGGGTGGATGAAATAAGAAAACAGGTTGGGGTGACGTGGAAACGAATGGCCCAGGATAGACTTGTGTGGAAAGCATTTGGAGAGACCTTCATCCAGCAGTGGATAGATAATGGTTGAATATGATGATGATGATATCACCATGTGATTACCCAGTTATGGCACGCCAGTTATCATTTAATTGGTCATCTTATGACGCTCCAGTCATCATTCAATTGGTCACCCTATTGCAATACAGTCATCACTTAGTTGGTTACCTTGTGGCACTCACTCCAATCATCATTTAGTTGGTCACCCTGTAATGTGGCGTGCACTTCCACTTCCGTTATTACCTAATGTGGCGTGCTAATTATCATTTAGTTGGGCACCCTGTTGCACAGCAGTCATCACTTGGTTGTTGACCCTGTGGCACTCCAATCATCATTTAGTTGGGCACCCTGTGCCACTTCCTTTATTACCTAATGTGGCGTGCTAATAATCATTCAGTTGGTCGCTCTATGGCACTTTATTTATTCATGCATTTAGTTCCTCACTAAGTGAGGCTCCCTCCACTGTATACAAACACGTTCTAAAATTTTCAACTTCGCTTTGAGGGAGGGGCCTTTTTTATTTAGTAAGTTGCGTTCGATTTCATTGAAACTATTAATTATTTTCACGCTGAATACATTACATTTCTTGGCAATTAAATTCGAATAATTCATAATTTTAACATATTTTCTCTCAATAGGAGTTGATGATCTTCAAGGGGAGACCGTGTTTGATAACAACATTTTAACAACTTCGAATACTTTTGTAACAGCCACTCACCGGAATAGGATGGAGGACATAGACAACACAAACGAAATTGGAATAGGTATGCAACAATTTTTGTTCATTATTTTTTCCCCACATAAATTTTAGTGCAGTGTTCTTTTAACCATTGGCGCAGATATCTTCGAGGTCTTGGGAGAGGCCATATGATTCTTCAATACTCCTCACCTCTCTGTTATTTGTAATTGTTCATTTTTCTAATGAGGGGGTAAGCCCCTGTCCCCAGCTTCGCCCATGCAGTTACTGTATAGACATTGTATTGGTTATGACAATACGTATATTTTTCATTTGTTCTTAACGTTTTATTTTGGACTGTGCAGAATGTAATCCGGAGAGAGATAGGGGGGGACATGGCAAACCAGTTTCCCTCTTATTCAAAAAACAAGCCTTCCACAAGTTTGTTGCTGGCTAAATTCCGTAGAAAAGTATTCTGCATATTATTGCGCTTACACGCAGTCCCGCAACGGACCACACGTGCTCCATGAATGACTATGCATTTTTATTAGAGCACTGTTCTCGTTATTACTATTAGAGCACTGTTCTCGTTATTACTATTAGAGCACTGTTCTGGTTATTACTATTATCTGATTAGGAGCTGAGCTGGCGAAAAACTGTGAAGTTATCTTCCCCAAGGAAATAGACTTACTACCTTAAAATGATATGTATTGAAGGAATACAGCAGTTCCATGCAGTTTAAATAATATTTATTAATGCTTTAAATATGTAGGTTAATTCAGTAATTCACCAAAAGATAAATTATAATGCAACTTTAGAAATTTAGTACGCCTTTTCGGCGAAGCCTTCGTTGTGCGTAAATTGAAGACTGATTTGGTTTTAGAATTCGGAAAACAATTACACACACTGTTGCCAAATATAGAAAACAAAATTATAATTATACAATATATGTTGCCAGATACGGAAGTCGAAATTATCGAAAGCATGTAAAAGGAAACAATTTGTTTGTTTGGATTTTTTATGGCGCAAGGGCTATACTGCGAAGAAAAAATTTGGCATTTTGCCAATTTTAGAAATTGAACTTTTTAAGTTTGCTTTCCTTGCGTTTCTAAGTGGCAACAGTTAAGAAAGCCTGCGAAGTGAACATGGTGTTTCTATTGTGGGAGCCCACAACCTATTGTTTTGTTTATTGTCAACAGTTTATCAAATCTGCTTCGGGTTGTTTTGCTATCTAGTTAATAATTGCTTTTTCTCTATTCTAATCTTCGCCTTCGATTTCTGCAGAAAGTGGCCCTCCACAAAAACCGCCGTTGGTCATCGAGGAAGATGACGATGGTATTTTGGGCAGACACGGTGTGGAAAGTGCTTTTAAGGAAGAAGGTTCGACGACTACGGAGGACATGGGTTATTGTGCCCCATATACAGGGACTGTCTGCCGTCGACACCTAGAGGGTGTCGGACTCGTGTATTACAATCCGGCACCTGATGGCAGTGTCACCTCTCTCAACGAGCGCATCACGGAAGGTCTGTGGCACGAGGTGATTTCATCTCTTCTTGAGCCTTGCAGAAGTGCCGCTGAAGTCATTCTGTGCCTCTATGCGTTTCCCAAATGCGAGTGGGAAAATGGCAGACCTAAGCATAGACCCCTCTGCAGGTAAGCTCTTCATTAAGTGCTCGCAAGTTCTGTGTTAATTAAAAATTGGATATTTCTCGTACTTTGCTGTTGCTTACAGAATCTGGTATTTGTGATTGAAGAGGTGAAACCAGCTTTGGTTGTTTGAGTATGTTAGTTGATCAGTTGTGTCCTAATTAGAAGATCCCAGTTCTTCAAATACTGCTTCGCTCTATATTTCTTTGTTTTCTTTTGTGGACGTTAAATTTGTTGTTATATTTGTTCGTTTGATGGTATAATCATTGTGTTTACTTTCCACAGCATCCAAATAGTGATAGTTCATTCGACCTGTAATATGTTGCATAGTTACCGTGAGTAGTGATGGAGTTGTATTCATTTAATTCTTCGACTTAATGCAGAAATAACAATATTCTGTCTAAGTAGTCCTTTAACTTTCCTAGACCGCGGACCCCCTTCAGAGATCCTCGCCCTTGCTAACCCCAAGAATTAACTCAAAGTTTAAAGCCCGGAATTTGCATCATATGTATTTATTTCTAGTGTTTCATCACTGATTTTCACCTTTTAATGAAGGAATTTTTCGTTCCCTCATAATTTATTCTTAGCATTAAAGAGTAAATGCTCTTGTTTCGGTATTTTTTCGAACCTTTGTGGAACACTGGGAGGGTCTTGCGGAACCCCTGATAGAGTCCCGCGGACCCTCAAACATAGGCATAGCCAGGGGGGGTTTGGGGGTTGTAACCCCCCATTGCAATGAAATTTTGTATATTTAACATAGGAATATATGAGTTGCAGCTCTGTAACCCCCTCCTTGTTGAGCCTAAACCCCACTTACGAACTTTCTGGCTACGCCTTTACTCTCAAGGGTCTGCGGACCACAGTTTAAGAACCCCTGCTTTATCTCAAACACGCCATCCTAATTAACGATTATCTTTATTGATCGATTATAGTTTTAAATTTTAGTGAATAAACTAAAGATTGTTTTTTCAATGCACTTTTATATATCTGAACTAAGCAATTAGATTTGTTTCGTTATAGCTTATAGGCACTTCGTGGCTAGGTAAACCGAACGGCTGCTAATTTCACCGCCCATATGTATGATATCAGAAGGTATCTTTTAATAAGAACGTTTAGTGCACCAGCTAATCGAAGGTAGTTGATAAGGTTGTATCATTTATCAATATCCGACACGTCTTCTGCCGGGCTCTATGTTAGCAACGTTTAATGTTCGTTGAATTGCAGTCAAAATCAGTCGTAAAAATAAACGTAACTTTATTAGTTTCTTCAACAAGAAATTCCAACTAGTAGAAATGAACACATTAAGATTGACTAGAAATTTGAAGTTAAAATCGTTATTGAAAGTAGGTTAAACAACATGCTGTCAGCGTTAACCATCGCAGGAACTAAACTTCGAAAACTCGGAAGTTCATTAGAGATGACTATTGGTATTTACTGCGAGTCCGGCATAATCTAGCTCGTCTCTGCTGCGTCTCGATTCACACAACTCTTTAAAGCTGAACATCACACAGACGTCAGCGCATACTCGCTGACGTAACAACGTTAAGATTAACATCAAAATAAACTAACGCGCCAAAACCGAGTGTTGCCATGCCATAAATTTTACAAGTTATCCTTTCTCCACTGCTCTTTCTTAAGATATTCTTTGTAATATTTCAAATGTCCAAGTCTTAAAATATTGGGAACTGCATTTCAGGAGCTTTCACGCATTCAGAAATACAATTTAACTGTTTCAACTTTGTTCTAACTCTTAGCTTAAATAAAACAGAATATACTATGTGTGGATCACCTTCTCCACCCTAAATAATCTTTTTACCGATTTAAAAGCCTAACAAAAAAAACTGAATAACATCAATACAGCAGGACTGTCTTATCCCTAGTTTGCTGCACCCCGAAAAATTTAAATGGAGACTTCTAGAAATAGATGGATTTATGATTTCTAAATTCCGAATCATTCTGAGAAACATAGTGAATCATTCTCTTACTGTGGCGCTCAGCATATGATTCAGCTCTCTTTGTACTCACTCTAGTCTTCATCATCAACATCTAATTAATCTCAAGGGGTCTCTCCGTCCGCATCTTTTATCACGCTGACGAAGTTTTCTGAATGGGAGCAAAAATGTAGGGCTCCTAGGAAAGTGTGAATGCGGCCAGTAACTTTTGAACCAAAACTGATATTGTAACTGACGTTAGGTATTGGTATAGTAAAATGACTATGCACTATCAGATGAGATGAACAGCAGCGCCCCTGGTGGCGAATCGATGAAGTTAAATTTTTTATTTCGAAAAATAATAAAGATATAGAAATATTTTCAATGAGAAATTTGTAGAGCATCCTACAGTTAGTAAGCAAAACATACGGCTTACATGCACTATGTACACGTACTGCCACAAAGTGAGGTATTTCAGAAATTTTAATGTATCGCTTTCTGTTAATGCTTTCTGATAGCTTAAAAGTTGAATTGAAGTTCCTATAGGAGAGAGAGAGAGAGATCACGGTTTCTTTCCTTTAAGAACTTCAACCCAACCTCTAAAGAACTCTAGAAAGCATTAACTGAAAGCTATGCATTGAAACTTCCGGAACACCTCACTTTGTGACAGTACGTGTGCATACTACATGTATGTTTTTTCTTACTAACTGAAGGACACTCTACAACTTTCTAACTGAAAATATTTCGCTATCTTTATTATTTTTCCAAATAAAATTTTTAACTTCCTCAATTCGCCATCAGGAGCGCTGCTGTTCATCTCGTCTGATAGTACATAGTCATTTTATTAACTAATATCTAACTTTCTTTGCAATATCTGTCTTGGTTCAAAAGTTATTGGCCGCATCCGGTCTTTCCTAGGAACCCTGTATACAAATATACAAATTTTTATGATGCAGTTATTTTATAAAACACTACAACAACCTCGCTAATAGCTATTTCCATAGCGCTAACCGGCTATCATTGTCCGAGCAATGGCGGCCTCTATTTATATCCACAATGCTGGTCGGTGTTGCCATCACGTCGGTTGGAAACTTGATTGGGCGGAGGAGTAAAGCGTATTTGTGGCGTCGTCTCTAGTCGTGAGACACAATAGATTTTTCAAGTATTCCGAAAACAGCTCTTAAATTTGCTAAATAATAGTACTAACATGGTGCAAACATAGTGAGAACTCTGAGGACAATTTTTTTTTTTTTTTTTAGGAAATAAATATGAAAATATAAAAATGCATTTAAACTGTGTGTGTACATTTTTCACTAACCCACCGTCTTTAGAGGGTTAAACTGAAACGTTGGAGTCCTGTTTTAAGAGAAAAAACATACGTATAATAACATAAGGCATGGGCACTGTACATAATTTATAATAATTATGTACTCTATATAGAACAGATTAACCTTTCACAAAGCGCCTTGCCCGATTCGATCACGTCGCACCGAAAAGTCGGAAAAAATTAATAACTTTCGAACGCCTCAATATATTTGAACGAAACTAACTTTATTCATCATCAAGTCAAGCGTACTTGATTTTGCGATATAAAAATTATGAGCGTCCTTAAAAACTGGGCGCTGGCGCCAGGGCGCTTGATGGTCTTTAATTAGAATGTATATCATGTTTGTTTATTTATACAATACTATTTGGCCCGTGAGGGCCCAGGTAGGGGTGTACAATACAGGCTTGAGATGTTACAAATTGTCGAATATTATGAACAAATGCATTGATATTAATTGAAGAAACACATTTTGAGTTAAGCTTATTCCAATTGTCAATCGTTTGAGCAAAAAAAAAAAAAAATAAATTTATGAGTATTGCTGTGTGCGGTAAATAATTATAATTTGAAAGAGCGATCAATATGAGAAGAAATATAATCGGTAGGTCTTGGGTATTGTAAGAAGTTACATTTATAATGAATTTTATATAAAAGAAATTTTATATAAAAGACTGAGATGCAGATGTGTACCGTGAAGGGAAAGCGGAATTAGATTTAAAGAAGCTTTAAGAGATGTTACCGAGACATTAGGAAATCATTTATTCAATTTGAAACGTTCAGCCAGATTTTGAATAGATTATAAGTGGTATATATTGAGGTCTGTAAAGGAATCCCAGGTTTCGGAAGCATCATTTAATATTGAGAAAATGTAAGTTTTGTAACAATAATCTGATGGATTTAGTGGAATGTTTTAATTGTCCCTGTAGATAAAAAATAATTTTGATTCAGCTTGATTAACAATTCCATCGGAGACCAGAAGTAAATGTTATCCCTAGGTATCTGAAATGTTTCACTTCTTGAATTGTAGTGGATTGGATTTTATAGGAGAAGGATAAAGGATTAGTTTTCCTATGAATAGATAAAAGAACTGTCTTAGATGAGTTTAATGGTAAGGACCACTGGGTGCACCATTGAGAAATGAGATCAAGGTTCGATTGAAAATGCCAGTGATCATTTAATGAGGATATTTGATTATAAATTATTCAATTATCTTCAAATGGCCTAATCTGAACAGAAATAGGTGAAGCGATGTCATTAATAAAAATCAGGAAAAGGGGAGATAAAACTGCACCCTGAGGAGTGCCTGAATATATATCTAAGAACTCAGAATTAGTATGGAGTATGTTCACATACTACTTTCGATCCTTTAGAAAAGC
>QLNU02015359.1:2892725-2907972 GCA_006491805.2 Dysdera silvatica | reverse complement strand
GATCATTTAATGATGATATTTGATTATAAATTACCCAATCCTCTGTAAATAGCCGAATTGGAACGGAAGTAGATGAAGCAATGTCATTAATAAAAATCAGGAAAAGAAGGGGAGATAAAACTGCACCCTGAGGAGTGCCTGAATATGTATCTAAGAACTCAGAATTAGTATTGAGTATGTGCACATAATTCTTTCGACCTTTAGAAAAACTTCAATCCTTGACAAGAGTTGTATATCAAGGTCAATTAAATGAAGCTTATAGATTAATTTGGAATGAAGTACTTTGTCGAACACTTTCGAGAAATCGATAAAAATTATATCTGTTCGGTCATTATTGTCAATGGATTAGGGCAAATCTTGCATAAAGTTAAGAAGTAGGTTAATTGTTGAGTAACTCTCTCTAAATCCGTATTGAGATGGTAAAAATAAATTTTTCGACTAAAGTATAAGGAGTATCTCTTTAGCTATGATATGTTCAAAAAGTTTGCAGGAGGATGAAGTAATAGCAATAGATCTATAGTTTAACGGATTATTATGACTACCTGATTTGTAAATTAGGATGATTTTATTAATCTTCCAATCATCAGCAAGTTCAGAGGAATTGAGTGAAACATTGAATAAAACAATAAGGTACTCAGACATAGATTCTGGAAATTTTTTCAGCAAACATTTTGGAATACCATCAGGACCGGTAGCATTTATTTTAATGCGTTTAAGTAGTTTTATTAAGCCTGGTTTAGAAAAGCGAATAGGGACAGAAGTAGTTATGGAAGATATAAGTCGTAAATTAGTGGAGTGATCATCTGTTGAGAAGACTGATTAGAATGCCGAATTAAAACTTGTAGCAATTGTGAAGGGGTCAGAAATTAATTTGTTTTGGATTAGTAACGTTAATTGTTTGGAGGGTTTGGGTCTTAAGAAGTTCCAAAGTTTATCTGGTTTATTCTTAAGATAATGAGGTAGAGTAGACGTGAGATAATCTAATTTCGCATTCTTATATGAACGTTTAAATTCATAATAAGATCGATGAAACTTGGCTTTTAAGTTTATGTTGGATGGGCTAATTTTAAATTTGATGGAGAGTTTTCGAACTTTGCGTTTAAGATGAATAATATATCTGGTAATCCAAGGTTTACTAGAATAATTAGTTCTAATTTTTTTGTAGGAATAGTGAGAAGAATTGAGTGGATAATAGTTTTAAAGGAGTTCCATAGTAGGTGTATATTATTTGAATTTGCTTGAATGAGAAAATCGGGGAGAGAGGTGTCGAGAATTTTTTGGACACGAGAGAAATCAGTTTTAGCAAAGTTGTATCTTTTTGGCAGGTAATATGTAGTAGTGGGATGAGTAATTAAAAGATCAAGAAAGGGAATATCATAGTCTGATAAACCTTGAAAAATAGATTTTCAGAAATAAGTGAACTGGAAGAGATAATTAAATCAAGAATGTTGGAGGAAGAATTGTTAGTTCTAATAGGCATATTAACACGGTGAGGTAAATTATGCGTAAGAAGTAAATCGATAAGATAGTTATTAATTGTTAACTTACCATGATTAGAGGATATGGGGTCCCAGGAAATTTTTTTCTGAAAACAATGATGTCGCAATTTTGAAAACAATCCGATTTTATCGAAAGTTACAAGCGATCAAATTATTGAACTTTTGCACAGTGAAAATATACGATTGTAAGTTTTTGTGAGATTACACTTACATGTTAATCCGTTAATCCGATTAAATCTATCTGTAGGACAAATTTTATTTTGTCGAAGTGCGTTCAAAATCAAGTGCCAATGATTTTAGCCGCACCCGGTCCAAAGGTCCCCTCCAACGTCATTGGTTACAAACGTGGGTGGGGCCTTTTACAAGATCCCTAGATAACGAGAGAAAATTCGTTTGTTCGGATATAAATGCGCAAGAAGGACAAAGACCTTGTTCAATCCATGCTTTGTGTATTTTCGCAAGAACGCCCTGCTACAGTGAAGAGCGGCTTTTTCCCCGATTTAGTCCCAAATATCCCTAAATTTTCTTTCGTTTTTTTCTTTTCCCCTCCCCCATTTTTTATCAAGAGCAGGTGGAGTTCATTCATTCATAAATATTTGAGTGACCATCTCTCTGATAACATTGGTTGCTGCAGCCACCGGGCAGCCAAGATCCACCCAATCGTTTTATAACTGACATTCATTCATTGTGATGTTCTTTGGATCACATTTTTTTTTTTAGAAACGATTATTCAATGTAGATCGATATTAATCGAAAACTTGCTATTGTTTTCATATGCTCCCATTTTTATCCGCATTTAATCATTTGGTTCCCAGTTTGCTTTAAAAATTTTAAATATTTAATTAAATGAAAAAATAAATTAATTTTGAAAATGTTATTTTTAAATTGGCGAGAACTGGCTTAAAGTTAGCGAAATTTGGCGGGAAACTGACACAAAAAATGACCGAAAAAAAGTTAAGAAAAAGCGTGACAATTTTTATGAGTTTAATCTCAGTAAAAATGTTTAAGTAATTGATCATGGCGTCCTGTCATTGACTAAAGTGGCGCAAGAGTCTTATGCAGTAAAATGCCAGTTACTGAAAGCGATTTTTAGACCTTGCTGATTCAAATAATTATCTTGTTACTGTGCAGGCTGTATCTACTTTTATCCGCTGTGTCTGCATTGGTTTTGTTGCCATATAATTAATCTGTATGTTGGATTCTAATAGTTAGCTTAGCTCTTGTTTGCCAGCTCCTGCAAATTCTGAATCCGGCGTTTGATTCGCTACCTAGGCCAGGTCTCTGCAACCTTTTTAGAGCTGTTGTGCCCAAGTAATACTGCAATCTGATACTGCTTGCCAGCCTACACACGCACACTAGACCCCAAGTAATCATAATCAAGTGATTATAATCGATTACATTTTCGCGTAATCACATCTGTAATTGTAATCGAATGTTTTGAAGTAGCTGTAATCTGCAATATAATCATAATCACACTTTTAAATTTCATTTAATCATAATCGTTTTTTGAAATTCTTAGGTAGTCGTAATCATAATCGCTATGATTATAATCATAATTGCCATTATTATAATCATAATCGCCATGATTATAATCGTAATCGAACTGATTATTTCTGATTGCGTGCAAGTAATCGTGATTACAATTGTACTAATGATTTTTTGTATATTCATAATCGTAATCGAAAAATGAAAATTGCCTGTAATCGTAGTCAAAATAATGATCCAAATTTTGATACTTAGGTAATTGTAATTCTACTATGGTAATCATATAAACCCGTTATAATCGTTCCCAAGTCTGACACACATACACACACACACCGAGTAATGCACGTTCATTTCACTATCCAACGATTAATATAAATTAGGTGAATTTCTGTTTTGTTCCTTAATTTTTATAATTATTTTCTTAAATAATCCTTTACAAACTTGACGTATGATTTATAAAAATTTAGTAATTATAACCGTTAAATTTTAACCATTAGGGGTAGTCGCCGATATTCAGAAGCGGCCTTAGAGTAAAGTAAAGCGACCTACGGTCCTAAAGACCTCACGTCATCGTTGACTCTGTTCAATGCTTGAAGTGCTCATAAATATTTATGTATGCAAAATATTTTTTTTTCATGGACATATATAATTGAGTCGAATAATTAGGCACATCAGATTTTCTGAACTTTAATCTTTTAAGCAAATAGATATAAAAACGTTAAGCGTCCACCGTACCAAAGAAAAGTCAACAAAATGGGGGGATAAATTTGCCAGTAGCACAATTTTATCTCTTGTCAAAATTTTCTATGCAGGATTTGGCAGTGAATTACTTTAAAAAAAAAATGCGTGTTCGTGCAACAGGAAATGATATTAAATGTGTGATGTACGTGGAGGCAACGCTCTCACCTGATGTATGGTTAAATTATATCACGCGTAATCATTATAAAAATCCAAACAAAATCCATATTTTCCTCGCTATATCTGGAAATTCCCTAAATGCGGGCTCGTTATGGATGGGTCCTACTGTATTTTACATTCCCCACAAAAAAAAAAAAATCCTCTCTGGATCCGCCTCTGCTCAAAGCAAGTAATAGTGCCCAAGTTAAATATTGATATGTTCTATAGCAGACACTTCAATAATTTGTGTTAAATAAAATACTTATTTATTATTTCATTTTGTTCTTATTTTTTATTATTATTTTGCTTCCTCTCTTCTATCCTATCGAAAATTTAGACTTTTCAAATATGAAACTCTCTTCGCACCATGGGCGCTTAGCCCATATAAGGGGCAGAGGGCTCCCCCCAGCCATTTAAAAATTTTATTTGCCCGAACCTGCTATGCATTTACTTTCAAAAGTTTTACAGTCACATTTTAAAATAAGGTACTTTTTAGCTCATTACTAATTGTCAAGCAATATCAATTATTTTTGTAGCGTTTTGGTATCTTGTACATTCACAAAAATTCTCGACAGCTTTGAGAAGGAGGTAATAAATTTTATCAGCCCCCCCCCCACCCCAGAAGTACTCATATGGGCACCCATGCTTCGCATATAAATATCCCGCCTAAAAATTCGCAAATCCATAGGCCGCCAATGCCAATAAATAATACGATAGTGAATCTGAATTTAATACATTTATGGGTCGTGAATTTCATCATCAAGCCGCCAATCGCGCCTTATATTTGGCGCCAACTGTGTCTATTGATTCGACTTTGAGAACACGCAGCCCGAAATCCTTTTAAACGATCAGCTAGATTCAATATACTTCTGCAAAGCAAAAACGAAAATCATGAACTTCGTATTAAAAGGCCGTACCAGAATATAAAAAACCGTCCTTTAGTATACATCATCAATTTCTACGCTTTTTCCGCCTCCATCTTACGAGAAAAATCGTAAAGGAGTTCAAAAAAATAGTTTGTTTTAACGCTATTTAACGGCACCTGGTACCGTTAAATGTAATTTAATCTACTAGTTTGTGTTTCTGGCAACACGTGCGCTTCGAAGTTTAATCTTTAAGCGTAATCATTCGAATGAAACGGGAAAGAAATTATCCGGTTGAAAAAATCGTCCGGTGCACGCTTTCGAAGTAAACTATTCTTGCGTGCAAGTGTTTCCAGCCGTATTTAAAAATCGTAGTTTGGCGTTTTTTAAGCACTAAAAGAAATTGCTTCGGAGCTGCTCCGGCTGTTTTCTTATTTGGAGGAATGCTCGCTGATCTCAATTTTCTCACGGCATTTACTTCTTTTCCCGGCAACCTTACATTTCTTAATTTAATCGCCTAATTTGAATATCCGCCACCTGCAGCAGTCCCTGGAAAAACGAAGCAGGGGCAAAATGAAATGGCAAAGGTGATGATTGGTTTATTATTTTAATAAAGTTGGGAAACACTGGAACCTTTGTTCGCTTATTAAAATCTTCTTTTTATTCTTAAATTCATGTTCTTGTCGATCCACCATGATCTCAGGGTTCCGATTATTTAGATGTCTTCTTTTTTCCCCCCCATGTTCTGTTTTTTATCCATCATCACGTTTAATAGCTCATTTATCCATCATCGCATTTTACAGTCTATGTATGCATCACCGCATTTAATACACTTACTTCCAAAAGTTAAGCAAGCAGAGGAAAATGTGAATTTCCAGAAGCCAATATAAATTGGAGAGGCTGCAATTCGCTGCAGAGGTAGATGGAAGCATGCAAATATGTTAGGTAACAGCCAATCACGGTTTCGTGTAGAGAAATATGCAAAAAAGGCAGTCGTATAAGAAGCCAGTATTGTGAAGGATTACAGGAGTTGCACGTAAGTGCTGATAAAAGGTGTTTAGAACTTTCGTACGATTTGTTTTCAAGACAGACGTGTTTCTATGGCTTCCAGAAGATGAATGGAAGATTCTGAGCGCTGGCGTGATGTCGAACGCATTGAAGCAGGACAATCAATCACAGATGTTGCTGTTTTCTTCGGCGTTCATCATTTCATCCTGTCACGATTATGGAAACAATTCCGAACCAGCCAAGCAGTTGTCTGACGACCTGTGGCCGGTCGTCCAAGTGTTACGACCCCCAAGGAAGATCGATATATTGCTGTTGTATACAAGCGGAATCGAAGAGCGATCTCTGCACGTGTGACAGCTATGGCTGCAGCGGCCATTGGTAAGACGATATCTGTCGCTATTTTGCGCCGAAGGCTACACATGAATAGACTTTACGCTCGGGTAACACGAGTGTGTGTTCCTCTCTATCCGTCCAACCCAGAGGGGCACGATTAAAAGTGGTGTCGCCAACATGTCAATTGGACTGCGATTAGGTTCAACGTTATGTTCACGGATAAGTCAAGATTCGCCCTGCAACCCGATGACAAGCGTGTAAGGGTGTGGAGAGAAAAAGGTTCACGCAATCAGCCCCAGAACATCACCGAACATCACGCATTCCGAGGTGGAAGCATCATGGTCTGGACAGGTATTTCGGGATATCGCACCGACCTCCACATCTACAGGCGGGGCTCTCTAACGGCTGTACGGTATCGGGTTGAAGTCCTAGACCCCACTGTGAGATTGTAAACTGCAACAATTAGTTCTGCTTTCATTTTCATGGACGATAATGCGCATCCCCATAGAGCTGCCATCGTCGACAACCACCTGGAGAGTGAGGGGATTGCGCGTATGGAGTGGCCGGCGTACTCGCCCGACCTTAATCCCATTGAAAATTTGTGGGATGCCCTCGGCCGTGTTGTGTGTACACATTTCCCCATCCCCAGCCACTCTCACAGCTTTGGAAACTGCTCTATAGGAGGAATGGCGATTACTTGATTCTGCGGTGGTTGATGATCACCTCATCAAAAGCATGGTCACACTCTGTAAACTTTGTATGCAGATGAGGGTTACTCAAATACCCTATTAATGTCGATTTGTGTTGTTTGTTTTGATTTTAAACCTCATTTTGTTAATGACCCCAATATGACTTCATCTTATAATTTATGATTCAACATTGTTTTCATCTCTGTGTGTAATTCTTTGTTTTCTTTCATGCATAAACATTTATGCTACTTTCTTGCCGCATTTCTTGTCAATTAAAGCAGTACTGGTCCATTTTTTCGCATTTTACCTCTTCGTGCTTAGCTTTTAGAAGTGAGTGTAGTTCATTTATCCATCGTCACATTTTATAGCTCATTTATCCATCGCATTAATGGTTCATAGGTCCATTGTCGCATTTTATAGTTCTTTTATCCATCGTCATATTTTATAGTCCATGTATCCATCATCACGTTTAATAATTCATTTATGCATCATCGTATTTTACATTTTATTTATGCATCATCGCATTTTATAGTTCATTTATTCATCGTCACATTTTATAGCTCATTTATCCATCGCATTAATGGTTCATATGTTCATTATCGCATTTTATAGTTCATTTAAGCATCGTAATATTTTATAGCTCATTTATCCATCGCATTAGTAGTTCATATGTCCATCGTCGCATTTTACATTTCATTAATCTGTCACATTTTATATTTATTTATCCATCATCACATTTTATAGTTCATTTATCCATCATATTTTGTAATGCGTCCCAGTGGTTATGGCTGACCGCCGCTTTCGTATAAATTGTGTTGGGTTTGACACCTATTAAGCGTGTCTCTACCTAAATGTATCACGTGGTTCGGTAGTCACTCTAAGCTGTTGATCCCGTCTCATATGTCCCGCAGTGCCCTATGGGATATAATTGTCTTCGGATGAAAAAAAAATAAAAATGAAAATACGAAAGAGAAAAAAAAATCAAACATTTTGTATCTCATCTATACGTCATACATTTTGTATATAGTTCATTTGTACATCTGTTTTGCAATACATTAGTGAGCGAACATGGCTGGCCACGGTTTAAATTTGCCTGCAATATAAATAGATTTTCACCATTCTACCTGAAAGTAATTTGAGTCAAATAATAAAACGAAATCAGCGTAGAGTTCTTTTATTTAATAGGGTTTATGACGTCATTTTTTCCAACGACTAACGGTTAAAATATAATTGCGTTCACATCTATTCTGAATCACACTGTATATGGTATTGTTTGAAAAAGCTTGTTGGCAGTCATTTCTGAACCCACTAAAAAATGAAATGAACTCGATGCCGCAACCACATCGAGCTCAGAGCGTGATAATCAATGTTCCGATTAATAACTGATTCCTCTTCCATCTAAACGTTGGAGATTTTCGTCTTTCTGCCGTCATGCATTTGCTAAATAATTAGCCGATAATTAACAACGCTTGGCGAAAACCGCCAAATTTCCATCATTCTCCGCCAATTAGCTGTTCCAGTTTTATTTTCCCCGCTAATGCATTCGTGGTCTTGGTATTTAAAAAAATCTGACGATCCACTTATTCATGTGCTCAGAATCTTCCGAGAAGAAGGGAGTGGCATCACTGTAATATCGATTATTTAATCGTTTACGTTCGTAATCGATTAGGATAGAGGCTCTGACTGCTGGGCACGAAATTTCTCTCGCAGAGACGCGAGACATTTTTTCTTACCTAAAATTATTACTTCTAACTCTCGAGTTGAATGATGACGTGTGTTTAAGAGCAGCTAAAATATCATTTTGCGTTGAGAGAATCGGACCTTTCCAGACTATTCCAATTTGAGCAATAGATTCCCCATTTTTTTGTAAATAAAATGCTAACATACGCATATACATATGTAATGTGTATATAACATATGCACATGTAAATGCGCCTATAAAATGAGCAAAAATGCATACACTGTGCAAACATGGTATTTTTATTCATACACTTCGTCAAGCAGGAAGGGGTGAGGCATGTAGTATATGTGGTAAGCATGTAGAAATGTAAAGGTGATCGTGACATGCTCATATGTAAAGAGAGTGGGCACAGGGGTCAAGAATTCAGGGACCACTGGATTAGAGAATGTAGTTCAAGAATAGAAAGTTATATTGAAGATTAAAATGCGAAGTCATTTTTGTTTCATTGTTCTTAGAATTTATAACATTAGAAAATTAAGCTCTTGAGTATTTAATAATAATAATATAATCAAAGATCAATCTTGAGTATTTAATAATAATAATAATATAACCAACGCGAGAAAGGGCAAGACGTTTATATTTATGTTCATTATTTGCTTATTCGTATTTTTTAAAAAGAATCTTGAATTTTAAGACTAAGATCCGGTTTATTATAATATGGTCCTTTATGTGTTTTGACTTTTTTTTTTAAGTCTTTCAAGAGAAATACGGTTTTTGCTCCTACCCATAAACATGGGACATAGTTTGAATCATTATCAAAAAATGGAATGTGGAACGTAAATCCCGTACTGGATACTCATTTCACACCCTCCTTTATTTCTTTAAGGGAATTTTAGTTCCTCCTTTTCTTTTAAGAGAATTTTAGTTCCTCCTTTTCTTTTAAGAGAATTTTAGTTCCTCCTTTTCTTTTAAGAGAATTTTAGTTCCTTTTCTTTTAAGAGAATTTTAGTTTCTCTTCTTTTAAGGGAATTTGAGTTCTTCACTTTCTTTTAAGAGAATTTTAGTTCCACCTTTTCTTTTAAGAGAATTTTAGTTCCTCCTTCAGTTAACACACGTATACGAGAAAAGAATAGGCATGGCTGTACTCAACAGCCTAACGGTCAAGGCAATGGAATGATAGCTAATAGATCGCTGGTTTAACTCCAGTGTGGTTTATTGATCTTCCTCAGGTCTGCTTTTAACATTTTCTGAATTTTTAGAACCTTGTAAAGTTCAAAAGCGAAGATTAAACGCCTGAGATAAGGGGGGGGACACCACGTGTTATTCATCGTCCTTATTGGCTATTGGCATAACTAGCCTCGAAGCCAGGTAGGGGCTAAATTTTCCGTGGGGGAGGGTTATGTCCCCCCCCAAATTACGCTAATGTCATGCATGGATTATAGTTACTGGCCCTGATGTGGTGCAGCGGTAAAGCGTTCGCCTAGCACGCGATTGTCCCGGGTTCGACTCCAACTAGCAGGGAAAAAAAAAAATTCACTAACTGCTCGCCATATTCGGGGATTGGTTTCTTAGGAGGTTCGGATTCCTCGGAAAACTGTAGGTCCCGGCGCAGCATGATTGTTGCTGTCTTTGCTCTGTAGAACTCAAACCATTTGATTATACTGGCCTATACTACTTTACAGCATGGCGGACTTATAACCCCACAAATGTTCCAGAGATGGTTCAGTGTTTATAATCACGTACAATCGCAATATTTTTAGCTCCTTTTTATTTGTCGAGATTTTTTTAAACGTAAATTCACTCGCGTCTCCTTTGCAACAATTTGTACTGTGTTAGCATCCACAACGTTGAAAATGCCCGTTGACGTGTCCCCGCACAATTGAACATCCTTGGCAACAGAGGCGTAGCCGGGGGGGAGTTTTGGGGGTTGTAACCCCCATCGCAATGAAATTTTGTATATTTAACATAGGAATATATGAGTTGTAGCTCTGTAATCCCTCCCATTAAGCCTATACCTCTCCCTTATGAACTTTCTGCCTACGCCACTGGTTGGCAATTGACGTGTTTGGGGTAGAAAATAGTGTGTCGAATCGTTCGATGACCGACTCAACTGAACTAGTCTTTTCGTGTATAAAGGATGGTCAAAATCGTTCATCGATTCGTTCAGTGACCGACACACCTTTAGTAGGAAGCAATAGAAAGGAAAGATAGAAAAGTGAGAGAAGCGAATTGAACCGGATCCATCGGCTGAAAGTATCTTTATATTGTAGACCTACTCCCAAAAATGTTTACCCATACTTTTCTCACCAGACTCTAAGTAATTATAATCGATTACATTTTCGCGTAATCACATCTGTAATTGTAATTGAATGTTTTGAAGTAGCTGTAATCTGCAATATAATCATAATCACACTTTTAAATTTCATTTAATCATAATCGTTTTTTGAAATTCTTAGGTAATCGTAATCATAATCGCTATGATTATTATTGTAATCGTCTTGATTATAATCGTAATCGAACTGATTATTTCTGATTGCGCGCAGGTAATCGTGATTAAAATCTGTAATCGTAATTGTAATCATGCTTTTTTGTGTATATTCATAATCGTAGTCGTAATCGAAAAATGAAAATTGCCTGTAATCGTAGTCAAAATAATGATCCAAATTTTGATACTTAGGTAATTGTAATCGTAATCACAACCCTACTATGATAAGCGTAATCATATAAACCGATTGTAATCATTCCCAAGTCTGATTTCACTCCTTTGTTTTAGATGGCGATAGGCTTTTACAGTGAAATTTCTTTTGGGAATTTCCTTTTCGGAAAATAACACAATTTTTGTTTTGCTCTCGAATAGGAATCTACGGTATTCCTCGTCGATTCACTTTTTCTTTCCCATCGACACGAACGTCAAAGGAACAGCGCTGTGAAGCAAACTGTTTACTTCCCGAAGACGGTAGAATGGTCGAAACATTTCCGATAAATATTGAACGAACGGTGAAATAGGACAGACACTTCGAATTTTCCAAGAGACTTGAGAACGTGGGTTCTGCGCACTCGATGTGAAATCACATTCTTCACTTCGTTTTGGGGAAACAGATAGTATCAGATGGAAGCGGAATTTGGAAAAAAAATGATAATAACAAAATTTAAATATTAAGAACTTTGATTTTTTTTTTTTCCAAACTCTACTGGGTTGTGTACGATATAGTGGTAACGTGTTCGGCTAGTGTATCGTTAACGTGCATGCGATTCCAGTATAAAACGCGTACGGTTTTCCCCCCATCGTGGTTCAGGATTTGGTTCCCTAGCAGTGGCGTATATTCCAGGGGCTCTATGTAATCTCAAATGGATCTTAAATTCATGAACCAATAACACTAGCCCAGAGCCATATATGGGGAAAGTTCTGTCATGTATTGTTGTCGAGCTCAGGCTGCTTGATTGGTTAACTGATGGGCAAGTGACAGACAGCGGCCATTATGGCTCAATCATCGCGCGCTCTCAGTACTGTGTTAGCATACTCTTGGCTGGTACAGATAACGAGTGTTTTAATATTCAATATAATCGGAGGCTATTCATTGTGAAAAATGGTTATTTGTTGCACTGTAAATTGTAAGAATCGAAGTGGTCAAGGAGTAAAATTATTTCACATTCCAAATGGAAAAAATGATCAAGAACGGCGCAAAATTTGGTTAGCCAAAATAAAACGAAAAGATTTTAACTTCGTGAAAAGTACCTGTTTGTGTGAAGTAAATATTTTTTTTTTTAAATTGTTTTTGGGTAGTAAGAAATATGCCACGCTTTATAATTTGTTGTTCACATCTGAGAGTATTACGATATGAGATAATATCGGGAATAAGTTTGACCCGTAATTTAACCATGTAAAATAAAAGTGTCAATGCCTATCATTAATGTTTTAAATAACTTTTTAGTTTCACATTTATGTTTTTAAAATAATGGCAGCTTTAAATTGCTTGGATTATCCGTATTTTATCAATAATAAAAAAAAATGTTTATCTACGCATTTACAATTTTAAGTACAAATTTAGAAGCTTTTATATCAGTTATTAATTTTTAAATATTAATGTTTTTTCATAAAATAACTGCAAACTTCAGATTGCATGCATCGTCAATTTATTTTATCTGTAATAAAAAAAAATATTTATCCATGCATTTAATAATTTAAATACAAATTTAAAATATTTTATATGTTATTAAGTTTTAAATATTAATGTTGTTCAGGCACATTAATATATATTTAAAATAACTGCAACTTGAAATTGCCTGGATCATCAATGTTTTATGCTTGGTGAAAAAAGTTATCCATGCATTTAATAATTTAAGTACAAATGAAATACTTTTTTCTTAGTTATTAATTTGTAAATATTGTTCGTTCAGGCACACTTTGAACTTGATCAATTTGAAAAGAAAATTCCTGGAAAATTAAAGCCAAATGCCATTCCTACCATATTTTCTCATTTGCCATTGATCTCACTGCCCATTGTGCAATTAAATAAATTAAAGTAACTCATAAGTAATGAAATAAAGTAAATAATAAGTAATTAAATAAAGTAGATACGTTTTAAAAAAGTAAAAATATAATAAATATAATAAGTAAATTTAAAGTGAAGTAAACTATAAATAAGTTAGTAGTACAATAGTTAAAAATATTTATAAAGCAATAATAAATAGTTAAACAATTTAAAACAAAAGTTACAATAATACTTTCTTTTAACTACCAGCCTTTGAGGAAATTGACAGTTATCCACCTGAAGGTAAGTGCTTTTTAAGAAACCTCAAAATTATCACTTCTAAACGCAATTTGAAAAATCTTGAGCTGGTATTTACATGTTTTTAAATGCCCTTGTGGAGAAAAAAAAAATTTGCAACCCTATATAAAAGCCTTTACGCGCTAATTTAAAGTCCTTTTATGTCTTATTTTAAAGGTAAAATACAAAATTTGCTCGAAAAATGTAATATTACTCTTCATTCCGTTTTGAGACAAAAAAATACGCTGATTACAGCAAATGCAACAGTGTAACGTTGTTCAGAACGACGAGCGGGATTGAGCGAAAATGGCGCCATGCACTTCCTGTGACCGTACTCTCTCCATATATGTGGCTCTATACTAGCCCACTCACTCTGCGACGGGACCCATATTAGAAGCTCTCTGTAACGGCAGATTCAGACCGAGGAGAAGAAAAAGTCTTGACGCTGTTCCAAGGTTATATATACAAAGGGCCGTGAAAAAAAACAAACAAGTAATGACATCGCTTCTTTAAAAGAGGGCTATTCTCTATAATGTAGGGTTTCCACCTTTAACTATAGCGGAATCGGGGCTTTCCAAGTCGAAGTGTGCTATTGCACCTGTAATGAGCATATTTATCGCATGTACTAAAATTAAAATAGTGCCAAATGACCTAAGATTTATTAATCTAAATTTAAAAAGTAACATTTTCTCATTAATTTCATAAACTATGGCTTTAAACTGTTGAATAATGTTGAAATATTTTTAAAAAAAATGTATTTTTGAATGTAATTTTTTTTTCATATATGTATTTTCATTTTTTAAATCATTCCTTCGATTTTTTCAACAAGTTGGATTCTGTAATAAAAAGAAAATGATGTGGGATATTGCAATAGATAGCTTTTATTTCCAACTTCAGTTTCACCAGTCATGTAATATTTTATAAACGAAATCATGTACATTTCCACGAAAATTTATGCAAGTAGCATTTAAAAGTTCCCTCGATAACACGTTTATTTTCCATTTACGAAACCCGTGACTCGAACTCTACAGATCCTAAACCCTTTCCATTTTTCTACTGACCCGTGGTCAGAGGTTTGATCCCCCAAATGAAAATTCTTCATCCCTCGGGAGGATGCATGTTCTAATGCAGTAAAGCATTAACAGTTAGCATCGCAGCAGGGGAGGGCATTCTTGACCACCGTAGATACTTTCGCCTAGTAACCTTTCGTTAAAATATAAATATATTATATACTAATTATATAAATTTAATATATTTTATAATATATAAATATACACGTATTACAATGTAAAAATATTGCAATAATTTACGATAACAGACCACTGTAAAACAACGGGCTCTGTAGCTAGAGAGAAAATCGTGACTCTGTGGACAGTTAACAGATGAAACTGTTAGTTAACAAACTGAATTAGTCAGTGCCTCGTTGTTATGCATCTCCTGTTTGTGTCTTACGCAAATTCTAACAACATTTCGTGACACGTTAATGTATTTGACCACACGTGTGTCCGCAAAATGCATGCAAAAGTGTAGGGGGTGGGGGATAAAAGCGCGAGCACACACACACACCGCAATAAGGGCGCTATTTTGTCCAGACGTTTGTCCCCCACAGTTTGAGGAAGATGTATGTATGGACCCGAAATTTCGCGTGCCCCAATTTCTCTCCTGTTTAAAATGAGTGCCTTTTACTAGATTCGCGAATTAGTTAAAGTGCCCATTCTTCTGGAAGTCGCGAAACTCCGTTCTCCTCGGAACATTTAATCAAATTCGCGAGGCTCCGTTCTCCTCGGAACATTCAAGACGGGCGAGTTTATCGCAGATGGCAAAGAATGGCCGAAATACTATTTTCTTGGATGCTGGCGTGTATATCCATCATGGCGGTTGTAGGTAATAAATAATAGAGTGACGTTTCCAGCCCAATGCTAGCACAGAGTTCCAGTAATATTTATTAGATAAAAAAAAGGCAGCTTTGATACTTTTTGGGAAGGGGGCGGAACCTCTGTTGGTATTGCATGTGTGTGAATGA